>OX461812.1:64862879-65462879 GCA_949802685.1 Dicyrtomina minuta
GTTACCTTCATTCTCAGAGCCACAACAACAACAACAATCAGAGTCACAATGAAGCCCCATCAAACTTTATTAATTTGAACTTCTCTCTCCAGCACCAACACTACCAACACCAGCACCAGCAACAACAGCATCTCCACCACCATCAGCACCAACAGCAACAACAACAGCAGCAGCTCCAGCTCCAGCAATCTGAACACCATCAGCCACAACAACCATTCCAGTCCCAACCACAGCCCCCTTTCCCTTTGACCCGCCGCACTCTGGGCAACTACTTTTTCTAATGCCCAAAGTCAAAGTCAACTCGTCAATTGTCACTCTTGTCAACTTGTTATGTCACTTGATGACTCAGATATTTTACATATATTTCAGCGTGTCATCTCCCAACTTCCTCATCATTACTTCCCGCATCTTGACCAACTTTAATAAACTGAAACTGACTGACGTCCAAATTGGTTTGTTTACGCATTTTTCCCTTAGTTCTTAGTTCTTGGCTCACCTTCCCCAGTCCTGCTCAACCGCACTCGGCAAGTGCAACAAATACTATTTTCAACAATGGCCATCAGCACTCCACCAACTTTGACATTTCTCAGCATTTTCTCTTGATCCCATTGTGACTGAAGCAGGGGCCTCATATAGGCGAGGAATACACAATTAAGAGCATCTTTTGCGAGAGTGGGATGAGGTACTCACTGCGTGCACTTTCCTACCTTCATAATTCCTACTTTACACATAACCTCTCGCGTCTCGGCTCCATTGTTCCTTCCTTGAGCGTGGGGATGGATTGAATGTAACGATAATTATTTATTGAGGCTCTGTAAATAGAAGAGAGAAACAAATAAAGGGAGCGACTTCTCCGAGAGCCGAGAGACGAGCGCGTATGCATGACGTGTGGAAAGGAATTAATAGCCAATCCACTCTCGGACTAATCTAATCTGTATCTCTCCCCCGCCGACGGCAGCAGAGCACTAACTTTAGTTTGAGTGTGAGTGTGTGAGCTTCGCACTTAAAATGTAGTTAAAAAGTTATAGATGAACCTTAATTAATTTTTGTAGATTTTATAAATCCATTTCCATTTAAATGTTTGACTCTCCTCGTCTCCTGCTCCTGCTCTGGCCGAGGATTTATTTATGGGCGAGTGAGTGGAGGTGTGCGTACATATGGCATATGGAGATGGACGCTGTACAGAAGAAGGTGGAAGGACTAAATAACCTACCTACCTACCTGTGTAGCTCAGCATTGTGGGTATTAGGCATATACATATCGTGAGTGAAGAACCAAAATGACCCATATCCAATTTAAGCTACAATCAAAATGAGCTATGTCATAAAAACAAAATGAGAAACATGCGTCAAATGTTAAGTAGAAGCTTTTAAAAAACGTAATATGTTCTATTTACATGTTTTTCAACAATCTAAAATGTCATATTTAATTGTTTTTGAAAAGGTGCAAAATGTTCTAATTCCATGTTTTTTGAAAAGGTGCAAAATGTTCTAATTCCATGTTTTTGAAAAGATGCAAAATGTTCTAATTCCATGTTTTTTGAAAAGGTGCAAAATGTTCTAATTCCATGTATTTTGAAAAGGTGCAAAATGTTCTAATTCCATGTTTTTTGAAAAGGTGCAAAATGTTCTAATTCCATGTTTTTGAAAAGATGCAAAATGTTCTAATTCCATGTTTTTTGAAAAGGTGCAAAATGTTCTAATTCCATGTTTTGGAAAAGGTGCAAAATGTTCTAATTCCATGTTTTGGAAAAGTGTAAAATGTTCAATTTACATATTTTTGAAAAGTGCTCAATGTTCTATGTAAATGCTTTTTCAAGACATGTTTCAATATTTATGTAGATAGTGGATAATGTTTTTAGCTACAAATGGAAATGGGTCATTTTGGTTCTTCACTGACGCTATACTTCCACACAGATACACTCACTCAGCTGGATGAACTACGACTCCACAGCAGTATGGACATGGAAATAAGTGGAGGTACTAAGGATAATATTAATTCGTAATAATAATAATTATACCTGTAGTTAAAATGCAAATAGTGTACTTAATTATAAGTTTATGTGTTTCACTTGTCCTTCAACAGTCTGGATTGTAATCGAGATATTTATCGTTAGACAAGCAAGGAAAATTAATTGTTGGTTTATTCATGGTAAGATAGATATTGTAGATAGAACCTCGCTCCTCGTAGTATGTAGTAACTTGGATGGACATAGTCTCACAACGACTTCTACTATCTACCAACTACACAGTACAAATATAACGACAACGACAACGACGGAAAAGTTGGCTACGCAAAAATTATTTGGGGGTAGAGTATATAGTCATAGTATAGTATAGTATAGCCTATAGTATAGTGTAGCTTTTACTTGTAGATTGTTTTGTAAATATAAGCCTGTGTACATAATATGCATTATGAGTTGAACTAGCACAATATAAAAACCAAGACAATCCCTTATATACTCGCTCGTAGTCCGACCGATATCGATAAAATAAAGGCGGTTATGGCAATTAATCTTTTGAAATATCAAAATATCGATGAAGAAAATCAGCTGAAATAAAATCATTTACTCGCACATTCCACTCCGCTCTCCTTTCACAGTCCACTGGCCACTGTCATCAATGATTATCATTATCATCATCATTTATCATTCATTTCCAAGGAGGGCGCTCAAAATTACAGCGAATCCATTCCATATTAAAATTATGTCTTATTTGGATTGCGATGATTTTTCTACGTACTTTGCATATTCCATTTCGCATTATTACTGGGAAGACCGGGGTAATTATCTGGATCGAATGGTCAGTGGGAATCGTCATAACACTTATTTAACGGGCAGCCATGGATTAATGGATGGCCAACAGAAATACTGAAATCTAATGAAATTAATTGCACTCACTAGTAAAGTAAAATTGTAAAATTTGCAATATGATTTAAATTCAGCTTTCATCTATACGGCATTACAACGAAAGGTGTAACCGGTCCCGGGCCCGGTGCCGGTGCCGGTGCCGGACAGGGCCGGACGAAGGAATTTTTTTAGGTAGCAATTTGTTTCCATACAAAAGCCACCATTTTGATCGGATTTTATTGATGGTTTTCTTTGATAAAGCAAAATGTTGTATTTACATGTTTTAGAAAAGTGCAAAATGTTCTTTTTACTTGATTCAGAAAAGTGCTCAATGTTCTATTTACATGTTTTGAGAAAAGTGGAAAATGATTTATTTCCATGTTTTTGAAATGTACAAAAATATTTATTTTGCATGTTTTTGAAAAGTCTCCATATTTTTTCTACATATTTTTGAAAAGTGCAAAATGTTCCATTTACAAATGTTTTTTGAAAATTCTGCCTGCGCTCGCCGCATTATCCGGCCCTGGTGCCGGATCCTCTTGTAAGATTCTTTCAAGTTTTTGTTTATTTATTGTTCACATACAAACTTTGTGGTCTGACAGATATTTGTGCGTTGAGCGAGGAATATGTACTGGTACAGTTTTAGTACATAGTACAGGAGACGGGACAGAAAGTGGACTTGTGAGGCCCAGAAGGAGATTATTATGCAGATTTTGTCTCTGATTAAGTGCACAGGTCGCTCGATGTCGGTGTCGGTGTCGGTGATCCATCCACCTGTACAGTACACGCCAAGCTAAACGGAGAGTTGGAATTCGAATGGTGTAATTTAATGTGGAGGTAAGTTATTGGTTTGGTGCTGGTGGAGGTACAACTTTATTTGTGCATTTTTATGCGGACGCGTTTAGTATGTACCTTCCCAATCCCATCTGTTCAGCTGCAGATCCGTAGCTTATTACACTCTCGCATCGGCATTGGTATTGGCATTGGCATTATGCGGCCTATTTGTTTGATTATGAGTCTCCTCATCCTACATAAGAACGAAAACGATTAATGTTCTCTAGACTCTCAGCTATAAAATAAAAGTTGTACACATAAACATTCTCAGTCGCAGTCCATGTTTCTTCCAGGGGTGGGTCTGTGACAATTTTCTCCTCTCCCCACTTGAACCAACTCTCCAATGATCTTCTCTCCACATCCAAAAGGATCTGGAGGCCCATGGAAATTCAATGGCAACTCACAAAGCAGATGAGGGTGAGATGTCTGCCTTCCTTTCAAATATCGCAGTGATTCCTCTATAAATTTGAAACTTGATTAAAATTAATTAAGAAGAATTAATTTCTTAAATAGTACAACAAAAATTGATTTTAAAAAATCTGCAACCTTTAATTAATGTAATTAGCAATTTGCCACACAAATCTTTTGTTACAAAATGCACATTTTTACTATTAAAATGGAAGTGTGCAGTTGGTCCCAACTTGGGCAGGGTTGGATAAAGTGGCTGCATGAAGTTTAAAAAAAAACATGCAAATGGAATATTCTGCATTATTTATCAAAAATACGTAAATAGAATATTTTGACTTTTCAAAAACATGGAAATAAATGTTTTTGCATAATTCAAAAACTTGTAAATAAAACATTTAACACTTTTCTCAAATTATTTTTATTTCTCAGAACATTTTGCACCTTTCTGAGTAAAGTAAAAAGAACATTTTCTACTTTTCTCAAAACATGTAAATATACAACATTTTGCAATTTTCAGAATCAATTAAATAGAACATTTTGCAATTTTCAAAAACATGCAGATAAATTATTTTGTACATTTCAAAAACACGCAAATAAATTTTTTCTCACATTTCAAAAACATGGAAATAGAACATTTTCCACTTTTCTCAAAACGCGTAAATAGAACATTTTGCAATTTTCAGAATCAATTAAATAGAACATTTTGCAATTTTCAAAAACATGCAGATAAATTATTTTGTACATTTCAAAAACACGCAAATAAATTTTTTCTCACATTTCAAAAACATGGAAATAGAACATTTTCCACTTTTCACAAAACGCGTAAATAGAACATTTTGCAATTTTCAGAATCAATTAAATAGAACATTTTGCACTTTTCTAAAACATGTAAATACAACATTTTGTTTTACCAAAGAAAACCTTAGATAAATTCAAAATAATTATTTTTGACTGGAAACAAATTGCTCCCTAAAAGCAATGCCTTCGTCCGGCCCTGCGGAACTTGACTGGGGCACAGTCAGAAAACACGGTAATGAAATCATATAAGAAAGCATAGCACTCCTACCTACATTGCCTACATATACCTGTACTATTACCTGGATCGAAATTCATTGGACTAAAAACCTGAAGACTGTGACTCTCTGAGAGAACAAGAAACCTCCAGAGAAGATAAAATTGAATGAGAGAACGAACAGAATTTTAAGAGGAGAGAAATAAAATAAAATTATAAGCGTCCAGCTCCGGCAAAGTCGCTTCCAATAATTCCAATTCCAATTGTGTGGCGATTAAAAATTATTTTGAAAAAAAAATAAATGTGCATAGTAATTATTATGACTGCTCGAGAATTATTTTTTTTTGACTAATCGCAAGAAGGAGAAGAAATGGAGGACGAAGGCGCTGGTCGGTGGTGAGTGGATGAGAAGTCATAAAAATTAGAATGATACTCGAATATCAATGGGAATCTCGTCCATCTCTGCCCCTCACTGCACCTCCACCGTCGTATGAGCAGTCATCTCACTCGCCTCTCGGAACCTCCCCCCGTCCGTCTCCATTCATAATAATAAGGTATTTGTTTTTCGGAGTTTGTTTGAATACTTGAACAAAACTTGAACATTGGTAATTACAAGTTGAGGACCATCCAAGTAGAAAACTACACACTCGAAGCCAGGAGTGACTATTCATTACGACATGAGTACAAGTGCTCTGTGCACCTATATGGAAGTGCTATAGGGACTCTTAATTCAAATTTAAATTCAAATTTGACGTGACGTGCAATCAATTCGGTGGATGTGATGTGATGAGCGATTCCACTTCCAACAACAGTCCTCTTGTTTTTCTTTTCATCCTTTTATTCATTTGACTCACTGGGTAAACTCTACATTTATGACCATGTACGAGCAGGGCCGGACGAAGGAATTGGTTTTAGGCAGCCATTTGTTTCCATGCAAAAACTACCATTTTGATCGGATTTTATTGATGGTTTTCTTTGGTAAAGCAAAATGTTGTATTTAAATGTTTTAGAAAAGTGCAAAATGTTCTATTTACGAGATTCAGAAAAGTGCTCAATGTTCTATTTACATGTTTTGAGAAAAGTGCAAAATGTTTTATTTACATGTTTTAGAAAAGTCAAAATATTTCTTTTGCATGTTTTTGAAAAGTCTCAATTATCTTTTTACATATTTTTGAAAAGTGCAAAATGTTCTATTTACATGTTTTGAGAAAAGTGGAAAATGTTTTATTTACATGTTTTAGAAAAGTCAAAATATTTCTTTTGCATGTTTTTGAAAAGTCTCAATTATCTTTTTACATATTTTTGAAAAGTGCAAAATGTTCTATTTACATGTTTTGAGAAAAGTGGAAAATGTTTTATTTACATGTTTTAGAAAAGTCAAAATATTTCTTTTGCATGTTTTTGAAAAGTCGCAATATTCTTTTTACATATTTTTGAAAAGTGCTCAATGTTCTATTTACATGTTTTGAGAAATGTGGAAATTGTTTTATTTATCTGTTTTTGAAATGTACAAAAGTATTTATTTTGCATGTTTCTGAAAACTGCAATTTGTTCCATTTACATGTTTTGAGAAATATCAAGGTGCGGGGGCTGCCTGCGCTCGCCGCACTATCCGGCCCTTGTACAGATACGAGATTTATACTCAGCACTACAAAATATTGTAAGTCTTGGATTTGGATTTGGAAACGTAATGAAATTATACAAACGTTTTTACTACGACTCCTCGCATTATATTTTATGTATCATTCTCATTATTTCAGCTCACTAGTCAGTTCCCCTCCACGTCAATGCGCAACGGCTCAAAATCCCGAAATCGAAACATGGATATTTTCTTTGAAATTCAAACTCGAGCACCTACGTTGTGTCTCCGTACATGTGTGTAATTACCTGTGTAGCTATAGGTATATCCACGTCTCCAACTATAACTATATCGCTGGATCTGGCGCTGGCGCTGGAACTGGAAACTGGGAAGACATATGCATATAATTTCCCCCTATAAAATTTGTAGTTGAGTCCCAGATGATTACACAGTGGAGTGGAAGTGGAAAGCCTCGGTTTTTCAGTTTGATCTTGATCATTACATGGACATATGTGCAGAGTATAGGCTGCTATAGGAAATTCGAAGATGAAATGAAATGAATTTTGAGAGATAATCCTAATGTGTAATTCAAGTCTACATTTCCCTCCAAATCCAAATCCAAATCCCAATCCTGCGCTACTACTACTACTACTACTACTGCAGTACAGCTACTAATAAAGTATTTTATTTGGATGAGTTTCGTATCTGTGGATTGTGGATCCTCTATCATCTTGAGTTGCATTAAAAAAAAGGGAAGAAAATAGGAGGGCAGGAGATTGGAGATTCATGATGATGATGATCATGAGCTGGAAGAGGAAGACGAAGGAAGTTGGAATTGGATTGTGAGAGTGGGATTTGAAATGGGAAAATGTTGCCATTGCACTGCGTGCGACTCCCATCATATTCCTCGTCCATTTTTGAATTTTGGATATAAAAATATTATTACCTTTGACTCGAGATGTGATGGATGCTGGGAATGCAATTCCGTTGTTGGAAGTGGAGGCATGATAATAGCAGCTCCTCTGTCTTCTCTCCTATTTATGTGTAATTGTAATGATGGAATAGGAGAGGCCGTTCAGGGATTTACCTGGTTGCTCTCTTAATGCATTCGAGTCACAGACTGGGAGCAGAGAACAGATGAGCACAGAAGGTGTCTGTGTGTCTCTCCTGTTCACTCTTCTGTTTGCAGTGCACTGCAACGTAAAAGTTTGGAGGCAGAAGGAAACATGGTGGAATGCGTCCGGACTTGATATGAGCGAGTACATCAAGTCAAGGAGTATACTGTACTATATAGCTATATAGCTATATAGGCACTACGTAATAATCGTGTGTCTATATCCTGGGCATAGCCCTCAGTCCTCGCTACTCTACGTAACGTACGATGTATGATTGTAGTGCAATGGTATTAAGAAAAAGGAAGGCGGCAGACTCGTTCCCCTGGTTGACCGACCAAAGCCTATAATTTCGTCTCCATGCCTAAAAAATAAATTTAATATCAGCTGTCCTTTTCGATTACAGTCGAGCATTGTTCTCCGGCATGAACACCACCGCACTCATCTATCCTCTCTCACTCCCTCTCCACCAACTTGAAAAACGAAAATCTTGTGAGATTTGTAAAAACTATTTCATAATTTCACTACATTGGGTTTCTTTTCTAAGAGCCACAGTTACATACAAAGACTTTGGCAACAGATTAGCAAGTGTACGATATGACATGGTCACATAGTGTGCATCCACATCAAGATCAGAAGAAGAGATCAGCCGAGAAGACGGAGACGAAAATACGTTGTGCAGTTCCCGGCCACTACGGGCTCATCTCCTATCCCATCCCCAGCCCCAGCCCCGTCCACAACCATCATCAGCAGCAGATAAGGCATTTTGCTCCAATATCTTTGAGGCCCAGTCCCAGTCCATAGTCACATCAGGATCAATTCGAACAACAGAATTTTGGAAAATTTAGAAAATTGCAACAACGTCTATTTTCTTTCGTTTCATCATTGGCACAGTGCAGTAGTACAAATACAACAAAATATACAAGATTCATCTCGGACTCCTGCACCCTCCTGTGTGATTCCCTGATTAAATAACTCGACACAGAAGAAAAATTGTCAATTGTTGGTTTTCCTTGTGAATATTAAGTACATGTGGCTTTCCCCACTTGTTTGTCTACATCTCCTCTCGTTCTACTCCCGTGATCGAGCTTCTCCTGGACTCGTCAATTCAACAAGGAGATCACTCACAAAAGATGTTTAATTAATCCCTGTAAATCCTTTTAAAAAAAAGTGAAAAAAAAGTATATGAGGTTGGGCCTTGGACGTTTCCAAGAGTAGGCTTTAAATCCCTCATTAACATCCAGTGCAAATACAGGAGGATTTCCAAAGTAAAAAGTGAGTATATATCATCGTAAAGAGCAACAACAACTGTTATTTGGCTTTAGAATTGATTGGCGTGTGTGTGTGTGTGGTACGCAGGGTACAGATCAGAGATCAAACTTCTCGCATATCACATTTCCATACGGAGACGGATGAGATAGTGCAATAGTGCAATGCGTCCGGTTTGGACTCGATCATTAGATTTGAATGTCAATAATTATTTGAACTGCAGTCAAGTGCAAAAGAGAGGAACACTTGAGGAGCGTCTTTCACGTGCTCCGGTCCGGACGAAAAAACGTAGTATTGCGTGTTGGATTGAGGACTGACTGTCTATCTGCATGAAGCGATCAAACTCCAACTCCTCAAAGTTGAGATATACATAATAATATAATATCCCCAGATATTTGCATGTCTCATATCCGCAGAAAATCGTATAGAACGAGAAGAGTATTTAGTATCTAGTGGCCATTTCAATTGACGAGTCTCACCTGTCGCTCAGCTCCTCATCATTTAACTAACGAGAAGAGCTGGATTAATTCAACATTTTTAATCAAATAAAATAAAATTTAATCCAATCTCCTCAACGCAGTGGATAATTCTTCACATAGTATGCACCGATCTTGTTCTCGTTCTCGTTCTCGATTCATGACATGATAATTACTCCATTGTAGATATTTGAATTCTGTAGACTGCATATAGACAAGTGACTTCGCAATACATCTCCTGTCTGCTCCTGGTACTGGTACTGGTACTGGTACTGGTACTGGCACTGGTGCTCATCTCTAGGAATGCCGAATGTTTTTCCAGAGCTATGAATACTAATAATATTTGGAACATGCAAATAACATCATCAGAGAAGAATTTCTATTAAGATTTTGACCGCTGCAGTAATTATTATTGATCATTCAATTCCTTATTCTCCCTTCACTCCACTCCAATTTCCTATATGTGATCAGTCAACAAGTACGCGGGAAAGAAATACATCGTGGAGCGATTTACAATTTGAAACTGGGAACGATACGACCAAGGGAAAAAAAACGAAACGAAAAAACCCAAAAAAGTGATGTGAACAAATGCTTATATATAGGGATAAAAGTCTCAATTGAAAACCATAATTTTGTGCAATTCAGTCAGCTGTGATTTTTGTAATAATTCTCTATATATCTTTCTCATCTGCCAACACAGTAGATAAAATATAAGTTTCAATTTAAACCTGAAATTAATTTGACAACCTTTTTTTTAAAAATAAAATCAAAATTGACACGAAAATCAAAACCGAGACCAACTGCTCAAAGTCGTCAAGTAATAATTCTGGCCAAGGATCAAAAATGAATGTAAGTCGTAATTTTTTTTAAAATCCTTAGATATACCTATAGCATATAGCCTAAGATATGCCTTGCATCTTTGTAGCACTCTTTGAATTCATCTCTAAGTTGAAATAGTTTGCATCTATGCATAACGGGAACAGGAACAGGAGTGTGGATATCATAATCATTGTGTGTCATATTACATTACTTTGTATCTAAAATTGTCGAATGTGACATAGCGTCTGTGAAGAACCAAAATGACCCATATCCATTTTTAGCTGAAAATAATATCAACTATCTACAAAAATATTCAAGTATATATATATGTCTTGAGAGTATTTAAATAGAACATTTTGCACTGTTCAAAAATATGTAAATACAACATTTTACACTTTTCAAACACATGGAATTAGAATATTTAACACCTTTCAAAAACATGCAAACAAAACATTTTGCACATTTCAAACACATGGAATTAGAACATTTTGCACCTTTTCAAACACATGGAAGAATTAGAACATTTTGCACAATTTGCACATTTTCAAACACATGGAAATAGAACATTTTGCACCTTTTCAAAAACATGGAATTAGAACATTTTGCACATTTTCAAACACATGGAAATAGAACATTTTGCACCTTTTCAAAAACATGGAATTAGAACATTTTGCACAATTTGCACATTTTCAAATACATGGAAATAGAACATTTTGCACGTTTTCAAAAACATGAAATTAGGACATTTTGCATCTTTTCAAAAACATCAAAATAGAACATTTTACGGTTTTCAAAAACTCATAATTAACATTGTACGCATGTTTCTCACTTTGTTTATATGACATAGCTCATTTTGATTGGAGCTTAATTTGGAATTTGGGTCATTTTGGTTCTTCACACACGATATGATGTGGTTAATTGGTAAAATGTTACGTGGTTAATTTCCACGCAAAAATGCATGTTTTAAATGCGAGACGGACGAAGATATTCTAGTTTGATGGTAGTAGCTCCAGTGGGGAGAGATGGAAGGGTTTTCCTGTCTTCCCAAAGATGTCATTTCCACAATGTGTATTTCTGGGCGGCGAGTCCGCTGACTGCTGGAACGAAAAGGGAAATGTGTCGGAGGCCGGAGGAGCCGGGGCAGAAGTGGTTGTGGTTTCGTTGATGTTGTTGTAGTAGGAGTAGCACTGGGGGAGATGTTGACTATACGATACAATAGCCTTTTTCTTCTATCTACTCCTCCACTTCCCCTCTTGTATTTTTTTCTCGTCGTCTCTTCATCTCGTCCTCGTCTCTCTGCTCTGACTCCGACTCTCCCAGATGTAATTGCCAGGACTCCACATCCAGTACCAGTTTTTTTTATTGTTTTAATCCTAGTCGTAATCCTAAGTCGTTCGCCGTTCGCCGTTCGCCGTTCGCCGTTTGTGTCTCACATGATGAGGCATAGGAGAGAGAGAGGAAAATGGAGTAGAATTGACGAATGTGTAGAATGTGGAATGCGGACTGCCAGAGCTCAAGTGCTTAATGCTACGCTCTGTCTAACTGCCAATAATGCAAACACGGACCGAGAGTGATGAGATGATGATGATGATCATCATCATCCTCATGATATTGATCCGTCTAATATTGAAGCATGTCAAATTTTTGACGATATTTTTTTTAAACTCTTCTTCTCTTAAATGTCTGATTGATTTTCATTATGGAAACGAGTGTGTCGAGTTTGATTTCGTATACCGTGTGTTATGTTGTGGACAGACGTGAGAGTTCTCGGCACGTCAGTCGTAAAGTAAATGTGAGCCAGCCAGAGTCAGCTAATGATTACAGGCGTGAGGTGTGAGCCATGCTATTAGGGGATAATTAAATGAGTGTAAAATGCAATCATTTGCAAATTTGAGAGGTGATCACATCACATGGATAACAATGCGACGAGAGAGTCCTGTGCAAGCTGCATATATTGTCTGTGAAGAACCAAAATGGCCCATATCCATTTGTACCTAAAAACAATATCAACTATCTACACAAATATTCAAATATGTCTTGAGAGCACTTAAATAGAGAATTTTGCACGTTTCAAACACATGGAATTAGAACATTTTGCATCTTTTCAAAAACGTGGAATTATAACATTTTGCACCTTTTCAAAACATAGAATTAGAACATTTTGCACCTTTTTAAAAACATAGAATTAGAACATTTTGCACGTTTTCAAAAACATGGAATTAGAATATTTTGCACCTTTTCAAAAACGTGGAATTATAACATTTTGCACCTTTTCAAAACATAGAATTAGAACATTTTGCACCTTTTCAAAAACATAGAATTAGAACATTTTGCACGTTTTCAAAAACATGGAATTAGAATATTTTGCACCTTTTCAAAAACATGGAATTAGAACATTTTGCACCTTTTCAAAAACATAGAATTAGAACATTTTACACTTTTTAAAAACATGCAAATAGAACATTTTGCACCTTTTCAAGAACATGCAAGTATGACATTTTACATTGTTGAAAAACATGAAAATAGGACATTTTACTTTGTTGAAAAACATGAAAATAGAACATTTTACGCTTTTCAAAAACTCGTAATTAACATTTGACGCATGTTTCTCATTTTGTTTTTATGACATATAGCTCATTTTGATTGTAGCTTAAATTGCATATGGGTCATTTTGGTTCTTCACACACGATATGGGGAGAATGCAGTGTGTATCAAGTAGTTGAGGAGTCTGAAGGGAATCTTGGAATTACAGGGTAAAGGAGGTGAGAGAGAGAGAGATGTTATTTTCCAATAAGTTGTGATTATGAATGTTTAATTATGATCATAATGATGATGATGATGCTCCAAACTGAATGAAATCAACTCGCAATCAAAAGAGAAAAATCCTCGTTCCTCTTCGTCTTCACACAGTAATATTTCTCTCTGTCTCAAGTCTCAGCTGTCCGCTCTTTTTTCCATTTTCCCAGTTTTGTTCTGTTCTGCTCTGCGTCTTGTACACTGCTTGAAGTTGTAGTTGGAAAGGTGGAAAGAAGTTGTGAGTTTTTGGACGACGAAGACGAAGACGAAGACGAGGCCTTTTGTTGAGTTGAGACGTTGGCTGAGACGACTGAGGGAGTTGAGATAAGATTAAGAAGCACGTAAAATGTTTTTCCTCGCCAGAGTTTTTGATTTCCATTCCACCGACGACTGAAACCAGATATGATAATAAGAAAATTACTCTTGACTGCATTCGGATAAGTTTATAGCTCGGGAGTGTGTAGCTCTGTATTGGAATTAGATGGAGGGAGGACTCCTCGACGTGCTATAGATCACATAATGATATCAAGATTATAAACTCTTCTCTCTCTCTCCCCGTCAGTCCCTGAATTACCTTATCATTAGTATCGTAACATTAGAGGAGAGTTATAGCATCAGACACCATATTATATTCGCAACTCGCTCAGCGTCTTTATTTTTTTTTGACTGAATTGAAAAATGTAGCCAGAGTCCACATGAGAATTAATCCTTCGTCAGTATTCTCATCGTCAGAGCAAAAATGCTTTTCCTCATTACTACTACAGACTACAGGCCAATGCTGTGCTGCTATGACTCTTAAATGGCAGTTGAGAAAATGAGGCCCACCGTTCAAGGGTTCTTATTGTTGGTGTTGGTAGTTAATGTGGTGTGTTTTTAAATAGAACATTTTGCAATTTTCAAACACATGTAAATAGAATATTTTACACTTTTTAAAAACATGTAAATAGAATATTATACACTTTTTAAAAACATGTAAATCGAATATTTTACACTTTTCAAAAAACATGTAAATAGAATATTTTACACTTTTTAAAAACATGTAAATAGAATATTATACACTTTTTAAAAACATGTAAATCGAATATTTTACACTTTTCAAAAAACATGTAAATAGAATATTTTACACTTTTTAAAAACATGTAAATAGAATATTTTACACTTTTCAAAAAACATGTAAATAGAATATTTTACACTTTTTAAAAACATGTAAATCGAATATTTTACACTTTTCAAAAAACATGTAAATAGAATATTTTACACTTTTCAAAAAACATGTAAATAGAATATTTTACACTTTTTAAAAACATGTAAATCGAATATTTTACACTTTTCAAAAACATGTAAATAGAATATTTTACACTTTTCAAAAACATGTAAATCGAATATTTTACACTTTTCAAAAAACATGTAAATCGAATATTTTACACTTTTCAAAAACATGTAAATCGAATATTTTACACTTTTCAAAAACATGTAAATCGAATATTTTACACTTTTCAAAAACATTTAAATAGAATATTTTACACCTTTCAAAAAACGTGTAAATAGAATATTTTACACTTTTCAAAAACATGTAAATCGAATATTTTACACTTTTCAAAAACATGTAAATCGAATATTTTACACTTTTCAAAAAACATGTAAATCGAATATTTTACACTTTTCAAAAACTTGTAATTAACATTTAACTCATGTTTCTTATTTTGTTTTTATGACATAGCTCATTTTGCTTGTAACTTGTGAGCGCTCCTGTAGAGAAGGGAGTGGGGAGCGAGGCTGAGGGTGGTGTGGTGGAGGAGGGGGAAATCTGATGAGTGACTTGTAAACCGTCGTCGGTCGAGTATAGATAAAAGTTAATAGTTCTCCATAATATAGGTTGTACAGGTAATAAAATAATACAATAATCACATGAGAGAACTCACACATTGTTTCACCCACATCTCCTCATCATGTCGTCGTCGTCGTCGAATGTTCATCAAGAACAACCATGTTGGGCTAACCGAGCCATCCAAATCCAATGCTAAAATATTTGAGCCACACAGTCTCAACTCAGCCGGAGCCTATAGTACTATTTAACTATGTAGCCATGTGGGTAACTCCGTCTCCGTCCGCCTGTCTATGCTATACATACATCTACATCAGGAGTTGAGATTGCCAGAATGCAATGTAAAATTCCGGTTATCAGTCATCTTCATCCATCCATCCATCAATCCATCTCCTGATACCTTCCTCTCGCTACTGTAACTCAACTCAGAGTTGATCTCCTGATACAACTTCGCCTGGGACTTGGACCATGCACCGCAGTTCACCATCGCAGTTGACTTCAAGCCCAGTTCAGAATGGAAATGAAATATCTGTAATAATAACACACAGAGAGAAAAGAAATCTCTCCTTGTCCTCTTGCACTGTGTGTAACTGGGGAAACGTACAAGATAATAGCGTTATAGGAGTGCCGGTCAGATGACTTGATGACTGGGACTGGGACTGGGACTGGGACTGGTAGTCCAAGTCCATAGTTTGTACATTTCTTAGAGCATTATCAACATCCTAACATTTACTTATCCTACATCTACTCATATTTCCCATATCTTGACCTCCATAAGAATTATCATATGTACATACCTACTCAACGCTACTATTTCTATTACAATAAGCAAAGCGGCCCGTTCTGCGGCCGGAAATTAGAGGCTTAGAATTTATTACCAAAGTCTGGCTTGATTTACTAAAAAAATTATAGTCCCAATGCAGTTCGTTTGTGAAGAACCAAAATGACCCATATACATTTTTAGCTAAAAACAATATCAACTATCTACAAAAGTACTGAAACATGTCTTGAAAGCATTTAAATTGAACATTATGCAATTTTCAAAACAATGTATATCGAGCAATTTGCACTTTTCAAAAACATATTAATCTAATATTTTAACCTTTTCAAAAACATGTAAATATAGAACATTTTACTGTTTTTTAAACATGTAAATAGAATATTTTACACTTTTCAAAAGCGTGTAAATCGAATATTTTACACTTTTCAAAATCATGTAAATGGAATATTTTACACTTTCCAAAAACATGTAAATAGAACAATTTACACTTTTCGAAAACTCTTAATTAACATTGTACGCCTGTTTCTTATTTTGTTTTTGTATGACATAGCTCATTTTTATTCCAGCTTAAATTGGATATGGGTCATTTTGGTTCTTCAAAGATTGTATTACAATGATTGTAATCTGAGTTTTTGTAAATTTTTACGATGCATTACGTGGTGTAGTTAGTCGTAACCCGGGCCCTGCACCCGCACACCGGACGCCGGACACCGGACACCGCACAAAAAGTTGGTTGCATTTTATTATGAGTGATTGATGATAATCTTGTCCCTCTGCTCTAAAAACTGAAAAGAAAACTGAGAGCTAAAATACACTTGCTACCTCCAAAATAACATGCTCCTAAAAATCCAAGACTGTCGAAACTTGCAAAAATCTTTAAAGAGATATGGTCTCAAGACATATATTATATCTTTATTTTTGTTACACCTTGAAAATACGAGAAAATTAAATCATGGGCTGTATGTAAACGTCTCCCCATTTGAATTTGAATCTGACTCAAAAAACTCAAATCTATAAAACTAAAGTACCTATGTACATGTTTCCTTGTGGGATGAGACCCATAGTGTGTGTAAGAGCGAGAGTCGACTTGGACTATCAAAATCAAGGTACATTGTGTATTCGCCTTGTTAAAAAAAATACAAGACCTCAAGACATAAAGTTTGGAAATGATGAGGTTTTTTTTTGTTGTGAGAAGGCGAGAGAGAGAAACTCCGAGGCACTCTCATCGCTGTATGACAAAAAGATAAAGATAATAATGGTAATAAAAGGAATCAGGATTTATAAGAATAGTGATTACATGTTTTGATTAGATTAGATTTGATTTAAATTTGATTTGATGAGAATGACATAATAAAGGGGAGAGGAGGTAGAGAAATAGAGAAAATCATTCTCTTCATATACGGAGTACAGACATTAAACTTCTCTGTAAGAGTCAATTTCAATGGATTAAAAAGACCATTTTTATTATGCTACGTAATGCTAATAGTCATATCCCGTTTTCTACAGTTCTCCTTTCCATTCTGGATTCTCTGGTTTCTGGTTCTCGATTCAAACTCCTCATCATTTATCAATCCCAATCATTTTATGTACATCTTTTTATGCAGTCGATTTTAGTCAGTGGATTGGCGCAGAGAAAAAAAAATAGAAAAAGATTAAAAAGCGTCTGTATTCTAAGCTTCTGATTCTGAAGGAGGGGAATCATCAGGGCCGGATAATGTGGCCCCCGCTCCTTGAATTTTTTCAAAACGTGTAAATGGAACATTTTACAGTTTTCAAAAATATGTAAAATGAATATTTTCCGACTTTTTAAAAACATGCAAATAAATTTTTTTGTACATTTCAAAAACATGGAAATAAATTATTTTCCACTTTTCTCAAAACATGTAAATGGAACATTTTGCACTTTTAAAAAACATGTAAAAAGAATATTGAGACTTTTAAAAAAGTTGCAAATTAAAGTTTTTGTGCATTTCAAAAAACATGGAAATAAAACATTTTCCACTTTTCTCAAAACATGTACATAGAACATTGAGCACTTTTCTGAATCAAGTAAAAAGAACATTTTAAACTTTTCTAAAACATGCAAATACAATATTTTGGCTTACCAAAGAAAACCATAAATAAAATCAAAATGGTGGTTTTTGTATGGAAACAAATTTCTGCCTAAAACCAATTCCTTCGTCCGGCCCTGGGAATCATGGATACAAAAATGAAGTTAATCGTCCGAATTAGAATGCAATAATAATGTAAATATGACGCAAGTCTCAAGACGTATTTTATTTGTCTGCTGTCCACATCCACATCCATCCAGTGCTGCGCTCGTCGTCTTCGTCTTCGTCTTCGTCTTCGTCTTCAAGACAAAAACAAAATACAGCCAAATAATAATATTTTATTGCGTGTAGAAAATTACATTTTTGCGAATCCAATTGAATAAATTATTTGGCCGTGTTTTTTTTTCGTGAAGGGAAAAAGACGAGTTGGCTCTTGATTAATTTAAGTTTTGGAGTAGCCAGGAGCAGATGATGATGAGGCAGCAGTGCAAACTGCATTCAGTTTTACTGCATCTTGGATTTGCATACATCTACAGACTGGATATACGGGCCTCCTTATATTCGTAGGTAGTTTGAGTCTATAATTTCAACAGATAATAGCTGTCAATGTCACTGATGATCTTTCATAATTATATTGAATTCGAATTTAAATAATTACCATAAATACTTTTGGAAATTCGAATTCATAAAACAACTCAATTTAATGCAATGCAATCATCATGCATATTTAATGTCAATGCAAAAACAACAACACAACTCAAACAACATGCAACTCGCAGTGCACTCTCCACCCACAGAATATTATTGAGTAGATTACAGAGTGATATCAAAATACATCTGTCAAAAGTATTTAGTTATTTTTTTTTAAAACATTTTTTATTTATTTAAATAAATACTCGTATGAATTTTTGTCTTTTTTAAATGGGGAATTTACTACAGAGCCGGGGCCGGACGAAGGAATTGCTTTTAGGCATAGCAATTTGTTTCCAAGCAAAAACCACCATTTAGATTTTATTGATGGTTGTCTTTGGTAAAGCAAAATGTTGTATTAACATGTTTTAGAAAATTGCAAAATGTTCTACTTACATGTTTTGAGAAAAGTGGAAAATGTTTTATATCCATGTTTTTGAAATGTACAAAAAAATTTTGTTTGCATGTTTTTGAACAGCCAAAATGTTGTATTTACATGTTTTTGAAAAGTGCAAAATGTTTTTTTACTAGATTCACAAAAGTACAAAATGTTCTATTTACAACCTTTTTAAAAGTGTTAAATGCTTTATTTCCACCTTTTTGAAATGTACCAAAAACTTTAATTTGCAACTTTTTGAAAAGTCTCAATATTCTGCTTATTACACATTCTTGAAAACTGCAAAATGTTCTATTTAATTGTTTTTTAAAATTCCGCGCCTGCGCTGACCGCATTATCCGGCCCTTTGAATTTACAGTACATTATATTACAAGGTGGGAAATTCGAATTTGAATTTATGGTTTAAAAAGCTTACAAAAGAACACATATGAAATTAGCAGATCAAAATATGGGTAAATTTTGACTATCAAGCTAGTGTACAATCTTATACGCACAAAAAAAAAACACAAGTTTATATTTCATGTCTTTTTTGTATTGTTTACTGCGTAAGATTGAGACTGACTAGTGAGAAGGCCATAGGGACAGGATATTAGGTAGAAAATAGAGACAAGAAAGAAGGGAAGGCATTAAAATAAATGTAAGAAATGTTTTTATTTTTTTTCTTGTGTTTCTGCCTTTGTGTATACAATAAACCAAGGATAATTTACATGGGACTTTGTTATTGTTTTTCGACAAGCGTAGTGCTGTGTAGTGTGAGGACCATTACTGTAGACTGTAGGCTGAGAGGAGGAAGGTGCAAGTAGGTAGACTTGAGAGAATAAAACAACATAATAATAATCGTCTCGACGACGACGACGACGACCAGGACCAGAGCCAAAGCCAAATAGTGTCTGCAGAAATGTGCTACGAAAGACGTTCGAAAAGGAAATTACGACGACGAGGAGAAGAAAGATGAAAGATGAAAGCAATGCAAGAGCAACACAGCAAAGAACCCGAGAACCAACTGTTTTTTTTATTATTAACTTGCTCGCTCTTTTTCTCTCCTTCTCAATTTGTGTTGTGTTCCATTCTGCTCTGAGTGAGTTAGGTTCCCTTCAGAAATATATTTCCGATGAACCATTAAATTATTGAGTTTTTTAGAGAAAATTATAGGGTACGCCTAAGACAATGGCTCTCTGTGGGTTCTCTCGCCGTTCCTCAATATATTTCTCGTATTATTTTCTTCAATATTTTCTTAATATAACTCATTCCTCCACTGTCCATACATGTGAGTATAATAATAGCCGCTCTCTACAGTACATTACGTAGTAGGTATAGAAACCCACTTTCAAATCTCGAGTCAAAACTTCCATATAGCTATACTCCCAAGCCTATACTCACAAAGCCTAGTCAATGTAAAGGTTACAAGATGAACTGAGTGTGCGAGCTACTATTTTTTTGTTTGGGAGATTTTACCCTACAACTACAAAAATGATCTTTGACTTTGACTTTTTTATCCTGATCGTATCATCATATCGTAGACTAATCGTAATCCTAATCCGAATCGCAGGCAGAAAAGCAACGCTGCACTGGATCTGGATCTGGATCTGGATCTGGATCTGGATAAGATGTCTGTGTAGTTTACAAATTCAGCTATCTACCTACATACGTAGCACATTAGCCAGTGCCAGTGTACGTAAGGTTACAAGGACGGCGGACTTTTTAATCTGAGTGGAAAATAAATAAATAAAAAAAAAAGTAAAACATGAAGCTTTTTGGATTTATCTGTAGAGAGACCCATGCCGCACCACCAACCACCAGTTTACACACTGTAACCGTCACCGTCACCGTCACCGTCACCGTCACCGTGTACATCCCATCGCATCCTTTGCCTTTGCCTTTACACAGTCAAGATTTTTTTTTTGGTTCGTTATTCCTCCCGGCACGGCAGAGTCTATATATTTTACACACGGGCATCTCTCACCCAGACAAAAATTATACGTTTTCACTCGAAAAATCTAGACTTATGGAAGAGAGACTGAATGGTGGACTCATGTTCCTTCGTAAAGTTTCAAAGGATCCTGAGCGTATAAATCAAATCGATCCTCCGAGTCTAATAAGCGAACGGAGGGAAACTCTCCAGATCTTTGATCATGTCTGTACAGTTGTCTATGTCGCTCGCCTTCCATCTCCTCATCCGATCCTCGGCGTAGGAGACGCAGTTACTCAACTAATGTGAAAGGTTGAGAAAATTGTAGGTGAAGACGTATGGACAGCCGTGCGGCAATCCGACTCTCATCCCTCTCAGTGTAGTTAGCTGGGTTAAAGTCTCTGGGTTGACCTATCTGACGGGGGCAGTGCAATGCCTATACACTTCCCAAATCCAAATCCCAACAAACGAGAAGGCACTCTCCTATGTCTGTCTTAATTTCTCGAGACAGGCTCCAGATGAGTGAAAGAAAGGACCACGTCATGACCTGCCTTAATAGTTTCCGAGTCAAACTGAGCAGTCCCCATTCCCTCGTGTAGAAGGTGAGGAACGTGTAGACGTAAAGCGCAGTCAGTAATGGTAATGGCAACATTTACATTAAACTAAAGGCAAAGTATAGGGAAGGGAAGTGGCTCCGTTTATGAAGCATATTTTTGTAATTACCTGCACACCTATCCGCTATACGCTATACGCTATACAGTATAGCCTCCTTCCCTCAGACACACACACACACAGACGCAGACGCACCATGTGCATTATTATGTCATAAATGTTCAACTCCCATCTCTCAAACTAGACCAAACCTCAAATTAGTGACAAATCAATGTCAGCATGTCAAGATCCATAAAAGCCAGAGAGCTAGAACTCCTTTCATTTTATTAATAAAAAATCAAAATGGATTTTCACATGGAGCCAAAGCCACAAGATGGAAACACAAAAACCACACGCTCCATCCACTCCAAACCCAAACCCAATTCCAATTCCAAATCCAAATCCAACCAGAGTCCAATTATTGTTATGTAACTTATCCTTAGCACACATTTAAGCACAGGGCCGGATAATGCGGCCAGCGCAAAGGCAGCCCCCGCTGCTTGAATTTTCTCAAAACATGTAAGTGGAACATTTTGCACTTTTCAAAAATATGTAAAAATGATATTTTGACTTTTTAAAAACATGGAAAATAAATTTTTTTCTACATTTCAAAAACATGGAAATAAAACATTTTCCACTTTTCTTAAAAACATGTAAATAGAACATTGAGCACTTTTCTGAATCAAGTAAAAAGAACATTTTGCACTTTTCTAAAAACATGTAAATACAACATTTTGCTTTACCAAAGAAAACCATCGATAAAATCCGGTCAAAATGTTGGTTTTTGTATGGAAACAAATTGCTGCCTAAAACCAATTCCTTCGTCCGGTCCTGTTTAAGCAGCCACTATTATAGCGTCAGCCTTACAAGTTCCCTCACTGTCTTCCAAGCCAAACGTTTCTATTACTCTACGAGTGACCATGTCACAGGGCCGATGAAGCCGAATCTCCAGATTCTGTCAGAAGCAGAGCAGAATATTTTGGATGAATTTAAAATTCAAAATGGAAATGTGGCATATTAGTGAGAGGAGGACGGGATGTTTTTGGTGATGCAATGAATTTATTCAATATTTCATGAGGCCTCATCACATTGTATTTGAGCACGAGTGGAAAGTAAACTGGGCCGAATTGGAGAAGAGTTAAAGTTAAATTGCCTTACAGAGAATTAGGATTCAGGGAGCAGTTCCATTCTTTTACATTACATTTGACGAGAGTCGAGAGTTCCCTTCTGACGGTGGCCGAGTGGATGGTTTCTGTACGAAGCAGAAATGTGGACACCGAAAATATGGGAAGACGTTGTAGATTTTTTTTGGAGGTATAGCCCATATAGCTGAGTGACTATGTCTCCTACTAAATACGTATGTGCTGGTGGCGAAGGGAGGCATTGGAAATCGGAGTCGGAGTCGGAATGTGAGGGGAAAGTGCATCACATATAACATGGAATGTGACGCTGGTTCGGTTGGTCTTGGTCTTGGTCTTGGTCTGGGCTCACGTTTTTGTCTCTGTGTGCATTGTGGGAATGGAAGAAAGTATAGATAGGTAAGTATATGGTACGTGCGGAGCCTATTTCTCCTTCTCCTTATTTCACTCCAGACAAGTAGACAGACAGACAGACAGACAGACAGACAGAGTTTTGGTTTTGGGTTCGCGTGACAAGAGACGCGAAGGGAAAATGTCGGAGAAAAGTCGGAAAAATCGATTCATTGTCGTTACATTTCCACACCATTGGTGTTTCTTTTGACACCCTCTCCTTCTCCACACGGCTCTATTCAGACTTTTCTCCCGACTCCGACTCTCCAATCCAAATCCAAACTGGAGATCCTAATGGCAGTGGCCAACTCACGTGAACACGTTTCGTCTCTCTTCTACACACATGTACCACTGTGTATCTCCTCAGTTCCACCTTCACACACACGCTCATCGCGAGACGTACACGGGACTGAATTTCACTGAATTGGGATCCTGGGCCTCTCTCATGTACTCCCACGACGCGCTCCCTGACCATCACCTCAACTTTTATTCCCGTCCATTTATTCTTCCGCTCGCGGAGTCCCTCGCGTCGCCTCGTCTTCTATTATTAAGGAGACCTGCTCAGGAAAATGCAGCGTGGACAAAATACCTGGGCCATTCCCATTTCCTTCGTCCCACATCCAAATCCCAATCCAAATCCTAATCCGACTCCGAATACGAATCCAACTCCGAATCCGGAGCGGCCAGCGCATAGACAGCCCCGCCGCTGCCTGAATTTTCTCAAAACATGTATAAATAAAACATTTTGATTTTTTTTTAAAACATGGAATTACAATTTTTTTTTCACATTTCAAAACCACTCAAATAAAATATTTACCACTTTTCTCAAAACATGAAAATGGAATATTTTGCGCTTTTCAAAAACATGCAAATAAATTATTTTGTACATTTCAAAAATATGTAAATAAATTTTTTATCACGTTTCAAAAACATGGAAATGCAACATTTTCCACTTTTCTCAAAGCATATGTAAATAGAACATTTTGGACTTTTCTAAATCAAGTAAATCGAACATTGAGCACTTTTCAAAAACATGTAAATACAAAATTTTGCTTTACCCAAGAAACCCATCAATAGAATCCGATCAAAATGGTGTTTTTTACTTGGAAAAAAAAATTGCTGCCCAAATGCAATTCCTTCGTCCGGCCCTGCCCAAACGGGAAACATGTCGAGAAATCCAGACTCGGATTTTATCAATTTATTTTATTTCTCTATTTTGCCCGCATTTATCCTATGCACCAGTGTTGTTTTTTTTAGGACCGAGAGAGTGTAGGTAGGTACGTCAGGGTGAAAGGTGTAATTATTACCGACGCTCTATTATGTAATGGGTCTGATTTTGTAAAGTACCTGTAGGTATATTCAATTTTAATGCGTCCCTCATGCTAAAGAAAAAGGAGTGATTAATTCAAGTAAATAAAACTATGAGCAGTAGCTCAATGGAAGCTGTCACATTTTGTAGCTCTGTATTAATAGCGCCCTTCGATGACATCACATCACTCACGATCGAGTAGCGCTCATCTTAAGAACTTAAGACTCACCGAGGTTATTACTATTATTGCTGTGTTGCATAATAAAGTCAAGGAAGAGTGTACAGAGAATGGGATTGGAAGTCTCTTCATCTCATTGTGTCCACGTCCTGCAATTCCAATCCTGTAATAATAATAATGTAATCAAAAGACGAAGACAAGACGATGCTCAAAAAAAAAAATGCATTACAAAAATAAATAAAATATTATTTTCATGCACGAGAATAATAAAGTTTCACGTTTTCTTCGTCGTCGTCCCTTCGTCGTCACACTCACCATCCAGTCTCCATGAGAAAACTTTTGATCGCTACACACAAATTAAATAATTTCTTCCACAATTTGTCACAAAGATAATCCATTAGAGAAGATGAGCTGAGGACCTGAACCTTAATAAGTAGGTACCTACCTTTACACTGGTTCGCCTTTGAGCCTCATTGTGTTGGACGTGGACAGGAGAGGAGGTCTCGTCCATAATATAATATGTGAGTTAATGGATTTTAAAAATGGCGATATGGAGTTGAAATGCTTGGGGACTCGCGTACTTGAGACTCACAATGAAGCGTTACTAATGAAGACATTGATGGATTATCCTCTTCACAGCCCATCCACAACACGGAGCAGAAGTGCAAAGGAATTCAATGTGAAATTCTGAATAATGTCCTACAAAATGCAGACTGCAATAAAATCAAAAGGGAACGCTCATGTTTTTCCACGCTATTCAGTCAGCGGACGACTCATTCATAATTCATATCTTTCCACTTGGCACATTGGCTTTGGCTTTGGCTTTGGCATAGGAGATGAAGACCAACGCCAGGAGCACAACAACAACAACAACAACAACAACAGCAACAAATTTAAATCCCTCGAAGCATTTACGGGAAATCTCTGTTTTTAAAAGAACATTGTCAGCTAAAATATTAGTATAAATTCATGCACTTTCGTATTTCGTACTTTGCACTGATTAAGCCTAAAGATTCAGAATCTCTGTTTTAAAACTCATGTTCGTGTCTATTAGGCATTAGCTCGTTAAACTGGGGGTGTGAAGCTCTGTGATTAGTCCTTTCATTGAATATTTTAAAGACTTGGCCAATTAGACCCAAAGTGTAGGAAATGGACTGGGAGGATGAGTAGTGAATTTCTAATTGTATTTCTGGGTTCTGTAAATTCAAATTTGAATTGAAAAAAAAGTAGTAAATAAATAAATAAATAAATAAATAAAGAAAAGAAAACATTGTGAGAAAGATGGAGATCAAAAATGGGATGCGTCTACTTATCTCTGGGCTTCGTCTCTCCCTGTGTCTTCTTCTTGGATAGTGTTAAAGTTGAGAGTGTATTTAATGTGTTGCACGGGCTGAGATACGAGAGATTGGAGCTCATGTAATTAGATTGAGTGTGAAGTGAACTGAGCATCCAACTTTATCTCTGTGTCTCTGTCTCTATGTCTCCCTGCTGCAGATGAGCATGAGACAGTGGGTCTGGGCCTGGGTATATGTACACACACACACTGCAGGGTTCGGTTGGTTGGCTCCGATGCGATGGTGTGAAATGAAAAATTTCCAAGTCATTTTCCAAAATAGGTAATTGTCCATGAGGAGTTTTTCCTGTGCACAATAGAAATGAGGACTAATAACTCGAGGGGGTGGAGGGAAAATATTTCCTTGAAGGCATCCCCTTTTTTTCCTCTGGATGTTATACGTAATGTGTGGATACAATGGCTGAGATACGAGTCTAATAATTGTCCTACTCATGCTCAAGAGCCCAGTGCAACAACAATGAAGGAAGACACATAAATACAAATGTGTGTTGATAGAATATCATTACGGAATTGGAATTATTAGGGAATTTCTACATATGAGAAGCATGTGTGAGTGTGGAACTGCTGCGTCTCGAGTCTCGAGTATGTATGTAGCTCCATGACGGAGGACGGAGAGTGAGAGTCAACTTTTATCAGGCCACCATCTTGTCTTGGAATCTTGCGATTAGACTCATTGTTAGTCTCTAGACCCATCCCAAGAAGAACCCTTCTACAAATTTACGGAGCAACTTCTCTCACCCTTCTGCGGCAGCAGGAGCCTCGGCCGCCTCCATCTCAACCGCTTCTAATTGTGAGTAAATAAAAGTCAGTCCCACACAAGGAACGCTGCTCATCCTTTAGAACAAGGCTTAGAACAAGAGATGGTTTCTGCCACTGCCTTTGTACAGGACAAGGTACAGACGGGATCTGGGAACGGGAACGTTCCAAGATTGGTTAATGAAGGCTATGGAGATTATTCTTAAATTGAGCTCGGCGGACAAATGCTATCTTGGGAGCTATCTCTCCCAGTCCCTATTCTCGTCCACAGAAATCCGATGAAACTTTGAATATGTCTCCTCTCAGTACCAGTACCAGTACATACTGGCATGCGAGATTAAATCTCGATTCGGGTGTCGGTTTTGGATTGGGCCAGGGCCGGACGAAGGAATATGTTTTAGGCAGCATTTTGTTTCCATGCAAAAACCACCATTTTGATCGGTTTTTATTGATGGTTTTCTTTGGCAAAGCAAAATGTTGTATTTACATGTTTTTGAAAAGTGCAAAATGTTCGATTTACTTGATTCAGAAAAGTGCTCAATGTTTTATTTACATGTTTTGAGAAAAGTGGGAAATGTTTTATTTCCATGTTTTTGAAATGTTCAAATAAATTTAATTTGCATGTTTTTGAAAAGTCTCAATATTCTTTTTTACACATTTTTGAAAAGTGCTCAATGTTCCATTTACATGTTTTGAGAAAATTCAGACAGCGGGGCGGGGGCTGCCTGCGCTGGCCACATGATCCGGCCCTGGATTGGGCCTATGGTACTGGAATTGGGCCGAGTATATGTATCGGTGCGTGGACGAGTGGGAGAGAAGTTGACTTTGGCTGCCGGGCTTCTGATGATGGTAATGATAATGATGATGTTGAAAGGACGTTGTAATTAGTGGAATTGGAATTTGGTGAGATGAGCTCAGCACTCAGAGACAACTTTGTTTCCTTTCCACTCACTTGAGCGTCTTCGTCTCCGTCTTCTTCTTCTTTGCGCTCCCATTCTTCAGCTTTTCAATTGCTCATTACTCATTATTGTCATTGTGTTGTTGATGTTGAGGTTTTATTGAGCGACCTCAGTCAACTACCGAAGGACGGACCAGCCAACGAACCACACAACTCCGTGGCAAAGGGAACTCAAAAGCACTGTTTCATTCCTATTATCTCATTACTCCCATTATGCTCCGTTCCATTTTCCATTCGATATTTCATCGTCACCTCTCTCCTCTCCGCACCAACACCATTCACATTCACTCAAGTGAGTGCGAAGATGCGGACCTGGACCAGACGGGAGAAGCTCGGGATGATGAGCCATGATGTATACAGTAATTGTGAGTGGAATTAGGAGTCCGAGACTCTGAGAGTAGCAAATAAAAAGATTCCGAAAGAAGAATCAAAGAGGCGGTTGCTCAACTCTCCAGCCAATAATCATCTCCGTCTACTTTGTTCACAATCTGTGAAGAGAATCTCGTGCTTCAGCTTCCACACACACACACACACACACACACACACAGTCTCAAAGACCAAGACCAATCTGCCTCCTATTTACTTTTCATGTCATGTCTGTCACTCTTCTTCGTCTTCGTCTTGGAGCAGTCCATTTTTTTGTGTGCTGCCCCTCAAAACAAATTGGACGAGGAGGCTGAGAGGAGACAATACATGCTATTATTCCATTATTAAATGCTCCCATCAAAGTTCTAAGTGATAAATTACACGTTAATTCCACTTTTAATCCCCTTTACTCCAAATCCCTGTTAAATCAGACATTACGATTAATAGAGTATGCAGTGCCAAAGGCGAGCGCAGGTCTCTTGCATCAAGGGCCGGATAATGCGGCGAGCGCAGGCAGCCCCCACTGCTTGAATTTTCTCAAAATGTGTAAATGGAGCATTTTGCAGTTTTAAAAAAATGAGTAAAAAGAATATTTTGACTTTTAAAAAACATGCAAAATAATTTTTTTTTGTACATTTCAAAAACATGTAAATAGAAAATTGAGCACTTTTCTGAATCAAGTAAATCGAACGTTTTAAACTTTTGTAAAAACATATAAATAGGACATTTTGCATTTTTCTAAAACATGTAAATAGGACATTTTGCATTTTTCTCAAAACACGTAAATAGAACATTTCGCACTTTTCTGGATCAAGTAAATCGAACATTTTGCAATTTTCTGGATCAAGTAGAAAGAACATTTTGCACTTTTCTAAAACATGTAAATACAACATTTTGCACTTTTCTGAATCAAGTAAGAAGAACATTTTGCACTTTTCTAAAACATGTAAATACAACATTTTGCACTTTTCTGAATCAAGTAAGAAGAACATTTTGCACTTTTCTAAAACATGTAAATACAACATTTTGCATTACCAAAGAAAGCTATCAATAAAATCAAAACTGTGGTTTTTGTACGGAAACAAATTGCTGCCTAAAACCAATTCCATCGTCCGGCCCTGCTTGCACCTCTAGATGCACGTGTCAAGTTTAACATTAATAACTCACATGCCACCACCTTTCAGATTGGGATTGAAATGATGACGCAGTGGATGGATAGCCGTGTAATTTAGGATTATCACAATCACTACTATTTGTTTGACATGTAGTATTAGTTTTCATTTTTTCATCTTTGTGGATGCAGTTCAAGTGAAAATCAGGAGGGAGACAAAGACAACAACTGCATCCTTACTAAAAGAAATAAGAAAAAGAAAAAGCTTAGTAGAATCATCTGCATAGAAAATCACATTGAAGGAGCAGTGAGCTTCATCCTAAATTACTCGTCTGTTGACAAACAAAATTAATCTTCTCGTCGACTTCTTTTGTACTAGAAGCCCTGTGACAAACAGAGGGTAGGATTGCAACAATGTCAATGGATCATCAGTTTGATAGCCTATTACTTTGAGAACATTCCCGGGATTTACGTGAAGACTTGTTATTCCATGGATGGAACTGTACACAGCTTAGGAGAGATGATATTGTGATATGGGACATGCACACAGGGCCGGGCGAAGGAATTGGTTTTAGGCAGCTATTTGTTTCCATACAAAAACCACCATTTAGATTTTATTGATGGTTTTCTTTGGTAAAGCAAAATGTTGTATTTACGTGTTTTAGAAAAATGCAAAATGTTCTATTTACTTGATTCAGAAAAGTGCTCAATGTTCTATTTACATGTTTTGAGAAAAGTGGAAAATGTTTTATTTCCATGTTTTAGAAAAATGCAAAATGTTCGATTTACTTGATTCAGAAAATTGCAAAATGTTCTATTTACATGTTTTGAAAAAAGTGGAAAATGTTGCATTTCCATGTTTTTGAAATGTACAAAAGAATTTTATTTTGTATGTTTTTGAAAAGTCTCAATATTCTTTTTGCATATGTTTGAAAACTGCAAAATGTTCCATTTACATGTTTTGAGAAAATTCAAGCAGCGGGGGCTGCCTGCGCTGGCCACATTATCCGGCCCTGTTTGTACATTTTTAATGGAACGGTTTCAGATTTGAATACAGATTTCGAGCGGCTACGTAATTGTGGCTAATTTCACCTATGGAGTTGAATAGGCAGACATTCTCCATGTAGTGACAGATGAGGAATCCGTAGTGTTGTCTGCATGTCAATGAGGGGCACACATAATATAGGTATAGGAGATTGGTGAGGGAGGAGGAGACGAATGGTCCAGATTAGATGAGGAGACGGGAGATGTGTGGACCGCGTTCTTCGCTCACTCACTCACGACTCATGCTCCATGACTCGTGCGGATGAGCGCAATTTGCATGAAATTATAAGGAGCCACCGTCGTCCTCGTCCCTCGAACCACATCGGCATTACATTTCTCGGCATGAGGCTAATTGCATCGCGGAAAATTTGCCTAAGGGAGAAAGACCTTGGGAGTCCTCATCCTCGCGGTTCCAGGTCCACTCATCACGAATGACGAAGGATGAGTGAAAAGAAAGGGATGAGCTAGACGGATGATGAATTCAAATCATCTCAAATTAGGCTGATATTGTGTGGCTCAAATTGTCATCTAATTGATTAGTCATTTTGTGTTTACTCATTGAGTCAAGAAAATTGGCCTCTCCCTCCTCCTCTCCGTATCACTCATCCCGTCCGCATCCCTCTCTTCCAATCTGGATGTGGGGAGGAGACCCAAACTCACCGCAGAGTCCCACAGTCAAATATTCATCTGCCCTCCCTCCATCAAAAGCAAGCATAATCTCTCCGCAAGTTTCATCCACCAAAAGCCAGAGAGAGAGAAAACCATAAACATAATCAAAACTTTATTCCGCATAAATGACTCTGAATCTCTGTGATGTCATGATCTCTGCTTCCTTTCGTTCCTCAATTGAAACGGGAGCATGTCGTAGTGTGGACGGGGACATATCTGTACATGTAACATGATTAGGCTGATTCAATTGGGAGCTAATCTCACGTCTCTTGTGAACCATTAGCCATTTTAATCCTCACATCCACAAAGGGACGCTTTCATTGACATACATTCCATGTCCACATGATACCCACATATATTTTCCACTCTGCCCAGCATCCAGCATCCAGCTACAGGGGATTGAATAGGAGGGCTGTATAATTACATATGCACCGTTAGTTGAGGGGTGTGTAGCGGTTCTCGTAGTACATAGAGTGGATATATACGGCTCAGAATAGTAAATGGTCCTCTTATTAACTGTATGATTATTCATTGAGTCCCTCAAGGGGGTCCGTCCCTTTCATCATTTCCGTTCCATGAATGTCATACATATGGATGAAGCACCAGCACCACACATCACGACGGAGGAACACATATGACAAGCGACAAGAGACGACGACGACATGTTCCACTTTATTACCAGTCAACATTTCCCCGTCCAGGGCCGGATAATGCGGCGAGCGCAGGCAGCCCCCGCTCCTTGAATTTTCAACAGAAATGTAAATGGAACATTTTGCACTTTTCAAAAATATGTAAAAAGAATATTGAGACTTTTCAAAAACATGCAAAATAAATATTTTTGTACATTTCAAACATGGAAATAAAACATTTTCCACTTTTCTCAAAACATGTAAATAGAACATTTTACAGTTTTCAAAAATACGTAAATAGAATATTTTGACATTTCAAAAACATGCAAATAAATTTTTTTTGTACATTTCAAAAACATGGAAATAAAACATTTTCCACTTTTCCCAAAAAATGTAAATTGAACATTGAACACTTTTCTGAATCAAGTAAATCGAACATTGAGCACTTTTCTAAAACATGCAAATACAGCATTTTGCTTTACCAAAGACAACCATCAATAAAATCTAAATGGTGGTTTTTGCTTGGAAACAAATTGCTATGCCTAAAAGCAATTCCTTCGTCCGGCCCTGTCCCCGTCTCGTCCTTTCAAGTCGCTTCAAAGTTCAAACACAGGCCGCTAATTGACGTGTGAAGACTCGGAAAGCGAAAGGGACTCTCGTCATGAGTCAACTTCCACCATTTAAATTAAGCAAAGTCAATGAAATTGTTTTGCAACAAACAAACAAACAGTTCCCTATTTTTTGCCATAATTAAATATTCGACTCAATTAAACGACGCATTTACTGCAGCTATTTAAAGTGAGCAGGAGTACAGAGAGTGGAGGAGGTGTGTTCCTTGAATTTGATCCGTGTGTATTGAGCTGAATAAAAATGTTTTATGAGATGCGATCCGACTGATATGTATATAGTTAAAAGTGGACCTATGGGCTCGGCTTCGGCAGCCGCACTCCGCAGCTTGTCTCACTAATGGTGAATGTGTGTGAGTTAAGTTGGTCGTGGTAGTCCTGTGTTGGACAGAAGAATATAAATGTAGTGTGCCTACCTGCGAAATACATAAATTGACTGGATGGTAATGATGGGATGTGCATTTTTTTGGTGGATGCTGTCTGTCTCTGACTCTGTCTGAGCGCATGAAATGAGCAATAAAATTATGTATTTTGATTCCCCATAAACAATGATAGAAATTACGGATTAGACAATTTTTTTTCACCATCTAAGACAATAATAATTGGAAAAACGAGTTTTTTGTCTGTGTGCTCCTATATCAAATCCAAATCCAAATCCAATATGGGCTCCACACGAGCTATATTGTTCTCGAGTCTATCTGAATCTCCTCGCATGACTAACGCTCACAATAGTCTCTCGATATTTACCACCAGAATTCTTGCGAATGGAAAGAAACCCAATTCTCGTAAGTCCAAGAAGTCGAGCGTCGAGCGACGTTGACGTTGTAGTTTCGAGAAATTTTTTGAGAGTATTGCAAGTGTATAAGTAATGTTCCCACCGCCCACATGAGCCCATAAGGTTGACCCAGTCATATATTATTGTTGTGTCCATTCTCCACCAAACACCCATATGAAACAATACGATCGTGGATGGATCCGCTCTTGGAGAATAGTACAGCTGCTCCCATGCCACACCATCCCTGTGCATACCTCCAATATATGTTATATGCAACTTAAGTAGGTACTCACGTAGGTATATACCTCCAACATTATCTGTCTATTAAGGCGGGCCATATGCATATAATATGGGAGCTGCGCTCTTATGCCAGGAGTGAGTCTCCTGCTCTCTCTCTGATGGAGATATACATCCGCTATGGGGAAAAAACCATAAGGACCGATAACTATTTATCATTTCATTTTGACAATCTAAACTGCAATCAAAAAGTCATACCTAATTTGCTTACTGTTCAATTTATTGCCTTTTCATTCCCTATAAACTTGTACACATACTCGTTTTCGTTTTGCGAGACCATTTTACTTGTCCCACTGTCTCTATGTACACGGTCCGACTTCGGCTTCGGCTTCGACTTCGACTTGGACTTGGACTTGGACTGGGAGTAGAATATGTAGGTACATGACATTTCTTGCCTTCGAGCGTCACACACACACAACATCGCATCAGAAAAAAAAGCTTCATTCTTCATACTTTTTTGATAGTTGGTTTGGTTTGGACGGTCGAGTTGTTGCTTTTGTTATTTTGTTGTGTGGTGTTTGGGTAGATAATAATTTTTGCACAATAACCGGTACCGGTACCGGCACCAGTAAGGCTCAGGTAAATCGTTGAGACAGTAGTGTGAGTGGAGTTTGTATATGGTGAGACAACCGTGGCTAATCGCAGTGTCGTAAGTATTAATTTGGAACTAAATTCTTTATGGTCCTCCTTCCCTTATTCCGGCTCAAATTTACTTAACTGGACAGAATCATGAGATTTAGTCGGACGAGGGATATTATTACGTCGTGCTTATCCCCTATATCCCAACTGCCACTGCTCCATGCTATATAGCTACACTCGTCACAATTGAAATCCGCACTATAATTCCAATGTTGAGATAATAGACCTTTGCTTACTATACTGCATACTTGGGTGGGACTGGGAAGTGAGAAGCGAAAGGCGAGGGGAGGATGGGGCTGAGGAGAGAGAGATAATTTAATTGTGAGTATGACAAGAATGGAATAAAAATCTGATGCGGAGTCATAAGTTATCCAAATAGAAAAGAGAAACATAAACATTGTATGGGGAGTAGATGGGGGAAAGGAAAGCAATAAATATTCTTCGACCGCTCAACAATTTATGACTATTTAACATGTCCTACCTTCTAATTCGCCCTGAGCCTATAGCCTATAGTCTCATGAGTATATAGGCACTATATATGGAACTCAAGCTACACACAAGTTTGGAGTTTCACCACAGATTGTCTAATATTGTAACACCCGTATTCGTATTCCATCCTGTCCCGTCTCCACCACTATAATTATCCCTCTCCCTCTGTATTTAACTCCGTATTATCCTCATCCCTGTCTCAATGTTTACCTGCCCCTGTGCGAATCTGAAATATGAAATCTGAAGAGTGAAGGATTTGCATATCTGAGGGAACGGCAGCTTAGACGGCTCAATGCCGGCCAGAAAACTCTCAGCGTAGACGCGCACAGTCCATCACCATCTCATCTATGGCAGTTCATTCATGGAACATTCCAAAGTGCGACCCGCCACTATCGATATCGATATCGCAAACGCAAAACTATTGAAGATCCTCAGCCGTATTCGTATTCGTATAATTGTGGGTGCACTACTCAAAGACTGAAACAGAGTAGAAGAAAGGAGGTTCGTTCCATGGAGAGGAGACGCGTAAATCAAAAGCCGCGTCTCGCGTCTCACTCTCTCGCAGAATAAGATGGCAACTCAATAGTTTCTGACTCGACTCAATTATCTCCTACCTTTACCTTACCTACATCCCTCATCCCTTCCTCATTAGTTCATCTTTAAAATATGTGCATATAAATCGGTAATACATATCTAACGAGAGGAGCAAGACGCTCAAAAGCTGAAGGATTTTAAATTTCACATTTTACAACGGTTTCTTCCATTTGCTGTAGCTTGACACAAGGATCCACGTTTTGTGCACACGCAGGGCGGGATAATGCGGCGAGCGCAGGCAGCCCCCACTTCTTGAATTTTCTCAAAACATGTAAATGGAACATTGAGCACTTTTCAAAAATGTGTAAAAAAGAATATTGTGACTTTTCAAAAAGTTGCAAAATAAATATTTTCGTACATTTCAAAAACATGGAAATAAAACATTTTCCACTTTTCTCAAAACATGCAAATGGAACATTGAGCACTTTTCTGAATCAAGTAAAAACAACATTTTAAACTTTTCTAAAACATGTATATACAACATTTTGCTTTACCCAAGAAAACCATCAATAAAAACCGATCAAAATGGCGGTTTTTGCATGGAAACAAATTGCTGCCTAAAACCAATTCCTTCGTCCGGCCCTGTGTACACGACGGATTTTCATACCTGTCTTTGCATTTCCCATGCGTCACTTAGGCTGTTGAAACAAAAATCTTTTTTTTTTTTAGAAAGTCCCGAATTATTTTGTCCGGCATAAAAATCAGTGTAAAATATGATGAGGGAAAAAGCGCGGCAAAAATCCGAGGATTTGCTACGTAATTTGGCAAAGGCAGGATGACAGCGTTAAAAGCTGTGTTTGGCGGAGACAGGTAGAGGAGATGTGGCGCTGGGTTTAAAGGTGAAGGAGGGGACGTGAAGGGAAGGGGACTGACAGCCACGGTTCGGCCGAGGGAAGGAGACGAAGAAGACGAAGGCGAAAGGAATGAAGTTTTCAGGAAAATCTCAAGTTGAAAGGAGGATAAGAGAGTTGGACGTTTTGATTGTTTTTTCAGTGATAGTGAGCGCGACCTCTCAGCAGGAGTTGACTTTCAGGCGTGGTTCCATTAGGCACACACGATCAACCAAATCGGTACTTGACACGGCATGTAACACTTGTGATTGAAAATGAAAACTCTCATCTCTCCGAAACTCTTATAGCACCAGACGCAGGGACTCGATCCACTGCGAGTCAAGGGAACATCAACTGCACTACCTGTCCTCTTCCTCCTCCCTGAGCCACACTTTCGTCCAACCAACTCACCTCGTTCATTTCCACCAAAAATCTAAAATCAAATTGACATTAAATCAACAACAAAAAAACAAATGCATTCAGGGGCAGGCGACGTATGTAAATCTCTAAATCTTCATTTCCATTTCCAAGCTAGAACAAATCTCCCATTAGGCACTGTACAAATAACGTTTTCTTGACCACAGCTTATCGTCATTTATGAATCGAATGGAACAATGATAGTTTCTCTCGCAGGCTGCGAACTATGTATATCGTCTGTGAAGAACCAAAATGTCCCATGTGCATTTTTAGCTAAAAACAATATCAACTATCTACACAAATATTCAAATATGTCTTGAGAACATTTTGCATAATTGCATTTTTCAAAAGTGTGTAAATACAACATTTTACTCCTTTTCGAAAACATGGAATTAGAACATTTTGCATTTTTTCAAAAACATGGAATTAGAACATTTTACACTTTTCAAAAACGTGTAAATCGAATATTTTAAAATTTTCAAAAACTTGTAAATAGAACATTTTACACTTTTCAAAACATGAAAACTGAACATTTTGCAATTTTCAAAAACTCGTAATTAACATTTTACGCGTACTTCTCAATTTGTTTTCATGACATAGTAGGGGACGCAATTCAATGCGATATGCGAAATGAATATCGCAAATATCGCAACTTTTACGAATGCAATACCAATGCGATATAAAATTGAAATATCGCAATATCGCAAATATCGCATAAGATTTTTTTTCGCAAACCTTTTAAATCAAACTAACAAATATAGGCATGGCATAGAGCGAAACACACGAAAACGGCAATGCACTGTATATTTATAACAAAGCAATTCTACACGCTTAAAGCATAATGGTTGTTAGTCATTTTCTTAAGGCACAGTGAAGCATTCCCTTCCCTTTCAAATCATATATTGAGCGCCACACGCAGCGCGGTTCCGTTCATTTTAAATATTTTCCTTGTTCTTGCCTTTCCTTTCTTAAGTTTTAGTTTCCATTTGCATGCTTCGGTCTGCTCCTTACCCACGTCTGTTGCAAAATCGCATTTAGGCTTTCAAATTAAAGTGTTTATTGTTAACTAAATTTTTAAGGTAGTTTTAAAATCAAAAATTGCTTCGTTTAATCCGGACGACTATTCAAAAGTTACACCGAATAACAAAAAAAATCTAATGTTTGGTCTCATTTCTGATTGCGCAAGGACGGACTAATGGCATGGTGCCAGCTTTGTAAAGACCAAGCACCCAAGCCGTTTTAGTACCACGTAAAGGGAGGAATGCCACAGGATGTCAAACTATTTTTTTTACAACGTTATTAGTTTTAGAAAAAAAGTTGCGATATTTGCGATAATTGCGATATTTCTTACATGCGATAACGGTATTTGCGATATTTATTTTTGATGCGATATTGCGTACGCTATGACATAGCTCATTTTGATTGTAGCTTAAATTGGATATGGGTCATTTTGGTTCTTCACAGACGATATGGGTTGTAGATAGTATAGATATAGTTGCAAAGGGAGTCAGATGCCAATCGCCCGTCAATTACTCCATACCTGACGCCTGTATCTGTATGTAGCTTGCACTTCCTCCATACAGAATAAATTAGAGTTGGATTTAAATACAGTATATAGTGTGTAGTATATCTATTTATTCCTGGGTCTGGGCTCCTAGTAGGATTACGCTCACGATTATGCACGCATGGCTCAAGGAAATCAAAAGGCAAAGTGAGGGACATCTTGCTCTTGGAAAGTTTGGAGTCAATTGAATTCCCTTGACAGACAGACGGAGCAGCAGACAGACAGTGAAGCGACGAACAAAAGGTAATGGCAATTTTCATTAGGATGCGACTCTCTTTTCGTTTTCGTTTTCGTTAGTTGGGCTTCAGGTAAAGAAAGGATGTACATGACGAAGACGAAGACGAAGACGAGGGCTGGGGCCTTCTTTGTCTTATCACGCAATTCCACATCTCTCCGTCCACCAACTCACTTCCTCTCCTCAACCACGGAAACTTTGAGTGAGTCTCTCAAAGTTTGTAGTGTCGTGTCCCCGCGTTTGCACAAGTCCAAATGGTTCCGGACCAAAACTAAGCGAAAGACACACGTGAGAGGGACGTCGCCTGGTTCTGGTTCTGGCTCTCTGTGGAAGGTAGTACCTGCATCCTATGCACTCTCATCTTCAATGGCAATGGGCCCTTTTGCCGGTGCCGGTGCCGGAGTCATAGCCCAGCGAACAATAGTCTAATTATATGATGCATATGCACGGTTTGATTTACATACAGGGAGACATAGAAACACTTTGGGATATTTACATTGAATCAGGGCCGGATAATGCGGCGAGCGCAGGCAGCCCCCGCTCCTTGAATTTTCTCAAAACATGTAAATGGAACATTTTGCACTTTTCAAAAATATGCAAAAAGAATATTGAGACTTTTCAAAAACATGCAAAATAAATTTTTTTCTACATTTCAAAAACATGGAAATAAAACATTTTGGACTTTTCTCAAAACATGTAAATAGAACATTGAGCACTTTTCTGAATCAATTAAATCGAACATTTTTCACTTTTCTAAAACATGCAAATACAACATTTTGCTTTACCAAAGAAAACCTTTAATAAAATCAAAATGGCGATTTTTGTATGGAAACAAATTCCTGCCTAAAACCAATTCCTTCGTCCGGCCCTGGATCGAATGATCCTCCAGACGCTGGATGAGAAGTTGTCCCGTTCCCACAGACAAGAGACGCTGTGACGGAGAGTTAGGAGCATTTGTACTTCGTATTTTCTGTCTCTGACTGTACGTAGTACGTACATCCTGATCCTGATGGAAGGCCTTGTGTAGGCTATATGGAGATAGCGTGATGTTCTACATGTCGTAGGGACACTCAGCTGTTTTCCCTACCATTAGATCCAAAGTCAAAAATGCTCATTGTTGTCCTCACCTATATTACAGAGATATTGTGAGATGAGGGGGAGCAGAAGAAGAATTCGTATCTCTCCTGCGATTCTTTTGTTCTCAATAGTTTATTTTATTAGTCTGTTTGTTGTTCCATTTTTTTTCGTCCTTCTCTCTCTCTGGCTTGAAACAATGGAAGAGTAAAATAATGGTCTGGATTTTATGTCCGTGGATGAGGGAAATGGGATGCATATCGCCTATTTATATTTGTGCGTAGTGATGCTTATTAAAGGCTGACATGGGAACCTACCTTGCTTGAACACATGGATTCAAATGAATTCTATCATAACGTCTTCTACTGTGACTAGTAACTACTGCTAGTATAGTCGTTCGGTTGCAAAATCGCTTATCTCGATTTTATTCGAATTTGAATTTTCGAAATTTTCTTGAAATAAAAAATCCAGAAAATTCAGTGGGAATAACAGTGGAAAATTTTAGTGAGCACAGGGTCCCCCCTTCACTACTTTCGTAAAAACGAAAAAATTATAACTTCCAGTAAATGTAGTGTTTAATTTATGTTTGCTAATAATTACTATCTTTTTGCAACGGAACATAACAGAAAAGCTTAAACTTCAATAGGGTCGTCCATAAATGACGTCATAGAAACTTTCCAATTTTAGGGCGGCATATATGGAATAATATATATATATATATATACAGGATAATATATTGATAATATATATAGGATAATATTTTTATGGAAACTGCAATTTGTTCTAGCTACTTGATTTAAAAAGTGCAAAATATTCTAACTACTTGATTTAAAAAGGCAATTTGCTCTATCTACATTGTTTTAGAAAGTTCAAAATGTTCTTACTTTATGGTTTGGAGTGGCAAAATGTTCTATGATTTTTAAAAGTGAAAAATGTTTTAATTGCATGTTTTAAAAATTTTTAAATGTTCTCATGTGTCATTACAAAATATTGAAAATGCAAAGTGCTATAAATACAACGTTTGAGAAGTGCAAAAGCTATAACTACATGTGATATTCAAAAGCACGTAATAAGAACATTTTGCATTGTTCAACATTATGTATTTAAAATAGTGTACAAGTTAGAACCATGTAGTAAGACCATTTTTAATCAATGTGTCATCAATCATGTAGTTAGATAAGTTTGCAACCTAAAGCCATGTAGTTAGAACAGTTCGCGCTTGAAGTGATGTAGTTAGAACAGTTCGCAGTTTTAAAATCCATATAGTTAGAACGTTTTGCGTTTTAGAATATGATGCGATTAGAGCCACTTGCACATTCATAAGCATGCAATTATGATTTGGTTAGCTAAAACGCTTATTCAAATCGAAAGTGGAAGAAAAAGCGGATTTTTTTTAAAGGTAAAATGGAAGGAAGCGGATTCGCTTTCAGCGAAAAGTGGAAGGAAGCGGATTTGAGCCTTCACCAGCGATATAATTAGTTATGCCTTCATAAAATTGGAAAGTTTCTATGACGTCATTTATGGACGACCCTATTGAAGTTTAAGCTTTTCTGTTATGTTCCGTTGCAAAAAGATAGTAATTATTAGCAAACATAAATTAAACACTACAATTTACTGGAAGTTATAATTTTTTTGTTTTTACGAAAGTAGTGAAGGGGGGACCCTGTCCTCACTAAAATTTTCCACTGTTATTCTTACTGAATTTTCTGGATTTTTTATTTCAAGAAAATTTCGAAAATTCAAATTCGAATAAAATCGAGATAAGCGATTTTGCAACCGAACGACTATACTAGCAGTAGTTACTAGTCACAGTAGAAGACGTTATGATAGAATTCATTTGAATCCATGTGTTCAAGCAAGGTAGGTTCCCATGTGAGTTGAGACAGTAACTTAAAATTAAGGAGCACCAGGAATAAAATGAAGTTTGGTTGGGGATTGGGAAGGGAGACTGAGGCTCACCCAAAAAACCAAAACTTGCGATTGGTGATTATTTAGTGCTCATGTTTCCACAACGGCGACGGCTCCTTCCTCCATCCCACACTCATATGATTACAATATATTATATGATTAACTCAGCCACGTATATTATTTTCCTATTTCCATCCAGTCTTTAAATGCAACTTATACACTCGCCCTCCGCTCCCTTTGCTTTATTGGAATTGAAAATGTAAATATTACGCTATGTACCTCCTCGTGCTCGGTCCGTGTCGGCCCTGTACAGTGTACATCATGGTATTTATTTACACATATGCACACGCTCAATTTATTTTCAACCGCAGTTATCCCAGTAGTAGCCAGGGCCGGACGAAGGAATTGTTTTTAGGCAGCAATTTTTGGTTCCCATACAAAAACCACCATTTTCATCGGATTTTATTGATGGTTTTCTTTGGTAAAGCAAAATGTTGTATTTTAACGTTTTAGAAAAGTGCAAAATGTTCGATTTACTTGATTCAGAAAAGTGCAAAATGTTCGATTTACTTGATTCAGAAAAGTGCAAAATGTTCTATTTACATGTTTTGAGAAAAGTGGAAAATGTTTTATTCCATGTTTTAGCAAAGTGCAAAATGTTCTTTTTAGTTGATTCAGAAAAGTGTTCAATGTTCTATTTACATGTTTTGAGAAAAGTGGAATATGTTTTATTTCCATGTTTTTGAAATGTGCAAAAATATTTATTTTCCATGTTTTTGAAAAGTCTTTATATTCTTTTTACATCTTTTTAAAAACTGCAAAATGTTCCATTCACATGTTTTTTGAAAATTCAGGCAGCGGGGGCTGCCTGCGTTCGCCGCATTATCCGGCCCTGGTAGTATAGCGATAGCTATAGCAGTAAGGGCTATTTTTTATTCTACTTTTTTACGACTGCCGAAAATAGTGAAGATGGGCTTTTTAAAAAAATATTTTTTTATATAGTGAGGATGACGTCTCATGATTTCCTATCTATTTTTGAAATATGGTCGATGAGGGGGAGAGTTAATCAGGACTGATGATCTCATTTAGCATATTACAGTTCATTAGGACGAGGTACAAGGGCTCACTATACTCGCACTCGCACACCAACCGCTTCTTCTCACATGTTCCATAATAATCATGGTTCCAGTAATAAAACTCTGTAACAATTCTCGTTCGTTTCTTTCTTTCTTTCTTTCTTCTGTACCAAAGTAAAATTATTTTCTTTCAAAATTCCAGTTCATGTAACATGTAGCACAATTACACATCACGTGTCATGATGGACTGCACACAGAGCTTTCCTGTGAAATCATCTTCTTGGTGAATTAGCATTGACTCTGGCAATGAACGTCTTTAAGCCTTGGAATTATTTCTAAACGCACTAAACAATAATGTTGCAACGTACGCGTTAAAGTTGGTCATGATTTTGAATGGAAATGGAATTAGACACATTTGTTGTGTGTGTGGGGAGAATTCCAAGTGGAGACGAGTTTGGTGGAATAAGAAATTTATGATTAATGTTATGATCAAAGGGAAGGGGTGAAGGGGAAAAGTAGGATTGTTTTAAGTTATGATCATTCCAAGAAAGACGAGGACCAGGATGAGGATTTGCATTAAAAATTAGGATATATATGATGCCTTAGAATAAAAGTGGAAAAGTTACATTCTCAAATATTGATGCTGTGTGGTGCAGTCCCCCTCATTTGTTTCCCACTATGTACGCTCTTGCAGGGCCGGACGAAGGAATTATTTTTAGGCAACAATTTCTTTCCATACAAAAACCACCATTTTGATTTTATTCATGGTTTTCTTTGGTAAAGCAAAATGTTGTATTTACATGATTTTGAAAAGTCCAAAATGATCTATTTACTTGATTCAGAAAAGTGCTCAATGTTCTTTTACATGTTTTTGAGAAAAGTGGAAAATGTTTTATTTCCATGTTTTTGAAAAGTGCAAAATGTTCTATTTCCATGGTTTTTAAAAAGTCTCAAAATTCTTTTTACATATTTTTGAAAAGTGCAAAATGTTCTATTTCCATGGTTTTTGAAAAGTCTCAGTATTCTTTTTACACGTTTTTGCAAATTTCAAAATGTTCCATTTACATGTGTTTTGAAAATTCAAGCAGCGGGGGCTGCCTGCGCGGGCCACATTATCCGGCCCTGCGCTCTTGAACTTCTACCTTGTGTTGGGCAGATTACACAATTATTTGAGAATAAGTTTGGATATATCAACTGTATATGAGTAGATGTAGAAATAAGTAATAGGATCCAGCATCCAGTCCAGAACACACATTACAGAATCTAATAAAGAACTAAACAGACAAAAAAATTGTTCCTCTTCCATTTTTCCATCCTCTCCGCGTCTTCACAAGATTCAGATGCCCACTTCTAACTAGTAAGTTGAGGATTATGTTTGGCTATGCTCTATAGCGCCTGGTACTTACTGGGATTCTGGGATAGGACTACGCGAGTTTTTGGGGGATGTTAAAGTTGCCGCGATTAGGGGCGGAGCGGGAGAAATATAAATTTTTTGATTTACAAACTTATAATTATAGGTTGCTTTCGGACTGAATTTAAATAATAAGACTATGATACTGCGCCTGGAGAACCACCCACTTGAATCTTAAATGAGCTCATCCCTAAGTTTATCCTCTGTCATCCTGCCTCTCCGTACAAAATCCAAACTCATATATTCTTACCTCTCACTACCTTCCCCTTCATCTCGGACTTATGGAGCAGGGAATCCACTACACACACAACTTTTTACATTAGTTACCTTCGCGGAGATACCTAATTTTCCCTTCTCTCTCTCTCACTTACACACAGCCGTTGCCGTTGCCGTTGCCGTAGTTAACTCTCATCTGTCCAAAGCCTTTACCATATGTATAAATATATCAGTATAAGGAAACATACATTGTTTTTGAAATATTAACCGTAGTTTCTTGTATCCTGTGTGAAGAACCAAAATGACCTATATCAAATTTAAGCTGGAATCAAAATGAGCTATGTCATAAAAACAGAATGAGAAACATGCGGAAAATGTTAATTACGAGTTTTTGAAAAACGTAAAATTTTCTATTTTCATGTTTTCAAAAAGGTGAAAAATGTTCTAATTCCATGTTTTTGAAAAGGTGCAAAAATGTCTAATTCCATGATTTTGAAAAGGTGCAAAATGTTCTAATTCCATGTTTTTGAAAAGGTGCAAAATTTCTAATTCCATGTTTTTGAAAAGGTGCAAAATTTCTAATTCCATGTTTTTGAAAAGGTGCAAAAATGTCTAATTCCATGTTTCTGAAAAGGTGCAAACTGTTCTAATTCCATGTTTTTGAAAAGGTTCAAAAATGTCTAATTCCATGTGTTTGAAAAGTGTAAAATGTTGTATTTAGATATTTTTTAAAAGTGCTCAATATTCGATTTAAATGCTTTCAGGACACATTTCAATATTTTTGTAGATAGTTAATATTGTTTTAGCTAAAAATCGATATGGTCATTTTGGTTCTTCACACACGATATCCTTTCCATTCCCTTTTAATAGTGTGGCTTAGAATGGAAAGCGAGACTATAAACTACAACATTATAGGCATCTGTATGCGCCTGTCTATATATTATTATGATCTTTGATCTTCGCAGAAGGGTTAAAGGAAGAGTACATGGGCATGATATATCACTCGCTCATGTGGATCTGATGTGTGTCTTGGCTATACTGCATATCCGTCTGATCTGATATATGGGGACAGGAGAGTTGATATGAATTATCTGTGGCTATCTCATCTCGACTGAGCATTGAAAGTATAACGGCGCGAGTTTGTTTGGAGCAGACGGGCCATTCGTTTTGTCAACTTGGAGAAGAACAACAATTTATTTAACTGTTCCCGTCCCCGTGGCACTCTGGCCCTATCTCGCTCCGCTCGCTGAATTAGACGAGTTGGCCAAAAAACCATGGAAAATAGTCATAATAATTGATGCTTCACATGTGGAGCCGGAGCCGGAGCCGGAGCCGGAGCCGGAGTCGGAGTCGGAGTCGTGAGCGTCTTGGTGGAGAATGTGGAAGCCTCATCTGCTCTGTGAGGAGAGATTAAAAGGGAAGAAGGAGAGGAGAGACGACTACTGACATTATAATAACTGATGAGACTGCTCCGGCACGATCTCACAAAATTATTTTTATTTCATTTATTCATTTTGTATCTTCTGTATGTCTCGCTCCGTATTTCTTCTTCTGTTCTTTAGTCATTCAATTTTAGTAGTCGCTTTGAGATTTGTTGAAGCTATCCAAACAGAGGAGCCAAGTATGTGTGGGACTGACTGTAAAAAAGAAAATTATTCCATGTCCTCCTCCTCAGCCCCCATTGTCCATCTACAGAAATGAACTTCGGAAAGAATCAAATAACCAATTTGTATTCATTTCATAATGTGCAGTAACATGAGCGCTAATGGTCATTTCATGGTGTCAAGATTATTAAAGAATTTCAACCATTTTTCTTTCTCCTCACTTTTCCTCACGATCCTCGCACTCCCGCTATGCTCTATAGGCCATTATTTCCCTGCTTTTTTTTCTGTGGGGACTACAACTTTTAGTCATTTCATAGCCTCTGTAGGTATTCAGGAAAAAATTGGGAAATTACCTATGAAATACAGTGTACCTACGTATTTTTTGTCTGATTTGAACTCGAAATCAGACCTCTCCATTTTCCTCAATGTTCTCGTTCTTGATTTGATTTTTAACCTTACAAATATTTTGATGACTATGATGTGTTGTGAGAGGAATTGGCGTGAAGGAGTAAATAAATTGAGGGCTCGGACGACTACACAAAGAAATAGCAATCAAAATACAAATGGACGACGAACGAGTAGATCCATAGTAAAAGTGGAAAAAGCTGAGGGGAAAAAAATTTGACAAAAATGGCCATGGGGGAAAAAATGTGGGGAAAATTCGTAGTAGTAGAAAGTGTGATGAGAAAGGTTAGGTGTTGGTCTTGGGTTTTTTTTAGTGGATATTTTTTGATGTGTGTGTGTGTGTCGGAAGGATTAGCTGACGTTCGTTGGTTATTGGCTGTGTTGTTGTTGGTGGTGGTGGTGGTGGTGGTGGTGGTGGTGGCGGAGAAGCGGGTAGAGAGAGAGAGAGAGAGAGAAGAGATGATTTATTGGAGTCGACCAGGACGAGTGTAGCATGGTGGATGTTTTGTTGTTGGGTCCTCTCTCACTCTCTTTTGGTTCTGGTCAAATCAAGATGAACGAATGGGGTTGTAGTTGCGTGACGGAAATTCATTATATCAGAAAATGATTCACACTCTCCATTAGTGAGAAAAAATTCATGGACGAAAGAAATCAAATCCAATGGAAAATTTGGAATAACGGGCGTGGTCTTGAAATGATCACAATGGATTAATGTACACTTTTCCTCCTATTATCATGGACTATATTGTAGTGTGAGTCCAAATCAAAATGTCCTATGCACTTATTCCTCCGTCGGCTCCGGCTTCGGCTCCGGCTCCGTGTCTACTCGTACAAGAGAGCTACCAGCCTGAGAGATACATAGCATGCACTCCTATCTGCCTCCTCCATTAACAATGCATACTTGTGTCTACAGCAATTGTTCTTGTAATAATCATAATCATAGGCCAGACGAGACACTAATTCCAACAATTAGACCACGTACCTAATCATTTAAACATGGTGTCAATTACATGTCTCCATAAAGCACACACACACACATCCACTCACTATCGCCCATCAAAACACACACACACACGCTCCGGCTCTCACAAGCCAAACTACAGTAATGTATTATTACGCTACACACAAGCGGGCTATTATATGGGAACGCTCTGCACTATATCGTCTGCGAAGAACCAAAATGACCCATATCCGTCTTTAGCTAAAAACAATATCAACCATCTACAAAAATATTGAAACATGTCTTGAGAGCATTTAAATACAAGAATTTACGCTTTTCAAACATGGAATTAGAACATTTTGCGCCTTTTCAAAAACATGGAATTGGAAAATTTTGCACCTTTTCCAAAACATTGAATTAAAACATTTTGCACCATTTCGAAAACATGGAATTTGAACATTTTGCACCTTTTCAAAAACATGGAATTACAACATTTTGCACCTTTTCGAAAACATGTAAATAGGACATTTTACGCTTTTCAAAAACTCGTAATAAACGTTTTACGCATGTTTCTCATTTTATTTTTATTACATAGCACATTTTGATTTTAGCTTAAATTGGATATGGCTAATTTTGGTTCTTCACTCACGATATGTACTATTTTCATGGGGATATTGGATAATGTTGTTGAATGTTGCCTTATGGCCTACTATGTTTTCAATATGCCTCAATCAACCAATTCACCAAGTCCACTGCCAAAATGAATCCGGAGGGTAAAATTCAAGAGTACCTATACCTACGTCATGTCAATCCCTCACACACCTGCAATTACGGATCCTGATTAAGATTACTATTATTTCCTCCTTTCCGGAATCAGCTTGTATTTATTTTCATATTTGATCTTCTTTACAAAATTGAGTGGGTCCGGGTCCTAACCACGGTACTCGCATTGGGAAGATGGATGTAGGTAGGCGTAAGACGAATGTAACTGTAGACTGTAGCTCGTATAATGCATGGAGTGTAATTATATAGCTGCCTACCTATCTACATGAGTTACATGTCTAGCTCAAGGATTTGACGTAATGGCAGGAGAAGGAAGGACCAAGTGTGGAGAGCAGATCAAAATTCATTCTCTGGTAAATGACTGACTGCTTTAGTTAGCATGGTGCGGCGGACTGTGTCAGGAGTCAGAAAGGCTTCCACTACGTAGATAATGCACAACGCTAGACATTCGAGACTGGACGGAGTCATGCGAGTAATTTATCATGCGACAATCTAAAGTTGATTAATTTAAATGGGAGCAGGAGGAACGGGTTTAAATTAAAGGATGGCCAAGTATTTACGTTCTCACGTGTCCTTGATTACGACCATGTTTGCATTTCAATTAGAAGATCTCCTCAACATCCACTGTGTATCCCAGTCCAACAACTCAAAGCAACTCTGCAATTGGCACTCAAATTCCAAACAAGTACTCACAACTTAAACCACCGTCACCGACCACGACCACGACCACGACCACGACCACGACCACCCCATAGCATATTTCTTGATAGCAAAAATGTAGCGAAAAGAAAGCATGCAACTGTGGAAATGGGAACTTTCCATACGCTGCCTGTCCACCCAGGAGGGAGATACTAGGCACTAGGTGTGTGTGAGTCCCGGTCCGGGTTCGGTACCGGTACCGGTACCGGGACCGGTCTAGAGCCTAGACCAGAGCAATCAAGGAAAGAAAAACAAGGAGAGATAACGTGGACGTAGTACCTGACGGTAATCTACCCGTATGCATGCCATAATTATAAACATTTATTTTACATAATACAACGTAACCAACATCTGTTACATGCTACTACCGGATTCACGAGGGAGAATTACAATGATAAAGGGCAGCGTCTACAGCTCCTGGACAAAAGTACATCGCATCGTGGTTCGGCTCAAAATTCTTAAACAACGACAACGGCTACCGGTGCCGGTGCTGGTGCCTGTGTCGGGAGGAAACCCAGGGCCAACTCCAACTCCAGCAACGGAGAGCATTGGCGTGTACAGGGCCGGACGAAGGAATTGAGTTTAGGCAGCAATATGTTTCCATACAAAAACCACCATTTTGATTTTATTGATGGTTTCCTTTTGTAAAGCAAAATGTTCTATTTACGAGTTTTTAGAAAAGTGCAAAATGTTCTTTTTACTTGATTCTGAAAAATGCAAAATGTTCTATTTACAAGTTTTGAAAAAAGTGAAAAATGTTTTATTTCCATGTTTTTGAAATGTATTAAAAAAATTATTTGCATGTTTTTGAAAATTCAAAATATTCTTTTCACACATTTTTGAAAAGTGCAAAATGTTCCATTTACACATTTTTTGAAAATTCAAGCAGCGGGGGCTGCCTGCGCTGGCCGCATTATCCGGCCCTGGGCGTGTAAAGTCGTGGAACAGTGAATGTAAATGAGTGGAAATCTTTGGGAATCAAATGCTTCCTTAATTATCCTGTCCTGTACACATATGACATGGCTCTCGAGTGAGGGGAACGCAGAGTCCTCAAGTCCCGAGGCAGACACACAGTGCAAATGTCCTATTCTAATTGACTCCCGGTTGCACACAGTGTAAAAGTGACGTACACGTATGATGCCCTGCCATGTCAAGTAAATGTCCTTCTGGACTCCGTGTATGTTTTGGCCTCGGCTTCGGCTTCGGCTTCGGTGTCTTCCTGTTCCTCCTGCTACACACTCAAGTTGGCTGAACACGAATCTCATAAATTTGAGGAGGGTGAAGATGACTCGGAGAGCTGGAAAAACAATGCATAATTATGTATGTGCTGCTATTTTAGTAGTGTGGTTCTTCATTCAATTGTCTTTTCACCAATTTATACGGGACAACTTTTCATTTGCATGCGTCCAAGTTTCCCTTTTATTTACTTCCAAAACTCGACTCGACGTCTAGCTCCTTTTTCCTTTGTCACTCGTGTCCATATGTCTACGCTTTTTCCAGCCGCAGAGGCAGGAGAGACCCTGAAGTCGGTACCGGTTTCGGTTTCGGTTTCGGTGTAGGTTTCGGTCTGGCTATGGGGAAAGGGTCCTCATCACATATGCTTCATTCCCAGAATTAATTCACTCAGATAATTCATAGTAATAATCCTTCCGCTTCCAGTGTATAGACTTTGCAAATGAATACACGATTCCAGCTCCAGCAATACCGGTATATTTTTGCATGATCGCTCTGTCCCTCCGTATGAACTGCATATTTATTTGCTCGCGTGTCCCGGCTTCTCTGCCGTGGGACTCCATGTTTGTCTTTAAACCGTCATTATTTCAACACCAGTAGCAGAGCTGAACCTCAAAGGTCCAGAGTCCAGAGTCTCTGGGCCGTAAACAGGACGACATTGACAACAAGACAGGAAGTACCTGGGTACATATTTACTCATCAATTTTCCTTCCTCACATTGCACTGTCATAAACGGCGAGGACCTTTGAGAGTGGGCTCATCGTAATCGTAACATAATAGGTATAATGCAGTGAAGAATAAAGAAAGGCAAATGAATTCCAAAATTCCACCGTGTGTAATTAATACTATATGGCTGTCCGCTAATTAAATTCAAGAATAATTATGTGTAAATTGCCGTGTAAAAATTCACGTTGACATCTTTCCCTGTACGACGTACATATATGCTGAATGGGGAAATGTAACTCGTGTCATGTGCTATTTGTGTACTGTACATTGACTCGGATTCATTTATTTGTGGACAGAGAAGAAAATGGGATGTGCTAAGATATTTATTCATAGCCTTTAGTCTCGCTCGTCTCGATGCTACGGGAGCAATAATTATAATAAAAGTCAAGTCGAACAAGAAAACGTATTAAAATGAGTGTGTCATATTGTGACTGTTGGTCTTGGTCCGAGTCTCAAATATGTTTGTCAATGTGTCGGGCCTTGTACATGGGGCAGACATGGAGAGAGAGAGAGAGGGACATTTAGTGCATTTTAAGAGTGGCGTTGTATGTTCTGCTGAATAAGTTACCAGGGAGTTGCAATGCAAATATTTGAGAAATAATCGAATTGTAAATGTGTAAACAGAGAATTAATGGACGATTTGCATCGTGGTCGATGCTCACAATACAATATACTGAACATGGACGGAAATTATTTCCTCACCTGTCAGCCACCTCGAATTTAGCTCTTCATTTAGATTGCAAATTGGATAGGAGAATGGTATATTACTCTAACTCTACTGTACGTATAATACACGCAACCCCTTTACGGCATATGGTCCTACACTGGCACTGGCCTCTGGCCTATTGTAAAAATAAAAATTGAAAAGTTTTCACACAGTTGATTGAATAATTTTCGTGGTCACATGGTCCGCTAAAAAACGTAGCACTTGAAAGTACTTTCTAGAATTTCATAAATATTTTCGTATTGAATTTTCTGCTGCGGAGTTGATGGAGAGAATGACAATTTAAATTTTAAACTAAAACAAAAAAATTAGAGTAAATAAAGTATAATTGATTTCCCTGTAGTGTGTGTGTGTACAGAGAGCAAAAGTCATTAAGGTGACGGGAGTGAACGTAATTGACTTTGAGCAAAGGAAGGAGCCGTGTGAATTAACAAGAGAAAAATAACAAAATAACCAAGCACATATAATACACTTTTGTCTTACTCAAATTTACATATACGACATAGTAATTATTATTCTACCGCGGATGACAACCCCTCATCAGAGATGTACAAATAAAATTTTAAATCCAATTTATTTCAGAACAAATGTTGACTTTTAAACTGTGAAACATTCTACAAGCATATTGACGACCGTGGGCCAAGAAAACACAAAGGGACATAATTCCTTTTTTTTTAGTTTTAGTTTTGCTTTTGTCCAGAAGCAGAAAAAATTTTTATAAAAATGGTTATTGAATCGTCTGCATTTTTTAATGTTCTGACACAGAAATAAAGTTTACAAAAACTTAACTGTATAATATATCCAGTGTATCCTTCGCAGTCTTCAGAGCCGAAACTCAAAATAATGTTGATACGTAATTCAAGCTGAGGAGAAAATAACATGAATATTACTATTACGTTTATTATTATTACTATTACGTTGAATGGAATGGGGAATGAGGGGAAAAAAACTAACTACCGTCTTGTATGTTTCCAAAGGAAGGTATAATGCCCCATGTTCGGGTAAAATTGTAAAATTTGTTTCTGTTTTGAGCAAAAACTGGGGTTTCGTCTGGAGTAATAATGGGGGGAAACAATGTTAATTTTTGTGGTCAGTAGGTTTATAGTGCTCATAGAATGGGGGAGGGAGGCATATAGTTTGTAGGTTTGTACGTACACAAGTGGCCCTTGTACTTTGTGAGCGATTAGACAGACCCAGACGGAGACCAAGATACAGAAAGAGTAAGTATTCCTATTATGGAGAGGAGCGCGGAGAGGGAGAGAGAGATGTGAAAAATGCTCAAAAATAATGATAACGCCCGCTCCCGCCCAATGCATGTACGGCGGGAGTTGGGAACGATGAGGTTAGAAAGGGTCACCTCCTCACCGTACTTTCAGCACAAGACAACTCATATCATTTCCCTCACTGGATCATATATTATGCGAGATTACAGACACACACACATCCACAATTCACTCCTCCATTTTCTCTCACAATTATTAGACCGAGTCTCAAAAGCTCTAAGATCTCCAAGTCCAACATGTACATGCAGTGTGGAATCTGACTAAACTAAAACGACCGGCCACTTCATTTGTTTCTCTGCTTCCCCGTATGTACATGCCCATGTCCAGGTCTCGAAAAGTCGAGACACTTGAGGATTTATAACAAAGACTTTCTGTATGGAATCCTACGTAATCAGGGCCGGACGAAGGAATTTCTTTTAGGCAGCAGTTGGTTTCCATACAAAAACCACAATTTTGATTTTATAGATGGCTTTTTTTGGTAAAGCAAAATGTTGTATTTACACGTTTTTAGAAAAGTTTAAAATGTTCTTTTTACTCGATTCAGAAAAGTGCAAAATGTTCCTTTTACTCGATTCAGAAAAGTGCAAAATGTTCTATTTACTCGATCCCCAGAAAAGTGCAAAATGTTCTATTTACTCGATCCCCAGAAAAGTGCAAAATGTTCCTTTTACTCGATTCAAAAAAGTGCAAAATATTCTATTTACTCGATCCCCAGAAAAGTGCAAAATGTTCTATTTACTCGATCCAGAAAAGTGCAAAATGTTATATTTACGTGTTTTGAGAAAAGTGGTAAATATTTTATTTCCATGTTTTCGAAAAGTCTCAATATTCTTTTTACATATTTTCAAACAGTGCAAAATGTTGCATTTACATTTTTTTAAGAAAATTCAGGCAGCGAGGGCCGAGGCCTGCCTGCGCATTATCCGGCCCCGTCCCTGTACGTACTAATTCTAAGTGTAGGACTATTATTACCCTAAAAAATAAGACGAAAACGAAACAGAATCCAGCGTCGTAATAATCCCAGTTTGACTAATAAGAGACGAGTCCAGAGATGAGATATGTGAGCGCCTTATTTTGAGGAAAAGTGATTGTGGGAGATGTGAATAATTAAAGGGAGAAAGCTGAGATCTGAGCTGGGACAGGAATAAATAGGAGATGAGTTCGGTTTTCGTTGTGGATGGATTTCGTGTGGAAGTTCCGTGGATGTGGATATTTACATGTCTCTCTATGTCTTGGGGTGTGCTATGAAGAAGGATGCAATTATCCTCCTGAGCTGCTCCTGCGTCTTCTGGGATTAAATAGCAGAGGCTCGTTAGTGATAAAGTAAAAGGATGGTCAATAAATTGTGATGTGATGTGACGTTGGAGGAGTTGAGAGCAAAAGCCGCAATCGTGAATCTTCTAATTGAATTTAATGAGAAGGTGGTGAGGCACCCTCACACGCACACACTAAAACCCTATATCATATCATTAAAAAAAAAACTTTGCAAACATTTCAAGAGAGATTCTGTAAACTTCCCAAAAGTCATCACAAGCTAAAAGAGCAGAGCTCTGCACGAGGATTATTGAGGGACGGCGAAGAACGGTTGTTGGAGTTGGAGGAGAGAGGAACAAGTCAGAGCCCAGCACTTGATATGCCTAACTACACTATGATTATATGCCTACTTTAACTTGACTAAACTCAAGTCTCCTTATCACATCTCCAACCAGCTAATTCCCATAGCACTGCTCTCCACTCACCCACATCAGCCCTCCACTCCAACCTCATGTTCCTCGGTAATTATTTGGCATGCAGATGCAGTGGAAGGAGTACTTACACTCTCTATAATACTCGACTCATTTTTTACAACTCCTTGTTGTAAGCAATTCTTTAGGGGGCGTTCTACAACACGACCTCTTACATATGAGATAACATTGTCGATCTTGTACTCACTGTCCACCTATCTCTTCCCAAGGAGGAGGCATTACCCATCTTCCTATTCCTGTCTTTCCTCTCATCGTCAGCCGCAACGGAACTGATACAGACCGCTTCTTCGGAAACGGAAGAGTTTGGCTTTATCGAGGAATTATAATATGGTAGCCCCTGCCAATCATCACCACTTTGCATCTCATCTCATCACTTGATGAGTCTCCCACAAATCTCCCAGAAATATGAGCCAGTTTCGAGATGGAAATGAATGTTTTGCATATGGAGATCAGTCCACAATGTTTGGTCCGTCCCAATTAAATTAACAGGGCCGGACGAAGGAATTGCTTTTAAGCAGCAGTTTGTTTCCCCATGCAAAAACCACCGTTTTGATTGATTTTATAGATGGTTTTCTTTGGTAAAGCAAAATGTTGTATTTGCATGGTTTAGAAAAGTGCAAAATGTTCGATTTACTTGATTCAGAAAAGTGCAAAGTGTTCTTTTTAGATGTTTTGAGAAAAGGGGAAAATGTTTTATTTCCATGTTTTTGAAATGTACAAAAACTTTAATTTGCATGTTTTTGAAAAGTCTCAATATTCTTTTTACATACTTTTGAAAAGTGCTCAATGTTCCATTTACATATTTTGAGAAAATTCAAGGAGCGGGGACCGCATTATCCGGCCCTGCCAATTAATCCCCGTTTGAAGGGGATGAGGAGGGACGTTTGGAGGTGGCGGGTTAATTAATCTAGTTTGTCAAAGGAAGGTGATGTGATGGGGATTTTGATAAGGATTGATCCTGAGATGTATTATTTAGTGGATGAAAAGGTGGAAAGGTGAGAGGCAGGAGTTGTGGAGGAGCGCCGCTAGAGGTGGCAGAGACTGCTCACGGTGGACTCCGGAAGAGCTTGTGTGATTATTCGTTGTTGTTGTTGATGAAGGTAAATGTGTTGTTGGTTGTTGGTTGTTGGAGGAGTAGCAGGAGCGTAGAAAAGTAGATGCTGCAGAAGCAGAAATCGTAGAGGAGCAGAAGTCGTAGAGGAGCTGCACAGCGGGAAGATTGGTGGAGTTTTGGTTCTATGATGAATTTGTTGATATTGCTCTTGGCTGGTCTGCATCGAAGCAAAAAATAGGGGAAATGGGTGTAGAAGTGGGTGTTCTACTCCACCTTTGGGATAGTGGGGTGGGTCCAGGACCATGATATTTCGTCGGTTGGCCCATTCCATGGAGAATACTTAGATCAAGTCTACTTTTGTTGGGCGTGACATTTGGAGGCAGGACAGGGCGTTGCGGGAGATACACCTACATCAATACTTCTTTAGCCACCCCATCATTTTGACCGCCTAACCACCCCTTTACCACTTTCTCACTCTCCTCATCTCACTACTCCAAGACGTCGTCGTCCGGACCAAAATCCCTACAACCACGCAGATCCGTCCCAGCAAAGCCTCCTTCGTCCTCATCTCCCCATACACGTCTACTACACTACACCAAGACACATCTCCTCCGTAAGTACCTAAGTACATGTCCACACGGCGACCGGCCTCGTGAGTAGCAAATCCTGAACACGGTCGACAACAAACCACACGGTGGATTTGGATTCAGCAACGTCCACATGCCTCCTCAGAATTCTGCCAATGTTACCTCATGAATCTCCAGTCAGTCACTCAGTCAAGAGACGAGGAGCGAGACTCACATAAAAAATATTTTATTCTAAATGAGTAGCTGAGAGCAAATCTCAGTCTCCTGTCTACCCGTGTGCCCCTGTCTCTCGCCCGACTTGAAATCATCTGTCCAGATCCAGAAGGGAAGGGTTTCTTCTACTTCATCTACAACACAACAAGACAAAACCCCAGCAATTACTCTGCTCAAACACAACGTGTTTACAAGGAGGACCAGCGACGATTGACGATTGAGCATCAGTACAGATTCAACTTGAGAGAAGGTTCCATAATACCCACGACGAATCTACACACTGTCATTATCATCTCACAAGCAACAAGACTTTAATTCACCAGTACAAACCACCAATCAAATCTAATCATCAGCTTCATCAGTCCTATTCTCATCAATTACTTCCTCCAAAGTTAAAGGAGAAAAACGGGAAAAAAAGAATCAAAACACATGTTTTTCCAATAAGACTCGGTGTCACATTTTGCAGTCAACTCAACAGTGTGGGTGTTTTCCTTTGATACTATTTCAATTCTCCTCAAATTTTCAAAATTCAAAATTGAAATGTCATCGTCGTCTCAGCGGGGAGCAGATTTTAAGATTGTTGTAACTTCTCTCAAGAATTCACATGTACTCTCGTCGTGATAGACTAATAATCGTTAAAATTTATCGAGTAGGTGATTTATCGAAACTCTGTTGTCTGTTGTTCAGTTTGAGCCAACATTACATATGACTGGATGTTTTTTTAGAATTTTGTGAATATTCTCGCGAAAAATCGTGTTAATTAAAGTAAGAAAAACTGAGATTGAATGGAGATGTACAGATTCTCCAGCTAAAGTACATAGAGGAGTGAAAGAAAAAATACATTAAGTTTGAGTAACATTTTAAAATTATAGATATTTAGTGGGAGCGAATATTCTGTCTACAAATTAGAGGAGTTAAAGTTGAGAGTCTGAGTTGAGTGAGCGGAAAGGAAAAAGGAAGAACATCAAAAACGGTGTTGTTGTGGAGCGTTGGAGAGTAATTCGTACTGGTAATCATTAGATGTAAAAGGTGTCTTGTGTGATCGAGACTCCGTGTGGAAGTCTATTGCATGGAGGTACTCCTAATGTGTAATCAAACTATCAGTTAACCAACTCCTCACCTATCATTATCCTACCTGGTTGTCACACAGAGCTCAACCTTTTATTCATCATTCCAGCCAATTCATCATCATCATCATCATCATCGTCCAAAACAACCTGTGGAAATTAATTAATTTCTTATTATAAAATTCATACATATTATTCTTCCTCCATGCGGACCGACAACCGACAAGAATACTACAAAACAACCAACTCCTCATCATCTGATCTGACCAAGTCTATTGCTGTGCTAACAGAGTAAACACAGTAAATCAAAATAATTATAAAAAGATATTATGTCCTTCCTTCCTTCTTGAACTACGATACGACAGACTCCTCCCGGTAACAATAAATACCACAAAAAAAAACAGAAAACAAAATACTACTCCAACCTCCAATTCAAATTCCAATATGATGGGTATCATCACTCATGTTTTCTCGTCTAGTACAATTCACCGGGATTGTAGTTTGAAACTTTGTTCATAAAAAGAAACAGTTCAATAGTGACTCAACGTGGATTATATATTTATATTAATACATAATTATTAGAATAATTATTTCTCGTGGAATCAAAAATCTACTAATAATTTCATTGATCAAATTAATTTAAATATAATCTTTCAATTTATTTGCTACAATAATTAATTAATTGATGATTAAATAATTAATTATATAAATAAATACCCATGTCCAATACTTACATCATCTCGTAAGTAGATATTGGGAGTAAAAAAAAAGTTTTCTCGTTGGGGAAAGAATTAAAGTTTAAATTATAGTCGAGAGGGGAAAGAAAGAATTGAAAAAAAAAAGGAAAGGGAAGAAGTGGAGATCGAAAATATTAATAATTTAATCAGAACTGACAATGTTGACGACTGATATTAACCCGGCCATTCGGCCTGATTTATACTCACACTCTCAGACAAGTCTACTGGAAAGAGCGGTAAGAATCCTAAAGAGACTCTCATCTTATGTCTTATTTATTTACAGCTTTCATTATTATTGTTGTTTGAGTAGCCTCTGAACTGTTGGAATTGAAGCATCATTTTTTTAACACCCTCAGTGGTCCATGTGTCGACACCAGCGGAGGCTATGTATAATGTCTCACAATGAGTGTCTGTAGTAGGATTATTATTATGAATGTTCCTTCAAATGTTGGAGGTACGAGAGCTAATAAGCATAATAAGCTCATTCATGTCATCACAGATTTAGTTAGTACCTACTCGAAAAACTATTCTCAGGGTAACAATAACAATCTCTGTAGGAGTACTGTCTATGGAGTCTTTCCTAGCTCAAAAATATCATATTTCTTTGGATCTTTGGATTGGATTAGGGTAGGTGAAGGACCCTTGAGGCTCATTCAATTTCTAATCTTCTATGTTTAATACATTTCCTCCTCTGCCTACACACACTCAACTAGGTACACATCTCTTTCCCCTGTCTACTTCCAAATCTATTAATACCAAGGAAAGAAAGAGCCTCTGTACACTTATTTTTTACAAAAAAACGGGACTCAGCACCTTCTTTCAATAACTACGTGTAACAATTCTTGTTCCTTAGTCGTATTCCTCTAGCTCTGTCTTCGTCTTCGAAATTGAAACATTCATCGCTAAATCCGGATTTTATTTCTTAAAGTATATTGATTGATATTCGGTTATATGATGCTTTTCCGCTTCATTTTCATTCTACTTCGATGTCTATTCAACAGCATCTGATTGTGCCCACTAAAAGTACCGAAATTGGGGGTGCATACTTATTTTTCTGTTCGAATCTGAAATGGCCAAAGGATGTTTCATTACAAAATTGTAGTGAACTACGGAGCCATTAAATTTTTGATCACTTAGTGCGGGATTCGAACACTTTAACATCGGTATCGGTATCGGTATCGGTGTGCTTAATGATTCTATTGCGGAATGAAAAGTTTGGACAGGGGTGACTGTGTGAGGGTGCATTACTGATATTTTGTTAAGTTATTTAGTGTGTACATTGACTAAATCAACTTGTCCAACTGTTTGCTCTGTATTAGGAGCATTAAGGTTTTGTTATGTTATGGTTGTTGTTGTTGTAAGTTGTAAGAGGATTTCGATGATAGGAGATAACAGTTGTTCTTTCCTTACAAGTTTTTCCCAATCCCGAAAGATCTCCGAACAGTGTGCCGTACATACACTTAGGATTGTAGAGGCTGCTCAGTTGACTGTCTGTGTATTTTTGGTGGTTTTTGAAGATGTTGTTACGGGTCCCTTTAAGCGAGGCAAAGTCGTAAGCCAGAGCTTATGGATACTGGTGGTGGCCCTCGTTGATAGTTGTTGAGACGAGTACATAGAGAGAGAGAGACGATAGAAGTCTACTCGTTTGTCATCTCATCGTTTCCCTTTTCATGAAAAATGAAAATCTCAGCTCCCGCTGTGAACCTTGTTCGACTCCCTAGTGACTTGGTATCACCACCTCAGTCCAGTCACACCATCATTACTACCAAATATAGACTCAATAAGCTCAGTTTTAACTAAACGAGGGGAAAAAAGTGTATCTCTAGTACGTTGTAGGATCTGATATTAAAGGCTATTTGGTGATGTTGATGTAGTAGCTTTGCTTTATAGCCATTTGAAGTTTGAACTTTATCTCCAACAGTGTACTACTGTACTGCTGTACTGTACAGTCTAGTGGGGTTTATCTCGTTTACTTAATTAATTATCGATGCAAGTACATAATTAAATTGCTCTTTACATGGTCTTTATAATTATGACTGTCCACCCAGTGCAGTGGACGTACATATTTTTCCTGCATCATTTTCTATCTTCTCTCCATGTGTATGTATCACTCCACTATCGTATCACATGAATTGTTATGTGTGGAAAAAGGACGGTACTTTAATTAAAGAATCCTTCCTAGGCATGTTTGTCAGTGCTGTGAATGTGAGTGAATGATGTTTTTTCTAAATGAGGAAATCATCAACATCAAACACACATCAGACGTGTGATAATCTTAATTGTACTTTACTTTTTATTGTTTTAAGTTGGAATTCAATCTGAAGGTGACTATTATTATGAACTTTAGTCCGCTCTCCATGTGTAGGTGTGTGCCCTACCATTTGATTTGCTCCGTTCAGTTTTAGTTTTTGTGATTAATTTAAATATGCACGGTCACATTTCACATAGTAAATAAGTTGGAAAGTTATATGTATAGAAAGTTTTTAATGAAATGCGTAGCACTGGAATGTGTGAAATATCACAATCAGAAGCTATGTATGGACTTTGTACTTGGCTTTGTATACTCATTGTTACGTCCACAACTTTTACAGCCCATAACATTCTACATTCATTTTAGTACACTGTACAAAAGGAAAGAAATTGAGACTCGTAAAATGATAAAATGTGGAGCTTATTTGGTTCAATATGAAATGAAATATACAAAAAAAAAACTAAAATCTCTGCCTCTGCTGCCAAGCCCTTTTTTTTCTATATTTAACTTTGTGGTGTTCCTTGTGCTTTGAATCGGTGATTGTGATTGCATTTGTTTGGGCAGTAGTTGCTCTTGTTCATGATTAAATTTGAATCATGATAATCTCCATCAACTTCGTGGGTCTCCCAGTCTCAGCACACGTACATAATAATTATTATTATATCGTAATTAATTTTACTTCTATATATCCGTCGTCCGTATCCGTAAAATTTGGCAAAGTCAGGGGCGCTGAAGGGAAGTAGGGAGCCATATTGTAGGGATATAGGTATAGGTGAGTAGTTTATCTGCTTTAGATTTAGATTCCGAGGGTTTTGTATATATAGTACAGCACTTGAAGGAGTTGACATTGTCATTGTCGTTGACGGTGGTAAACTTTGTGCAGTAACGGTTACGGTTTACGGCGATGGCTCTCTAACTAGGTATATAACTGAGCATAGACCTATAGTTGTGTAGTATGTATTTTGGAGTTTTGATAAGTAGTTTTTTATTTTTATGATGAGGCGTGAACATGCAGAGAAAAAGGAAGAAAACGAAAACGGGAGAAAGACTAAAGACGAAGTGAAGTAGAGATATTATTTCACTAAGAAAAGGATGTCCTCTAATGATTTAATGCATGCAATTATTTAATAACCTACGACTAAATTAAATTACCGATAAAGTAAAGGAAGTTATACTGTGTATAGCTACACAATGTGCTATGAGTATTTTAGAGGGAGACCATTTTCCACATCGTTTGTCGCTGTAGTTTTGTCCTTTGGCTTTGAGAAACGTCGTCCCTCCTTCGTCTGGCCTCCTGGCTGAATGTATAGCTATACTCGAACAAAGTACAAGTAGGTACGTAATGTTATGATAATGTCAATGGTGGGACTACCTGGGACATTCCTCCACAGTGAAACAATTAGTGAGTGGATTGGTTACACAGTTACACACACACACAAGCTCCGTACCTCCAGCCGTCGTTCTTGTTCTTGTGATATTAGTGTGAAAGGAAGCTTTTCCCCCCATTTATCCGCATAGTAAAAAATTACAAGAATATTATTATGAAAGCATTCAAATATAATTGCATTCCTATTAGTTGCACTGCACAATCTTCACTCGTCTCCTATGCTTCGCTATATGGCACATTATAGTTGTTTCTTATATACGCTGCCTCATTCCACAATGAAGGGAGAAGAATGGGAGGTACGGAGCGTATTTAAGTCCAAGTCGATATTCTTCACATGCAAAGTTGGAGTTAACATTGGCACATTAAATCCGTAATTTAGCTCATGTAAAAACTGGTTCTTGATAAATCATGTTGAACTTTATGGGCTTCTGGCAAATTAGAAATTTGAAACTTTTCGACGAACCTTCATTGTTGCCCCTTCTATGTACAATGCTGCTGCTCAGAGACTCATAAAGGCTCTATGCCTCTGCTATGAATTGATTTAACAAATTAATAACATTCAAATTCTCAACTTAATGAAATTCAATAGGAAGTCATGATAATAAGGCTATAATATTTAAATTGAATATAATATCAATCGTGTAGCAGACAGAGCTCCTTACTACTTATCGTTAGTATACATAGCTCCGTACGTGAGTGATCCTTACCACTCATTCTGAGCACCTCTATTTACTTTATTAATGTAAATTTAATTCATTTATGCTTCCATATACTCCACCTCTACCCCTAAATCGTAAGATATAAAACAATATGGCAGTTTAATTTTCTCATTTAAAAAAAAATATTTATTAATTTCACTTAACATCTTTTATAGCACATTATGTTGCAATAACCTCTCTCTCATTCTCCTATATCCCAAGTACAATGTATCGCTCCTACGAATAATTTTGCACAGAAAAAAAAAACTGTTATCCTAAATATGTACAAAGGAGCATTGTAATCGTTGCCTTATTAGTGCAATGGATTTTCTTTTGCACAGTGGTATAGTAGTGGTGGGGCTCCAAAATATGCAGCTCTGTAATTACCTGTATATATTTGAGTACGTGGCCATTACCATACCCTACCGTACGTATGTATACCTATTCTTTTAACTGAAACCCAGCTGAATTTCCATCTTGGACTGACCAGCAGACCCGTGTACCCAAATCCAAATCCAAATCCAAATGGAGTGCAGCATTGCATAGAGAGGGAGAAATGAGGCAGGAGCATGCATGCATACTTAGCATGTGAGTAGAAGAACATATTATTGTTCTATCTGTAAGGCATCTGGAGTTGTAATCGTAGTTGTTCACCTAGTGCTCTGTAGATAGGGAATTTGAATTCAGTCAGCAGACTGCTGCTGCTCGATTTAATCCAAATCTAAAATGTATAAGAATAAAATCCAGCTATTAAAGGTGGGCACTATAGGTATAGCAGAATGGGTATAGGAGGAAAGGTAGTAGGTGCGAATAGAAACATTCACGGACGGCGTTTACACCATCGCATTGCATTGCCATTTGCCGCTGCTGTTCTCTATTTCAATAACATAACATTGAATGTTTCCCTTCTTCTTCCTTCGCCTTTGAGTCTTTGAGTAGGGTAACAATGAAGCCCAAATTGTATTGCACATGAAAATAGACGAGAGAGTGCGGAACAAAGCCGTGAACTCGATTTTCGATTCATTTTTACTTTACCTATACACCCACTACTCACTCAGTATGCACGTCCCTTGGGGAAGTGTGATAGTATTTGGTCTGAGCTAAACTGTGGTGTGGTAGGATGATGATGTTGTTGGAGTTGTTGGAGTTGAGAGTGCGTGTGTGTGTGTGTTTCGTCGGATTTGGGATTTTTTTTTATTATTATTTCTAATGCTGGACTGGGTCTGGGTGCAGTCCACAGAACATGCATCTCCTACATATTCCAGTCCACAGTTTTACCTGTACATAGGCTATGCAGACAGAGATAATACAGGAGAGTGTGTGCTGCTAGTTTTTTTAGTTTTGCTTTTTTCGTCTGCTATGAATACAGGAGACGGATTTAGAAATATTCCAAGAGAATTATTACCTCACCTTTAAAGTGGATTTCGTGGGCCTGTGTACGTAATATTTGTGGGTAGGTATAGGTATAGATCATAGATTGTCCGTTAGAAATGTATGTTTCCCTCTCTTTGATTGTTCTAGTTTGACACTGTGTTCTGGTTCTGGTTCTGTCTGGGCTCGTGTTCCTCTTGCCACCCTCACAAGCCTCACATGAGCCAGCCAGGCCAGGGCAGAAGTGTAACATTGGAGAGTAAAAATGTCTCTTTCAATTTTGAATGAGATCCATACAGAGAGAGAGACAGTGGAGTCCATTTGAATTTGTGAATGTGAATAATACATGGTGAAATACCCACAGGTGGATGGATGATAATTATATACTCCTCCACTCCGCCTAACAATGTACCTACAACTCATTCATTCACACCAATAATAGATGTATGTAGAGGCTCGTCAAGTAAAATTGTGGGAGTGCGAGTAGAACTGATGCTAAAAATATTCTATTTTCACGTAGTTCACACTCACAACTACGAAGGGAATGCTTTAAAAAAATGATAGGTGTATATAAGATCTGATTGTGTTTGTTGGATGTTTGTGTGAGGGATGTGTTTCCACTGTTAATACTGTTTGTGTATGATGGAGTGGGCCTTTATCTTGGAATTGGACTGGAATGGAGACGAGTTGTTGGCGTTGGGTAAGTAAGAGAGAAACAGAGAAACAGATAAAGCTCGACGAGAGTGGAGGCGAAGCCGCGAAAATAAAAATGGTGGAGAGGTAGTTTGAGAGTTGATTCGGTCCTGGTTGACTGATTGGATAAAAATGAGAAATGTAAAAGGAAATGGATTCTCTAGTCCGTAAGTCTCTCTGGCTCAAAACAAAACTTCTCTGTCTGGTTCTGGTTCTGGTTCTGGATTCTCCATCTCTTCTGCTCTCTCCGCTCTCCGTCTGTATCTATAACGAAAGCGAGAGGGCTAAGTAGGTGTACCAGTACCAGTACCAGTAGGTACGAACATTGTTTGTCAGCTAATCGTGTAATTTTTTGGCTCTGTATATGATTCGGATGAGTGTGTGAGTGTGTGTGTGTGAGGTGAGGTGTAGTCCCTGTTTTGTATTTCTAGTCAAAGAAGTCATATAATATGAAGTTTTTTTTGAAGGATTGAAACTATAAAGTATTTTCGACTTAACTGACAGAATTGAACAGGGAATACTATGTAGACAAAAAAGGCGATTTGAAAAAACACGACACAGAATAATGATTTTCATGCATGCAATCGGAACGTAGCACAATATGTGATTCATGTATAGATAGACGTCAGCCCAAGGGTTTCTCTCTCTCGCTGACCATCATCATCATTGAATGTGGATCCGAGACCAGAGCGATGGAGAATTACATTAGAAGTCTGTAGTAGTAGTAGTAGTAGTAGCGGACAAGAAAGCGATACGTAGAGGAAAAGCATGATGAAGAATGGTCCATTATTTTATGCCAGCATTCTTCACTTATATAAATCATCATGGTGGTAGCGATTCCTGTATAGCTCAGATATTAACTATTTTATTACATAGTCAGTTCCAAGTTCCAAGCTGACTGTGAGTTCGACTTGGAAACTTTTGTATCTATAATGTGTGCTAGCCTCATCCATCCCATTGGCTCAACTGAGAAACTAATCGTCTAAGAAGATCAAGTCAGCTATGGCTGGCGCTGCGGCGCTGGCCAAACTACTTTTGACTTCTTGTACAAAGCAGATATCGTATTATGAATCAAGAATATAATATGACCAAAAGACCATTTCCCATTTCTAGTCTCCCAATCAAACTGTTTCAATTAAAATGTCTACTTACTTCTTTCATTCCTTTTTACAATAATCATTATTATTTCTAAATTACATAAAAAAAATTAATTAATCAATTCAAACTTTGCTCTTTGACGTGGACTTTTTTTTTACAAATCGTTATGACTAGTTCTGTCTTCTGTCCAGTTTTTTTTGTGAAAAAATATTATTTATTTAAGATCATCAAGTTTGACTTTTAGTTTTTTGGTGGCGGGAGAGCGTACATAATTGAATCCAGAGTAATTTAGTCTAAAATATCAGTATTTCAAGTTAACGACGCTGATTTTTAGCTTGTTGAAAAATTGTTGGAAAATATTTTTCTAAATGAAAACAAAAACAGGGTGAGGAGGAGCTCGTTGGTCCAGTTTTTGTCATTGTTGTAATAAAATAAAATATATTATAGTAGTACATAGTAATAATAATTTGTATGAGTTTTTGTTTGGGATGCGCGCGGAGGGAAAAAATTTAAATTTGTCACGGTCTTCTGAATTGCTCCCTCTATTTCAAATTTCAAGTTGAGAAAAATAGCTGTAGAACTAATTTGCTCAAAAAAGTCGTTGCATTTCGTTCACTTGGTTGGATATTGTAAATGTCTCGTCTTTTTTTTTACAAGTTTCTCCTATGAATATGACTATTACTATTGTTACAAATTTTTCCTTTTTTTCCTCATCGTGGTCTCGTAATCGTAATCGTAAATTCGTAATATCTCTTAAGAACTCAAGACAAAGACTCTCACTCACTACTAGTCAGAGAGCAGGAGATTAGAATTACACATTTTTTAAAGACACAATAATTTCAAAGTTTGTGTTTACTGTATAAACATAGCTAATTACGGTTAAGTAGGTATACTGACTAAGGAAGGTATGCTTCGTATATTATGCAGGTAGGTAGGTACATTTTGTCCTGGAGATTAAATGAAGTTTTTTTTTGTCGTAGTTTGTGTGTGTGTGTGTGTGTGTGGTGTGTGCGATGTACTGTGTGTGTAATATATTACTGTTGAAGTCCACTTGGTTTTTATTAGCTGCGTGGTATGATTACAATGGCGTGCTCTTATTAAATAATGTACCATTTATTTAGTGTCTGTCTCCTGTCCACCTTTTGACTACCTAAATTATTGTTTTACACAATGAAATGCACACAAAACATGACATTTGAGGGCAAAGTTTGCATAAATGCTTTCCTCCTCCCCCCGCTATATTTTTTTGTGTCCTTTTCCTTTTGCCTCAAGATTTACTTTTAACTTTCAACTTGTGTGCCTTATATGCCTATATCCATATTATAGCTTGTTTCTGTGCAGCATTTCTGAAGGATGATTTTCCAAAGTTGATCACATTTTAAAACAATTCAGCTGTATATTTTTGACATTAGTCACATCGCCTTCGCCTCTGTACATGTACCTACCTAATTACATAATATTAAAGGTATATACATTTAAAAAAATTGTATTTTGTCTTTACATCAGATTTTGTAAAGTTGGCCATAATGATAATGAATTTAGTGCCTCCTTCATAATATTTCATATATTTTACACACATTACGTATCTTGGCATTTTTTCAAGAATATAAAAAATTTGTTTCTTGAGAATCGTATAGAGACTCCACATGTTTCTCATTTCCCTTTAATGCCGGTACAGGGAGACAAAGGCAAGTTGGGTGCGTAATTACGTAGGTATGGAAATAAAAATATTGAGAACCCTTCTTACAACTTATACGATTAGAATTAAAACAAACACACACTATGTATGTATGTAGGGATTTAGTATGGAGATCTAATCGTCGTCGTCGTCGTCGTCGTCGTCGGACTCGGAATGCAGAGACTTTTTGAGTTATTGTAGTGTGAATTGTAATGGGAATATAATCAGTGTTCATTTTAATTCTCCACGTCCCTTGTCTTTCATTCCTTAATGAACAGAAATTTCTGATGGGGTGTAAAAAAGATAAAACTCAATTTTTTCACACAGCTCTTGTCAGCATCAAATTATTAAGAGAGAGAGAGAGAGAGAGAGAGAGACAAAAAATTAATAAAGAATTACATAGGAATTGTAATGAGGCGGAATGTGGACTGCAGAGAGAGCAGAGAGAGAGACAGAGACAGACAGACGCATAACTTAACTTGCCTTTGGAAAATGTCAACAACATTTCTTTACAGTTTTGGATGGACGTTTTGGTGGAAGTGAGTGTCAGTGGAGTGTAGCTCGAGTTTGGAACGTCATTAAAATAGACACACAATGTTATGTTATGCAGATGAAACTTCTATTAGATTTCATTTTCATATTCTCTCATAAAAAAAACTTCCCTTCTTCTCCTCGTTCCTGACAATGTTGACTCAATTAGGTAGGAAGGAAGGTCGCATAGTTGACCTTGTCACTTCCTCGTGATGACAGCATGAGGTCAGAGTTGAACAGAAAACAGAGCCTCGAGGGTTCCTTTCATCAGTATAGGCTCGAGTCCTCTTGCTCACTTTTTCGATTTTCTTACAAATAATCAACGTCCACGAGTACTATGTATTAAGCCTGTCTCTTCTGTCTCTGTCTCAAGTGACTCGAGACTATGTTAGCTAAACAATACGGAGATAGTGTACTGCCACGGCTACGGCTACGGCTACGGATAATAGACAAAGAGCCTTACGTACGCCATGGCATGAGGATAAAAATTGTTGAAGGAATAAGACACAGAGAAAAAAAAGCGAAGGAAAGATATGTGGTGGTGATGACTATTTATGTCTGATAAATGCCTTCACGATGACTTTTTATGAGTTCTCGGTAGAGCACTGGAAATCATTGTCTTCACCCCTTTCAGTTTCAGCTTGACTGGTATTACAGTTTGTAATTGTTACGAGACCATGTGTACCTACCTAGGTACACTACATCCCTAAGCAAATATCTGTATCCCCACAAGTATCATTCCGTCGTGTAGTGGGCACACACTTTATAGACTCGATGCTTCCAAACCTTCATTGTTGCGCATTCGTTCTCCGCTCTCGGATCTCCATTGTACTGGTTAATTTTGATTTAGAGAGCCCTCAAGAGCCGTTCCCACTTTTCCCGTCCTAGAAGCATCTCAGGATCTGAGGAGACTCAACATTGTTAATTTAAATCTCAATTCCATTTCCATTAGTTCTGGTCAATATTATTTTATATCTTGTTGTTGGAGTTGGAGTGTCTCAGGAAATTCTGAGGAGATGCAGGAGTAAAATAATACGAAATATTATTATATTATTTTAGTGGGTGAATGAAAACAGGATTAAAAAAAATAATGATAATAATGATAATAATAGTTAAAAAAAAATGGAAAGGAAAAAAAATATGACTGGTTTCCGCAGTCCGATAGACTCCCTAAATGTTCTTGTATCATGTGGCTGGATCGGACTTGGCTTTGGTTTGAGACGAAAAGGAACGATTAGTCTAGAGGGCCTCCTCACAAAGAAACTCAAGTGACTTTTGAGCTCAAACGGGGATTTCATTTTCCTATTTGACAGCCTCTCGGCATTACCAGCAGGGGAATTAAATTAAAAATTTAATACGAACGTCTGTCTATTCACGCACTCGAACACTCGAACACTCCAAAAACAACAACCAAAACAACAGTGAACGCTGTACACAGGAGATACTATTATTTTTCCTAAGTGGATAAATTGATCCAAGGAGTGCAAATGTTACAAAGCTCACAACACGTTTCACACGTGTTTACTACTTTTAGAACTTCCCCTCTCGTAATCTCCTCCACCCCATGATGGTGTTTTCTGTGAGGACAGTAAAAATAAAAATCAAATTTATTTACGTTTTTAAAATAAAAAAATGTTTTATATTTTTATTTTTCAATGTAATAATATAATGTCATTGTCATTTAAAAGCGCGATACTAATGGATTTTTTAAATCTAAGAAAATATTTGCTATATTGGTTGAGTTAGATTTTAGAGGTAAATTACCTAGGTTTATTGATGTACTTTTGTGAGTAAATCTTCTGTGTATTTGACACGCAGGTGGGTGACTCGAGTGAAGTGTCACACTCTCAAGGCAGTATGGCTTTTATGTCCAGTAAGTCAAGTAAAAACCAAAACCAAAACCATTGGTCCGCTCCAAGTGACAAAGAAATTTTGGTAAGACACATTCACCTCCAAATTTCAATGCACCCACCATCACCCTCAAACACTCCACCATTCACACACCAACATTATTGGCTTTTGACAACACGTACGACGTACATACCACGTAGCCAGAGTTTCTCCAATAAATTGAAAAACAGGAATGGAATTTATTTGTATTTTTCTCCCTTGCGTCGAAAATCATATTATGTCAGAAACTATTATTTCCAAATCCAAAGTTTGCCGTCTCCAAATATTGTTCATGTTTGAGTAGGAACTTTGGGAGAATGTAAAAGGAATATTGCCGGTGTCGGTGCTGGATGGACATTGGAAATTGTTTTTGAGGATGATTTGACTGTGTTGTCTCATAAAAGTCTAATGATTGGTTATTGATATGATTATGCTAATGTATAATGTATGATTAATATATTCGATATCTTGAGCATCTTTTACTGAATTTATTTTGGGTTGTTTGGCTTTGACTTGAGCTTTTGACATGACTGTGAAAACGCTTCAAAAATTCACATGACATGCATGTGCATTTTTTTTCCTTTTGATTAGTAGAATATTATGATTATTTTGACTGCCACAATGTTATAATGTTGTCCCGTCGGATTATTCTTATAAATTCACATGAGAGAGAGAGAGAGAGACATGTGGGCTGCCTATGTGTCTATCTATTTAGCGAACGAGTGGATTAAATTTAAATTTGCATTTTCTATGCACAAGGAACAAACCCTGTTGAACAAATTTTTATCTCACGACATCATTATTTGATCATCTGTGTGTATAGTCTCATATGTGGAATTCATGGGCACGATAAAAATTAACGGAATGGAAATTCTATAACTAGTTTCCATTGAGGAGCCAATGAGGAGAGGCAATTCGAATTCGAGAAAGATCAATAGTCAATCAAGGAAGGAACAATGGTCGAAAGACGGGAAGAGATTTCTCATACAGATGAGCGAGGGATAGCAATAAATCACGAGTTTTAATGCACTTTTGATGCAAATTATTATGATATATGTGTACTACACACTCAGATATTTAATTTTAATTTTCTACTAAATAAATTTATCCTTCATAATGTTTGACATCGTGATTGGGATTTTTGATTGACATTGTGGATAAACTGGGACTCGGATTATTGATAGAAGATAAATACCACAACAGAAAAATGAGATATTTCGAATCAAGTATTTTATGTGTACAAGTCGAAGCTTGTTCTTGCGAAAGGTGAATTGGTGAAACTTTGAGGAGTAGACGCCATTGTGGGAATGAATTATTATGTTGTTGTTGTTGTTGTTGTTGTTGAACTGAGGGTACGACTACGACTCTACGATTACAGGTAGATCTTGTTAGTTAGTTAGTTAGTGAGGAGGACTACGACTACAGGGAGTGATGTCATAGATTTGACTTTTGCATATAGAAGTTTCTGGTTTTGGTTCTTGGTTGGTACTGGTACTGGGCCTGGGCCTGGGCCTGGGACTGGGACTGGGACTGGGACTGGGACTGGTATCATGTCCATGGAGTTTGACTTGACAAGTTGTGAAAAATACGAGGATCATTTGATTTGATTTGAAATAAGGAGGAACCAGTTTTTTGTCGAGTTCAGAGACTATGTTACTTTATTAGACTGTTATATGACTAATAATTTAATTTCTTTAACGTTCTCACAAAGACTCTTATTCTCATGAGTACACATCTCTCCCTGTGGACCAACAAAGGATTAATGCCTCATCTTGTTGGCCTTCATTGTACGAGGGAGAAGGACTGTAATTGTAATTTGCTCTTACGTCAAGTTTATGGGGAACGTTTATTGTTCTGGAACAAAATGTACATGAATAAATTATTATTTACAGATAAATTCTGCGCTCGTAGTTCGTACTCGTACTCGTACAACTTTGTCGTAGACTGTAGACTCACTCATCTTTGATACCAGGATGAAATAAAATAATCCCATTCCATTCTATATAGCAGAGAAGCTTCTGTAGTCACCACCACATTATAGTATTTGACTAATGAACTTTAACGGCGGAGCTGAACACCTGTGTACTTTTGGTTTCGGTTTCGGTTAAGATTACCATTATTGCTCTGTGTGTGTGTGTGTGTGTGTGTGCGACTGCGGGGATCCGGATCCGCTTAAAAAAAAAGTCATTGCCAAAGAAATGAATGCATCACCTTGCTCTGGGGTTGGGAATGGACGAATGGAGAGCGTACAGGTGACATAGCTTGTCATCGAGTATCAAACACCCAGGGGAAAAAATCCTGGTGAATGGTTGAGTGACTCTGAGCGGAGTTCTGGTTCTGATGATACTTGCATTTAGCTCTGTATCATATAGTTGCGGACATAGGGATGAGGATGACGAGGACACATGAGTGTGCGAGCGAGAGGTAAAATATTGAAAGGGCAGGAGCACGCATAGATGACTACACACAAGGGAGAGACAGACAGGTAGCCAAGGAATTAATTCGGTGATAACCGAAGCCCTGGTAGTGCACGGTCCTTCATATGCCACTAAACTCTTTGATGTTTTGCCGCCTATTTGGAAGGAAACCTTTTGAGTGGGATGAAAACAGTCGGAGTGACAGAGGAGGGAGACGAGATGCGTATATGTACGGAGCATGGGAAGAGAGTTTTTGTTGCTCTTGTGGTGTGGTGTGTGGAAGTCGAGAGGATTCCTTGTGTGTCCTTCTTGGTTACAATTCAATATTGAATCAGACGAGAAAATCTCTTCCCTCACGAGACCAGTCTCAGTCTCATCAGTCTCAATAGTCAGTCTCAGTCATGAGTAGCTCAAGATATCAGTGGATAGATTCTCCATTCATGTAATGAAATAAATTAAGGACAGCCAGTGAAATGATGCTTATGATCTTCTCAGTCACATTTGAATTATGGCGTCGCCATATTCAATTCACAACCTCTATGTAATGTCCTTACTGCCTATATACTATGTGCGCGTTGTCCAAAGAGCTAAAGCTCGACTCACCCACAAATGTGTTGGCTTCTTTGGAAGCACTAATTATTCACATTTACTCATTCGAGAGAAGGCAAATGAGAAGATGAGCTGAGCTGTGATTAGGCTCTGTAGCTACATATTGTATATTGGTGGAGCTTGGAAAGAGATATATTCAGTGTAATTAGAATTGTTGTTGGTTCTACTACGTAAGTGGTAGCCAGTAGCGAGAGCAATGTGTTGGTCGTAGTCGTAATCGTAATGAGGATTGAGATGGAGCCCTCGTGAGAGTGGAGTAGTTGTCAGGATTTGCTCCTTCTTGTTCTGGGTAAATATATCATTGAGGTTCCCAGTTGGGATGACGAGTGCCGGTGCCGGTGCCGGTGCCGGTACCAGGTAAATTAAATGCAGTGCAGTCAATATCCTATGTAAATAGATTGCGTGCGGGAAGTATGCTTGAAAATTACATCTCATTCCTGAGTACATGTATGTACAACATTCCCTTGGTTTACTTAGTCAAGTATTATTGGTGTGATTCATTTAAGTGTCTTGCGAGTATATAACTAAATTAATAGCCGAGAGGCAAGGAGTGAGAGAGAGAGTGTAATGGCTTGTAGACCTCCAGTTGTGGTGCTGAACCCTCATGTCCCATATTTTTTCGCCCCGTATATTTGCAATTGTATTATTTAATAAACACAGAGGATTAATAGTTTAATAGAGTCTGAATTATTTCAATTCCGAATTGGAGACTGTCATGTCAGCTTTTGGTTGGAGGTGCCAGGAACGTTTAAGTTTCACGTTGAGTCTCTCACACAAAAGTCAAGTGTTTTCCTTTCTGTGATGCACTATGCACTTGCATGCTTGAGAGATGGAGATGGGGAGAGATTCACTCGTCTCTCTAAATGAACTGAGGAGAGTGCAATTGCAAAATGAAGAAAGAAAAGTTGGTTGAGTGGCAGAATGGTTCGTTGGTTGTTGTCTCTCGAGTCTCGTCCTTCCTTTTGCTTTGCTCGTTGTTCTAAATTTGCTTGTGGGATTTTCTGCTTGTTGACCCTCGAATGGTAATTAGAAAATGAAGAGAGAGAGATAGAGAGAGAGAGATGGAATAAAATTGAAAGAACTCACCCTGTCAGGGTGGTGGTGCAGAGTGGAGATGAAGCTCATCTGACCTGGCTGTCTTAACCGCTGACATATTTATGTGCTCCTAGGACAGCTTCCTAAAAATCCTATTTGTAAAAACTCTATATACGTAGTTCGTATGCATAGGGAGAGATGCGATGGAGATGCATGAAGAGGGAAACATTTGATTCTTGGAAGGTAAACTGTTAGTTTGTGAGTCCGTCGAATTACATATGAATATTATTATGGAGTCAATCATGAGAGGTGCACACATGTACCTACGTAATCTGAGGTGGAGAGAGTGAACCCTGAAACTTCTTTCCTTCATCTTCCTCATCCTTTTCTCCTGCTCCCGTAGTGGCTCAGCCTCAGCCTCTGCCTCTGCCTCTGCTCTTGAGTCTTGAGACTTTGAAATAGTGGAGAGAGAGAAACATTTTCTTGTGATGATGGCTGTCATGTCAAAAGTGCGAGTCTTTTGAAATGTTGTTGAGCCATTTTCGACGACTGACTGACTGGCCGTAGTGACTTGAGTGACTTGAACCGGCGGTCTGCTCATTCGTTTAGATTCCACCGCTCCCGCTCCAACATTATTCTCATTCCATGTAGCGTCCATATACGATCTCAACTCTGACGATGAGATGGATCAAAGAAACAATATGAAGAAAGTTCAAGTCTTAAAAGACTTTTGTTCTAAAAGTGAAGGAGTAATACACTTGTCTGCAGTCTCACTTGAACCCCAACTCAAACAATTCCCTCAAAACTCTACTCGGATTTTCTAATGTGCCCATTATTACTATTACTATTACTATTACCCAAACCTTAACTCGTATTATTTCCAATTTCTTCCTCTCATCTTCAAACTTTACAATTTTCACTGTTTTTCCTGCATTTCGATTCTGAGTTCTGAGTATAATATGGAGACAGGCCAAGACAGGTAACCATTTCCAATTCCCAGTCCAAATTTTCAAATCATACCATAGGACCAGTGCCTTGGTACCTACCTACATAATATTTTTAGGTGGAAATAGGAGGATGAAAAGAACATAAAAATATTCCTAACCTCGGCCACACATTTAATTCCCCTTCCCGTCCGTCCTCCGCCCCCCCCCCCCTCACTATTATTGTGAACCTTGTGTTTTCCACTCCGACTTTTGGATTGAACTGGTTACGTGGGCCGACACTCGTAGGAAAAGTCTGTCTGTCGAGGAGGGATATCCCGTCCAGGGTTTCATCATAATTATCCCTTCTTCATGTCCTATATGCACTATTTCAGTCAAAGCCAAAGGTACAGACGACGCTGAGAGGTACATACGTAAGTAGAGCTCTGGTCTGGTCCTGGTCAATAATGACGACCTGCTCACCTCACCTCCGAACCTAACGTCCCTCTCTCCCTCTGAACAATACAATGATCGTAATAACTGCAGAGACAGACACACGATGTACCTACAAATCATTACACAAGAAATTACAAACGACTCCTTTCTCTCTCTCTCTCTCTCTGTTTTTGAGTTACATATTTCCTGAGAACCATTTCCATGGATTTTTTGGTGACGGATCCGTTGAGTATATTTAGAAGTGCTTTACTGCTGGACTGGTACTGGGATGCACTTTGACGGAGTCATCTTGTTGTTCCCCTAATAGTTTGGTAGTCCCACTTGATTAGCCTATGGAGGTCCACACATATAGGGACAGGGAGGAGATGGCCACATTTATTTTTCCGTCTCATTATTACGAGCGCTAAGTCAAGTCCTTTGGTTTTGGTCTTGGGCCCTTCTACGCCACCGGCACCGGCACCGGCAATTGGGGATATACTCAGCGTCAGCTATATGTGTGTGACTCCGCGGATACTACTGACTGTAACTGTAGGAGTAATGAGTTGGCTCTTGTAGCTTATTAAGTGTACGTAGAGACAGGGAATGAGGGACGCAGACCTTCCACTTCCACTTCCACGAGAGCCACTCAACTAACTGGCACACAAACGGAAATTAGACACATTTACGTCGCTCAACAGAAGTTACACGTAAATTACGATTACAATTACGTCTATATGACGATACCTTCAAAAGTCTACGTAGACACACACACACACACACACACACACACTCAGAGCTTTCAAACTTTTAACCCGTCATTCTAATAAATTCTACAGTCCGGACGACGACCATGTACATTGTAAATAGAAATTGAAGTAGTAGATGTAGAGATTAGAGTGCAGTGGTTCTACTGTTACTGCTCCTCCAATCTGTTACCAAGTCGTAAGTTACACCATTCAACGGAGCTTATAGGCCTTGTGCCGCATCGGTTTTTGTTTTTATTTTCCAATCTCCATCAGACCAATTCCAATTTAGAGCTCTCAAGAAATAATTATCGCGGTCCGTTTAAAGTTTCCAAGTTTCTTGAAATCCTTCTTCAAAAATGTGGGAATGACGAAATAAATCCGTGAATTAAAAAATAATGTGCTCTTGTAATGTAGAACGGAAATTCTTAAAAATGTCAAATTGATCAAAGTATTAAATCATACTTGCCTTGTATAGACAGGCCTACGTAGTACTTGGTGTATTAAGCGTATGTGGAGGTAAAGGACATTAAGGGAAGAAGGTGCATGTCTCCTATAGACCTAGGACAGGAGAACGTTTCTGTGACCAAGACCAAAAATCAAAAAGAGCGTCGTGGAGATGGGACACAATTTTCGGAGAATCTGAGCCGTGTATGAGATTTGTAGAATGTGAACCAAAGCAACTATCGAATTTCACTTTCCTTCGGTTTCGGTGTCTCTTTCACCGAGTGGGTCCCTGGAGAGCCCAGAGCCGAGAGCTCACCATGAGTCTTTGAGGAAGACAATCCACTCTGGAAACCTTTTCCTTATTCATGTAGATCCTCAAAAGCACCATTTTATTTTCATCCCTTCCACGGGATCCAGCCAGAGAATCCAGAGCTGCTCCACACACATTAAGACAGTGTCATTGTCATTTGCCGGTTGGACTTGGAACACGATTCCCACTTATTGAAAACACAACTCCTTTCAACTGCTCCTATGCCTATGCGTGTCAGCTATACTCATCGGATATATAGTGTCTAACGTAGGTGTAGAGCAGTAGACAGTAGACGGTAAAATCTGAATCGGGTCATTACTGTGCTACTACTACACTCTTGTTGTCCTATTCTATCCGAAATGCCCTTTTTGTAAATATCAGTAGCAAGTCTTTTTTAGTCCCTAATAATCCTCTCATTCAGAATTTAAATCCTTGGATTAGATGAGAAAGAATTAAAATATTCTACAGAGAGAAAGATGGACTCGGGCTCATTGAGCTATATTCAGCCATAGAATAATATTATGTCAAGAATAAAAAGACGTTAAAGTCTTAATCTTCCTTCCCACGTCCGGCCACTCGCACTTCTGACGATATACTTACAATATGATGCTCATTTTAAATGCAAATCTATTAGCAAGAAGTATGCCGCCAGGAAAGCGCTCTATGGACTCCACAAAAGAAATTGTGGAAATGAATTTTAGTAATCTCCACATTAAGTAGGTACTTACACAGCATGTAATAAAATGTACTCACTCAGTATTCAGTGTGCAATAATTATATCCCAACCTCCATTGTCCATAATATAATTGAATGAATGTGAAATAAAAAAAATCAGTTCCACTATTTCATTTTTACATTTTAGCTTTTTATTGTAGGGGACAAATATATATATAATTTATCAATTAACACACCTGCACTTATAGTTGGTGGAATGAATACATTAAATTGTATTAAGTAATTTTACTACGCTACAGTCTATGTAAATGAGGCCGTAATTCCGTAATGATGATGGCATTGAATCACGTGAGTTAAATAAATAGGAATTCACCCAGAGTCAGAGAATGAGCTACATAGTTGTAAATAAAAATAGGATACCGTGGAATATATTAATTATTAAGTGGCTGGATCCCATCTGATCTTCTTCTTCTTCTTCTTCTTCTTGGTGGAGTGTGAGGATTTTACTTTTCATGTGCAGTACTCACTCAACCAGAACCAGCTGTATCCCTATGGGTGCCTCTAAAAGATCTCCCAATCTGACTCGTCCTAACGTAAGACGTGTAGACACATGGAATAGATTAAAGTTGGAGGAAAATGGAGCGAAGTGGATTTTTGGATTTGGGCTCAAGCTGAAAGGTGAATGGAGAGGAATTCTGAGTCTGTTTCTACTCTCTGCCTCATCCCGATCATGAGGATGATGATGATGATGATGATGATGATGATGATCCCCGTGATGAGGTTGAGGAGAGATGATCCAGTGGAAGGAAACATGTGAGAGTTCTGAGGATGGAGTATATTTTTTGGATGGAATTATGGAATGGAATCAAGATAGTCTTATTATGTACATGCGTAATTAGTTTATAGGAACCCAGAGCATACGTATGTTTACACGTCCATTGGTAGCCATGCACAGATGTAGATTCGTAGATGTAATCTCTGGTATACTGACTCATATCCAAAGGTGTTCATATCACTGTGCAGTGGATTGCATCCGTGTGGATTGGATGCTCGGAAAGCTCTTCCATGAATAGAGGAATGGATTTAGGATTAGTACAAGGTCACTGTTACGTTCATAATTGATTTGCGTGATGTGCCTGGAAAGTGGGAACTACATCCACACGTCTATCTACTTTCCTTATAGTTACAACCCTTTATATTCACTATACTTCGGCTCAGCTGTACCGTTCACATTCTTATATGAGTAGTAGGACAGATACATCTTCTTGCTTCTCTCACTCGCCCATCGTCCATTCCATAGTGCTGCTCTGGCTCTGCTATATAACAATATTGCTCAAAATCCTGTAGGGCCATAATTATTATATGGGATATAATTATACGCATATACTGCGGATGCAGGCAAGTTCATCCGTATAGGTGTGGGCTGGTCCTGGTCCATGTGTTCGAATTCCAATTCGAGTTGTTGGAGTAGAAATCTCGCGTCCACAATATTCCCTCAAAACTTTGTGAACGCATCTCCAAAAGTCCAAAGTTTTCATCCACACAAATTAACTGAGAAATCCTGGACGTGGAATCTTATTACATTCATTCTAAACTTCTCCATTTCTTCAATTTGTATTTCAAATAATGTCTTGGCTCTAATAGCATCTCCTACGTTTTTTGTTTGAGTTCGAGTTGGATTTATATTTGGTTTACAAATGGTTGAACATTTTAGAAAAAAAATAAATTTTGAAAATAATATGGCTCGTATTGTTTTTGTTGGGGCTGCTGCTAATTTAATAATTTGGATCTGATATGGTTGAGTGTGAGTTTGCCTTATAAGTCCTCAACACGATTTGCACTTTTGACTTGCAATATGTATGTGCTTCCTACTTGGTGCTTCAGTTCAGTTGACTTGGGTTTAATCCACATGTGGATATACATAGTTTTGTTTTGTGACATTGAGGGGGAAATAAGAGAGAGAGAGAGAGAGAGAGAAGCTGATGAAATTTTTGAGGGAGTCGAAATAAATGTGTGAGGGACATTATAAAATTTTATGGTTATTGCGTCGAGATTTTGTGTATGGGAAAAGTCAAGGGTGGAGATAGATAAAAAAAATTTTTGCTCAGAATCCACTTTTGGTTTTGTGACTCTGGTTGTGCGGTTGTTCGGTTCTCTCGCTGCGCTTCTGGTCCTGGTCCTGGTCCTGGATGTGGATGGAGTGGTGAGAGATGTGAATATAGAGAGACTGGAGATGAGCATATGAGGATGAGGATGCGGATGAGGCTATTAGGTTTGCTCGTGTCTTCCACTAAGTAAGTGTAAGTAGCATAGCGAGAGTGCAAAAAGGTCCTATTACACTCGATGGGTTTTATGGGGTTGACAGTGAGGCACTTTTGGGGATGATTTGTGTCCTTTTGGCGGTCGGTAGGTCTGTAACCCAGCAGGAGTTCGACATGAATAGTTCTCCACACCAACTAATGCTCCGGCTTCTCCTAAACCACCTAACCTACTCTCTCCCTACATCTAACTCAACACAATGCCCACAAACAGAAATGTATCCGCATCCACAAGTCACATCTTCTCACTAGTCACTCCGCGTACTCAAACAACATTACACTCTCCTCGGCTCCCACACACAAACATATTGCTGCCAGCATGGGCTCCGGCTTCGGCTTCGGCTTCGGAGTTCAATGGGGTGACGTACATACTACGCGGAGTGTGACTCTCGTTCTGAGTGAGTACAAGACACTGGAATGTGCACTGGGGACGGAGCCGGAGACGGAGAAAAGTTGGCTGAGCTAAAATGGAGAGATGGGACTCATCCGCAGAGATACAGATATTAAGATGGCACAATGCGGAGTAGTGGATCTGTATGTTTCCCAGTCGTCGTCGTCGTCGTCGTCGTCGTCGTCATGTGATGATGATGAGGCAGGGTGGATGATGATGATGATGACTCTCTGGTCTGGCTATAGAGCGACGGAGGAAAATGAACTAGAATGGGAAATTGCTAAAGGGTCATATGTCTAATTGGAGGAAATTTGTTCGCACAGATTGTTTATGAGAGAGCTCCACTAATGACTTTCCAAGTGAACCGAAACACTTTTACACACATCTACATCTGAGCAGTACATCCATTTCTAGATTCCTCAAAATAGGACACTTGAGACAGCGCGAGTCAAACTACCAACATTAACTTTTACTCCAGTTCCCTCCGTTCGTATGCACGGCCCTTCTGTCACTGTACGTCATAGTCAAAGTGAAGTTGAACACGTGACTGCCTATCTCCGTGGCCTCTGTGTCGGGGAACATTAGGAAGGAGACTCGGTTGAAAGTGTACAACTGCTCCCTTTGCCTTTGTAGTCCTCCAATAAGTAATCTCATGCTTGTAGACTTTTGTAAAATTTCAAATTTTATTCCAATTAATCTTTCTCGTTCATGTGATTAGTGTGACTGTGAGGGATCGTAAAAACAATTTCAACTGTCACGGAATAAAGATGGTGGACATGGAAATATTATTATTTATTTCAGTATGTACCTACATGGAATTCGAATTCCATTTTAGACTCGTACCTCACTGATTAGCTATGTACAGGCATCCGTCCGACTCGAATTTGGAATCCAAATCCGCATCATGGCTCCTCATTTAGACAGTGCAGTGTGTGTAGATATAGACATGGGAAGTAGTGTAGTGCACGGATGCTATGGATGGATGTATTGAGTATTGAGGCTACACATCCGATCCATGTTCCATGGTCAGAAGACGCGGAGATGAGAAATGGGGACTGTGCGATGGGAAAGGGACGAGCGTCTTCGTCTTCGTCTTCGTCTTCGTCTTCGTCTTCGTCTTCGTCTTCGTCTTCGTCGCTCGGCCAGGAGATGCAGCGAGAGTAAAAGCGAGTCGAGGAAGAAAGAACAAAGTGAGGATGTCTTGGAAAAGTTGCTACGATTAATTCTGAAAAAGGGGCGTGAAGTTCCAATGGAATTCCAATTAATTGATAGGCGATTTGGCGATAAATGAGACCGTTTGACGTGCCTACATAGAACTCTGATTACCTAGAAAAACTCGAGGCCTCCTCCCTTCACTAAACCCTATGACTCCATATTATGTCCAGCTCGATCTCTCCTCAGTCACTGTCTCTGCGTCTCTGCAGCTATATGGAATACAAAAGGAAGAGGTTGTAGTCATCTGTGCATTATGTAGGTACATACGCTACTCCTTCCCTCACTTCACATCTCCTCATTTCTAATTCTTCCACAAAGTACAAACTCATTTTAATTTTCATCTCACACAAAATATGAGGCAGGAGAGTTTCTTCTTGAGCTTGAGCTTCTTGGGCAATAGTACAACTTTTAACTTTTTCCTATACTCGTAGTTGTAGGCAGGTACGTGCGTATATACTTCCTCGAAATATCTATAAATCCGTGGCTCTTTTCTGTAGAAGAAGCAAAGTGCACATGTACTGGTACTGCTTCCATTGCACATTCAAAGTTTTCCTTAGTTTTTTTCAGCCGCCCGTTTAGTTCCCTTGTACATACTTGCTTATGTACCTACGTGACTCGGACTCGGACTCGGACGGGGACCAGACATATGGATGGTATATTTATTACTATATTAGGGATCTGTATCAAGAGAGTCGGATGGATGTGCATCATAATATGTTGCATTATGTATTCTCCCTTGTTCATCTTCATCAGCTCGGAATTCATTAATGACGTTCAAGTTAGACTTGGATGAGTCTATACGGCCAATTTAAAACTGGAATATAGTTGAAGAAAAATTGTTTTTTTATTCACATCATTTACTTCTGTCATATTATTTCTCCCGATTAGGATTATCCAATTCAAATACAATTAGATAGGTTCCTGGTTTGTCCGTCCGTATATGTAGGCTCGTATATTATGTAAATAAAAAACAGAGATTCGTTAATTCAAGGATATCTCCAATGTATTGGCTTTTTTTTTTACATTTTTTCGCTTTCGTATTTGATTCCAGATTCAAAATCCAAATTCCAAATGCAACTCTCATATTGTGAGTCTACATCGTGAGTTTTGTTCAAGTTTGTAAAGGAGAAATAGTAAAATAGACAGAGAAAACTTGAGCATTGAGAATGGCATGGACTTTGTTTTGTTGGATGTAATCGCTTAATTAAAGTAGGAGATTGAATTCCACTACTCGTGAATGATACTGTGTCTGATTGTTTTGAGCAACCACAAAATTGTAGCTACTCGGATTTAATTACACATTTTAGTTGGGAATCCGCTCGTCATAATTATTGTCTTCTAATTCTAATAATGGGAGATGAAAACACATACAAACAATCTTGAGATCTCTAGGAGGCGACGAGTGGCAATAAAACTGCGAGAGGAAAACCAAAACCAAAGAGCTATTAGTGAATGGTGTGGGATATGTGGAGTAGGGAATTCAATAGGGATGAGATGTGATGACTAGACGTGAACGCATTAGTAATTATTATTCACTGGCTTCGTTTCTCCTACGTGCCGTTCAGTCTACCAGCAAAAAAAAATAAGCCAAGAGAAGAAATAATAAAATAATCTGTCTGTCCGTCTGTTTGTCTGTCTGTCTATCCCTATAATCCAGTGTGTACTATTACTTGGTGGTGTTGTTACATCTGCCTATGGGTCGGTGCCGGTGCCGGTGTCGGTGTCGGTGTCGGTCTGAGGTAGCACACGTAGGTAGGCATGTAGTTGTGTGTGTGTGTGTAAATGTAAAAGATGTAATGAACATAAAGGCGATGAGGGATGAGGATTGGCTAGGTGAGAGTTTATTCAGTTTTGTTTGACCACAAAATCGAAATATTGACCATCGGATGAAAAATGGAAGCACGTGGAGACTGTGAAGGCGTCAAGAAGCATTGTGTTCTGCACTACAGCTCGTGTAGAAACTCTTATTTATTGATCCACACATACTCACTCCGTCAGTGAGCTACAAATGCTCGAATGCGATCTACAATATTATTATTGTATGCATCCTTGTAGTCCCAGTTGTAGTTTCTTGTGTAAATGTGTAATAAGTGAGCGTACCTGCCGGGCTACGAACTACGAGGAAATGTGTGTCTATAGTTATAAGAAATATCTGTATTTCGTGTAGACCAGAGGTATAGCCCTCGCTCGCTCAATATCTCGCACCACCACTCCGCTATGGTTTTTCTTTCCTTAAATTTCCTTTGGGTTTTTCCTTGGGTTTCACAGAATGTGTCCACAGTCCACGTCCACAAAAACATGAATACATTATGCATTGAGTAGAGTCAAACTAAGGCTACGGCAACCACTACGGACTACACAATAATACGATACAATTTTCATGGCCTGGAAGTAGACGTTCGCAGACAGTTGGTGTTGGTCGTTGGTGTTGAGAAGCATATGCGAGAAGCAGGGAGACAGACAGACACATGGATAAAACAAGAAATCGTACACGTCTACAAGAAGGAGACTACACAAAAGTAGGAGAGAATCCATTAACATAAGAGAAGAGTAATGTACAGGTTGATAGGATCCGATGCAGTGTCTTGTGCTAATACCTAGGTATTTTTGGGCAAATAGAAAAACTTGTAAACTTTCCGAGTAAAGCAAATATAGAGCTGTATAGGCATAATTATCCCTTGCTACAATAATTAGGGAGTGTAGCCTAGTACTCCTCCGTATAGATACTCTACTTTTAATTCTATTCTCGGCACCCAATTCCTCAGCCACGACCCGTGCCAATGCCAATGCCGTCCAAGCGTGGAGACTTTTGCATGAGCGACCCGACGCTTTCAACACCTTCCCATCACCCTTTTCTCTCCTCGTTATTATTTACACACTATTTATTTTATTAAAAATTAGGAAAGATACATACGTAATGTGCAAATGGGAGCTCTTCTTGTGAAGGTTTGTAGACAGATAGGTGGGTTGCGTTGCGGTGGAAACTATCAATTAATTTGAGCCTACCTATGTCTTTTATTAGTAATGCTCTGCATTTTGAATTTGTGTGCTTCTATAGTATTTGTTGTAGTTGTAGGCTTATGCACTCATACGATTACGAGGTGAGGATTGGGAATGTTGGTTGGAGTAACGGGACGCAGCGTAAAAATAAAAAGAATCTAGTCTAAAGTAATTGGATTGGATCGAATTAAGATTTAATTTCGTCCATATTCGAGTAGTGGAATGGCTCTGTGGAAGTTGGGATAGCGTGACGAGTCTGAGGGACGGAGATGTATGATGATGATGATGAAGAGAAAAAAATTAATCTTGTTTATGTTTTTGTCTGTGTGTCTGATTATAGGAGCATCCTGGATTAAGAGGAACTCCATTGGCCATGTTGGCAGCTCAATGTAATAAGCTTAGTTCGAAGAGTCCACCGCCGTTGGCGGACGCAGCAGTGGGGAAAGGATTTCATCCATGGAAAAAGTCACCGTCCATGGGACTTGGTCCAGGGACACATTCAAATCTACCGACGACACCCACAAGTGGAAGTGGTGGTGGGGCTTCAATTGCCAACTCACTTCCTCATGGGGGAGTCTCTATCCTGAGCGCTGCTCAACGAAGTCTAGCATCCTCCGTCTGTGTCACGTCATCCAATCATAACTCCTATAGATCTAACCCTGTCTCTTCCTCTTGTGCAACCACGCCTACCTACGGAGCTGATCTCTACTTCCACGGGTAACCAACATTCTTCTCTCCATCTCCCCTCTCTGTCTATCTCTCTCACAACATTCTTACCCGCTCACATATTTCCACAAGGAAAAAAAAATACATACCTCATCGAACACGGCTATTTTTTCAGGCCCCTCATGCCTCCTTTGTACTCCCTCTCAGTCCTCTGCTCTGCAGCTAAATATATTCCAAGCTCATTCACGTCAAATCAAAAATAGGTCTTTTTTTTTATTTTTATTTTTAATACGGATGAGCGCAGGTTCAAAGAAATACTTTACGTATGAGAGGAGCTCAGCTATTTCTCAGGGAAACTAAATGTAACTTGAATGTATGTAATTCTGAGGAATTAGCTCGCATTTTTGCGGACTAACGTGATTATTAATGTACCCAACTTCCAGTTTAATGAACGAGCCAATTATTACAATTTATTACAATTATCAAAACAGTCAGGAAATTGTTTGTAGAGGAAAAATGTACACAAGTTTTAGTATTTGAGTGAGAAGTTGTTGGGCAAAAGGCAAAATCAATACTTATTGTTTGCACACTGTTTAAATATCGTATGGGAAGAACCAAAATGACCCATATGCATTTGTAGCTAAAAACAATATCCACTATCTACACAAATATTGAAATATAAACATTTAAATTGAATACTGAGCACTTTTCAAAAACATGTAAATAGGACATTTCACGCGTTTCAAAAACATGTAATTAGAACATTTTACACCTTTCAAAAACATGTTGATAGAACATTTCACACTTTTCAAAAACATGTAAATAGAACATTTCACACTTTTTAAAAACATGTAAATAGAACATTTCACACTTTTCAAAAACATGTTGATAGAACATTTTACAATTTTCAAAAACATGTAAATAGGACATTTTGCACGTTTCAAAAACATGTAAATACAGCATTTTACACTTTTCAAAATCTCCTAATTAACATTTTACGCATGTTTCTCACTTCGTTTTTATGGCATAGCTTATTTTGATTCTAGCTTAAATTGGATATGGGTAATTTTGATTCTTCCCAGACGATATGTGAATATTAGGAGTGACAATGAGTGAGGGGAATAAAAATAATAGAATCGTATCAAGCCTGAGCGTATGAAGGGTAGGCATTAGATTTGATAGACTTTGATAGAGTAAAGTACCTACCTACTTGTCTTTCCATTTCCCCACACTCACCTTCCATGTTAAGTCATCCAGTCTAGACGTACCTACCTAGGTTTACGTATTTGAACTTGCTCCTTACTTACATAGGCTCGTCTTTATTGGTATTTTAGTGGCGTGCTTGCGAGGGATATAAGAATTTAGATATGAGTGGCTATGCAGAGTATGAGGAGCACTGGGAGTATGCAGCGAGCGTTTATGGAGGAAAAGTTATGGAATAACTTCCTTTTCCTTCCTCTCCCCACAATGATTACTATGATTAAGACTGTGGTTAAGGAGACTGTTGAGTAATATGGAGACTGTGTTGGAGGTGAAACAATGATGTGACGTTGTGCTGGCTGCGGAAGATAATTCAGATAATTCTATGATCTCAGCCAACACACATAGACACATGCACTCCTTCCCTGTACACAGTATTCATAGCCGGACTCGTACCTACCACACTGCCACCTCCCATTTATTATCTGCATGTAGAGGAAACAAAAGATGGATGGCCGTTGTTCTCGTAAAAATGTTAATTGCTCATGTGTTGCTCGGGAGAGTGACTGAAGGGTGATGTGGATGATGATCCGTGGTTCGGACAACTTGGATCTTATTGTGCGTATTGGTTTTTGATTGGGATAGGTCGGCTAATTCAGCGTCTTGTGGAGATCAAAGTCCACCTGGTTTCATTGGGAAGGTGGAGGGCGGCGTTGGAGCTGTAGGTGTTTACTCTCGTGTCGCGTATGACTCCTGGCCCTTCAATGCCATGTCGGGAGCTCATACAGGAATCAAACCAGAAGTAAGTATTTACAAAGTTTACTTACTCTCATTTTCAAAAATACAACTCATTATAAATTCCTTTGAGTGAGCCACATGCCTTCATTTGCTCACGACGTATTTGATGTAGTAGTGTAACGTCCATTTTGTGTGTGAGACCGTCACATGTAATTTGAGCTGCTCACGTTTATAGAAGTCAATCAAGGGAAGTCCTGTCCACGGGCAAAAATGAGAAAAAATTCAATCATTGATGGTAGGTATGAAAGAGCGATATGTAAAGTAATAATTGATAGTATTTCGTTGATCAGATGTCAGGAATGAATGGGTCATCGTGGTGGGATGCAGTGCATGGGGCAGCGGCAGGTACCGGGTGGTTGGATGTTGGAGCTGGAAGTGCAATCACACCCTCCGCCGTGTCAGCAGGGATGCACCATCCTCATCATCCACATCATCAAATGTCTAACTATAATGACTACTCCTCCCTCACTCACTCCTTGGCTGCCTCCAATCCTCATATACTGACCTCGGGTCAGCACCTTCTTCAGGTATGCAATCTCATCTCAAAATTCCAAATTAAGTTTGCAAAGTCAAATCTGTATTATGTAGCTATATCTATTTATCCATGTAATATATGTACTGTAAGACAGACAAGAACACAAATCCTACGATTAGATAATATACACAGCCAATAGCTAGGCGGGCAGGACGATGCAGCGTCATTAGTCTTGATATCCTATAGACGTCTATGTAGGGACGCGCTGCTCAAGTAGGCCGAGTAATGAGGAGTTAGAATAAGGAAGGTTATTGTCGAGGATTGAGTAATCCAAAAGATGGAAAAGAAATAAAGAAAAGAAACGTAATAATTATTCCTTGTGTTTAATTGAGATGTGGACGAATAGGACTCTGTTTGTCTCTCTCGACAATCGCAATCGTTGGGAGAGAGAGACAGAGATGAATTAGGAAATAGAGGTCAGCTAATTTATTTATTGTCTAGGTTGTTATTATTGGTTGGCTGGGCCAATGGGATGTGCATACGTGTGTATGTGTGTGTGTGTGTACTTTGCTGGTTCTGGTTCTGGTCCTGGACTGGTGCTGGTGCTGGTACTGGTCATAAATGTCGTGAATCATGACTTCACGACTAGACCACTGCCTATGTATTTCCACGACGACGACGACGACGACGATGATGATGATGATGATGATGATAGTAATAATAATAATAATGAAGGAGTAGCAAATAACTAAAGTATTGTTATAAATCGTCCACATCTCCAAATCAAATGAATCATGGCTAATGCTATAGGCCCTCATTCTCATTCCTCATTGTTGTCATATACGTGGAGCCATAAGCCGAGCGGAGTACACTACATACATACGCATCGCGTATATGTGTTTCCTTTTGGGAGTGGACTCGAGATGATATTTAGTTGAAGAAGGAATGTGAAAATAATATAGAATTTCTCTTTTTGGACTCTTTGGTCATTCGGTGACTTGACTATATAGGATACGTACAAGTCAATGCTGCCATCACAGGGCGTGGGCTCAAGTGTTACATCTCCTTTTGGTTTAGGTCAAGCATCTCTGCCACAGGTTAGTTCACTTATCTTTCCATTTCAACAACATTATCTTTTATCCCTTCTGTTTTTATTCTACCAAACTATAAGCAATAAGCGAAACAATATATATGGAATGCGAGTAGCGCGGAGTTACTCCACTGCCCCCTGCCCCTGCCCCTGTCTGTACACTAGGTACATACGCAGTTTTTTTATTACATACTTACGACTAGTTATTTGCTGTGTATCAGTTGATTTTGATATAATATTACCATATTCCGAGACCACTCCACGTCTACCTCCACAGACAGACAGACAGACAGACAGACAGACGAACGGAGACCAAACCGACCAACCGACTCACTGTAGAAGCACTGTCTAACTTGTTACGTACATACAGATTCACCTCCTCCACTGGAGTACATACTGATCATGCAAAGCGGCAGGGGCAGAGGAGGCCCTGCGTAGCTGCCGGGCTATACTGTAGTAGTAGTAGTAGTAGTAGTAGTAGTAGTAGTAGTAGTAGATCTCTGTCCTCTGTGCATTTGACGGTAATATAGGCGTAATTCTATTCTCTCCCTCCGTCCACTTAGATTCGCATTTAATGAATCTATCCATCTATCAATTTATTTTCTACTCTGTAATTGTCTATATTGTACCTATCAATATAATGTAATCAGCGTTACATATTACCAAATAAAAAGATGGTGGAACAAGTCGTGACTTACCAGTAGAAAACATACTGCTTATTCATTCTTATCTTTTTGTCGAGTCGAGCTCCTCCGAAGGAGCCTCGCTCACCAGTCCCATTCCCCATCCACGTCTCCGTCTCCGTCTCCAGACAACAGACACGGAACTACGTACGTAGGTACCTACGTACCTACATCCAAATGCACTGGGAATTGAGTGTACAAAATTGCAGCTTAGGAGTAAATAGTTTTTAAATTCCTCAACACAGCGCATAGCCGAGGTCTCATACTAAATATACAGACAGTCAAGTTTAAAGTTGCATTTATTTTTTATTTCCCATTACACGGTGTCGTATAGTATCGTATTTATTGCATGTCCACGGAGTCCTGAGCCTTAAGCGTGCTTCCATAAAAAAACATTGAGCTGCTCCTTGGAATTGTAATAAGAATCATAAGCAAATGCCTATATCTATGTGGAGGCTACATTGCAGTGTGGTTTCATATGACAGACTCACTAGCTTGGTCTTTCATGTTGATCAATACGCTGAGGCTCTGCTCTGCTGTAGTGTCAAGTCCTGAGTGAATACAATAAATGGGTGCGATTATAAAGGGACTGCGTGTAAATATTTAATGTATGCGAGTGCTATGTACAGACCTAGTAGAGATAGGAGAACATGAACCGTTCTGTTACGAAGCTTGTTCCGAGGCGAGTGGAGAATTTAAATGACGAATAGACAAATAATTCCAGTTCTAGTTAGTCCACACCTTCTAGTACTTGTTTTAACTTTAAGCATGAGCATGACATGGCGGCACTTTGTAAAATCATCTCCGATCCCAAACCATACGACACTCCGATTAGATTACTACCATGAATTTCCAATGAGCCAAAAAGTGTACCTACCTACCTACGTCATGTGTGGGGAGAACAAGTATGCTATGCGGAATGTGAATGGTGACTCTGTAGTAATAAAGAAACAAGTATAAAGCCTATGAACGCTCGTCTCGATTGACATTTGACTAAAGCTCTGTGGGACTGGGACTTCACTCTACTGTACTGTACTAACGGAACGGAGACATAGGATTAGTGATGTGTAGTATTATGATGTTATGTAGTAGATGTTGTATTGGTTGTGCGAGGAGGTGGAGTTGAGTCTGGGACAGAATTAAAAATGAGACTTTCTTGTTTGTTTGTGATATGACGATAGCAGGTGCCTTCACCTCGTTCCCAGCGAAGATACACTGGTCGAGCAACCTGTGATTGTCCCAACTGTCAAGAAGCTGAGCGACTGGGACCAGCAGGTGCACACCTCAGAAAGAAGAACATTCATTCATGCCACATCCCTGGCTGCGGAAAGGTCAGTCTCCACAAAATTCTTTTTTATTCTTCTAGATTATTAGCTCAGTCATTAGACAGTAGATCGTCGGGGAAGAACCAAAATGACCCATATCCATTTTTAGCTAAAAACATTATCAACTATCTACAAAAATATTGAAACATGTCTTGAAAGCATTTAAAGAGAACGTTGAGCACTTTTAAAACAATGTAAATACAACATTTTGCACCTTTTCAAAAACATGGAATTAGAACATTTTGTACCTTTTCAAATAGATGGAATTAGAACATTTTGCACCTTTTCAAAAAAATGGAATTGGTACATTTTGCACCTTTTCAAAAACATTCAAATAGGACATTTTACATTGTGCAACAGTGACTTAATAAAGTTTTTTCTCTTTAACATGAAAATAGAACATTTTAAACATTTCAAAAACTCGTAATTAACATTTGACGCATGTTTCTCATTTTGTTTTAATGACATAGCTCATTTTGATTCTAGCTTAAATTGAATATGGGTCATTTTGGTTCTTTACCGACGATATCTGTAGTAGATCCAATGTTGGATGGGGGTAAATTCAAATAAAAATGAATTTACAATAATTATCGTAATGCAATTTCTTACATAACTCAACTCCAAAATTAAACTATTTTCCACTCCACTACTCCTCCGTGGGTTTGCTTTCCATTCCGTGTCACACATCTGATTTGAGATATGAGGAGAAGAGCCATATGTACCTACATGCGGACGAATTTGAATTCATCACGATTCACTTGAAATCCATAAATTTATTCAAGTTGTATAGGTACCTACGTTCATGCGCTGGAGCTTGTTGTAGTGGATGTAGAATTGATTAAAGTCAATATTTAATGGATGAAGGCTTCTCGAGATTCCGCGACCGACAAGACGAGACAAGACAAAAGGACATTGATGTAAATATTGATGTCCAGTTTGTAGAGTTGGAGTCTGTACTGACATTGGCAGTGGTGGTGGACAAGACTGAATGAGGGGCTATTAACTCGTTTCTCCATTCCTATGATGGTCCTGGTATATGACTTTGGTTGTTGTTGTTGTTGTTGTTGTTGGTGAGGGAAGCACGTAGCTCGGCTCTTTCTTACATGAGAATATGATATCTTGAATTACGTGATGCTCATGCATCATGCTGTAGGGTGGCTCCGGACATGTGTTCAAGCTTATCTCTTGACGGTTCTAGTCAAAACTTAGCCTCGTCGTTAGTCAGAGTTCAATAATTGAGAATGTGTGTACGAAAGTTGAGTTGGTTCAAGTTAAAACAAGACGCCCATTGTCTTCCTCATTACATTACACCCATGTGACCAGTACCAGTCCACCTCACACCATGGAAACCTATCTCAAACTCTGTCCGTCCGTCCGTCTCAAAAGTGGAAATCCAAAAGTCAGTCTCAGAGCTCAGGATTAGTCCGTCGTCGTAAGCTGATGATGTGCGAAAATTTTTATAATCAACATTAAACTCGAGTGTAGATATACACAGGACAAGAGAACGAGAGTCTACGGTACACTCAGAGAGTATTTCTATATGGAACTTCATCTTTCGTTCATTACCTTCATTTCCTACGATTAGACGAGGAGAGTAAAAAAAAAATTCCACACGTACTCTTGATCACTACTCCCGATGCATACTTGATGAGCTCTCCTTTTCCTCCAATTCATAGCCTCTAAATGTTTTATATGTTCCATTAATTTTGTTTTCTACATTTGGTGCAGAGAGGAACAATATTATTATTATTGTTTCCTACGATGTGCTATAATGGGGGGAGGAGGGACGGAGGATTTAATGTAACATCACTAGACTGACTACTGACTACTGTGGCTCGTATCAGTATCGGTGTAGGTACATAGTTCTGTGGGCAGGTAGTAGTATCAGAGTCTCCCATCTATTTCGAGGAGCGTAACAACTCCCCAGCAGACAGCATGGGGAAGGAGTAGGAGAGAGAATCGTCTAAAGAAAAATGTAGGAAAAGCAATTAAGTCAACAAGTTTATTCTGTTTCAACTGCTTTATGTGATGGTGGTGGTGTATTCATTCACGTGTCCACAGTAGAATAATTCCTTGTGTGTGTGGACTTAGTGCTGAGGATGATGAGACTGAGACTGGTCGGAGGAGAAGTGGCCCGGTGTCTGTATCTTTCATTACATGAGAAGCCATTTATAATGTGCAATAATGTGTGAGCCATGGATACAAACAACAGGTTTCATAGTTTAATTAATTTTTATAATATGAAATGAATATTATGTGCTCTGGTTGCCATCGCCATTCTCCTCGTCATCGCCGTAGTCATAACCATAATATCCATCTCTCCCCTTGAAAATGTTGGAAAAAGAGTTGTGCATGTAGACTGTAGTACTGTAGGTATATACTGAATACTGATATATATATGGCTATATAGGGATTATTAACTCGACTCCAACTCCTCGTCATGCCTCAGTTCGTCACTTTTACATCCTATTCAATCAACTCAAAAGACCTCTTCCCGTCTCAACACCGATGATTTATGAAGTTTTTCTCTCCTTCTTTTAATTTTATTCTCAACGATTTAATAAAGTAAATAATATTATAAAAATTATTCTCTCTGTTTTTTTTCTTCTGTAATCGTAAGGAGTAGCAGACACAAAAAATATTATTTTGTTAACATCACCCACCATAATTCAGAGAGTTGTAGCTGGCGGATGGTTCGTTGTAGTTGTGAGATAAGAGGGCAACATTTATACATTTTATAACTTCACACACAGCTAGAGATGTCTTCATTATAGGGATATACAATGTTCGGCTATATAGTAGGGTAAATATTATCAGAGACAAAAGTACATATTATGTAATACGTCTCGTTTTCCTGTGTAAGTATACGGGAGAGGATATAAAGTTTGAGATATGTAATTAGCCAAGTAGAAAAATAGGAAGACTGGGGAAACTGAATGGAGGAAATGGAGATGGGTATTTTATAGGAGTAGTGTAGAGAAATGAAATATTTTTTCTTGTTTATAGCTCGATTATTACCTAATTATGATTTGTGAGACTATGAGATGCGTCTGATAGGAGGATGAAAGGATAATTGTGAGTCGAGATTGAAACATTTATAGTTTTTCTCATATGAAAAGAGATACGCACTTTTCTTTTATCAAGAGTCGAGAGAGAGTTGAGCCTCTCTTGAGGAGGTTCAGGGAATACGAATTCCAATGTTAAATGTGGAGAGTGCAAAAAAATTTAAAAAAAATAAAATAAAATAAAAGGGGCTCCGAGCTCATGGCACACAGGAGGATCATCCTATGATGTAATGATAATGGGAGGAAGGAGGTCGCAAAACTGTTGTTGCCATTTTTATTTCATCTCCACTATAACTTCATCTTATAGATCCATTTCCATGTGTAGTTATGTACTCGCGGAGGAGAGATGCGAATGGTTGATAACATTTATGTGAGTGATTATGCCCGTGATTAGCCCTCTTTTAAGACTTGTAACAGCTCCGTCGTCCAGTTCTGTGTGTGTGTGTGTGTCTGAGCAGCCAAATTATTGTGAGGCTCAGTCTACAGTTCTATGCAGGGAAAGAAATAGAAAAAAAAATGGCTGATTGAAAAGACTATTGTTGGCTTATGTGTGTAGTGTGTTTTCGATTGTGAATGCGAGCGGAATGCGTGTGAGACTCGGATTATGAGTCCTATATAGTCAACTCTGTCAGGGCAGGACATCATTGCATATAGCATATGGCATTTTAGTTTTTATTAGAAATTATCCAGCTTTATGCATATGAGGAGGTTTTTCTTTCGTTTTTTTTGGTGTGTGTGTGACTGGCTCCCTTTGTGTGTTTTTTTCGCTAGTTGATTTCATGTCTGTGCCTTACATGGTAGCGCAACGACGACGACGACGACGACGACGACAAGAACCCGGCCCCGGCTCCGGCTCCGGCTCCGGTCCCGGTCCCGGTCCCGGTGTTCGTACCGAGGACTGGAATGTAGTAGAATTGGAGAGACACCGAAAGTAGGTGTATTGTGCATAGTATTTGAGTGGTGGAGTGTGTTGTGGGGCTGCTGGGTATTTGACAGAAGAACTGAGCGTGCGAGGACGACGAGGACGGGGAAAATGCATAATACAATGAAATATACGTATAAAAATATTATAAGCGGTGGTCTGAGCAGTCTCTGCATTAGCATGGGTAGGTAGGTAGCCGTTGCCTTGTGATTGTGTGAAGGCTTGAGAAGCCAAAAAGGAGTTGGCTTGTAAGTTTTCAATCATATAATTGCATGTTGTCTCACCCAACGTGCTTCGTTATCATTAAACATGCTAAAACAGCGTCAGTTTAATAATCTCAGTGGAGGTGCAAGGAAGGAATTAAGATGAGCATAAGTTGGGAGTCGCGGAGGGAACAGCGTGTGTGGTAGTCTCGAGTCTATGGAATTGGCTATGTGTGGAAATATGAGTGCACACAGGAAATGTGGACCGGTAATTAAATGTAGTCTAGGAGGACGTTTAAGTACGGCATTTATTATCTCAACACAGAACCATATCATCACAGTCTCCCATGCTCACCACGCGGACAGTCTCTCCGTCCCGTCAACAGCCTTAAAAATGCTTAATAGCAATTTTTGAATTCCAGCATTAGCACCTTCCAAACTTCCAAACACTTGCTTTTTTTCTGTCTCTCTCATTCTCCCAAAAATTATGGAGGCATTTCGTAGGACCGCGGAGCACACACTAAATGAATTTAATTTTAGTAATTCTCCAGCGACGACTATATATAACGTGAGCGTGAGCCTTGGTTCTCCGGCATAATATTTTTTCCGTAGTTGAAAAAAAAAATAATGTGACACGATGATAATTCAGTAGAAATGAATTTCTTGGGCACAGCCATTAGTTAAGGTGTGGTTTTCTTAAAGTACACACACATTTTTGTGTAGCCGTGAATGATTCCTGTATCATAGGGGGACGCGAGGAGAGTACGTGAGTTTATATATAGAACATTACTCGTACTCGTGCTCCTCGTATTCGTATTCGGATTTGTGCAGCACTTCCACATGGTATGGCCATTCTTTTTGGCAGAACAGAATGGAACGCCCCAAACTTGAGTAATAAATGGATATTTTGCGGATTGTTGTGTCGGAGTGGAATGCCCAGTAATAAGTCAACGAGTAGTTACGGAGACGGGAAATGTAAAAAATAATGGGAAAAAATGGGGAATTTAAGATGATATTATTTTTGTGGGGGAAATGGAATGCTTATGGATGGGGATAGAGTAAATAAGTATAAAATTATGTAATGCGTATATTTGTGCTTGAATTGAGTGTTTTTGCTTGGAATTGTAGGTGTACGGGAAGACATCACATCTGAAGGCTCATTTAAGATGGCATACGGGTGAGAGACCGTTTGTTTGCAATTGGCTTTTCTGTGGGAAACGCTTTACCCGATCTGATGAGCTCCAACGTCACCTTCGGACCCACACGGGTGAGAAACGGTTCGCCTGTCCCGTCTGTAATAAAAGGTTCATGAGATCGGATCATTTGTCGAAACATGTGAAGACTCACAACTCGGCGGGTTCTGGTAGTTCGGGTAGTGGTGGGCATAAGCGAAGTGGGTCCGAGGATGATGAAGATGAGGACAATAGTCAGTCAGAGGCTAACTCTGCCAATAGTCCCGCTTCCTCGGTCACTACACCACCTCTCCCTCCACATGCACTCTCCCCTGCTGTTGGTTTAGGATTACAACCTCAAGATATCAAACCGTCGATTTAATTTTAATTTAAACAAATGATAATGGTCTCTATTTAGGCAAAAGGCAAACATCAGCAACCCTCAGAGATATTATTACTAAGGCTAAATCATGACTTTTTCTTGTGACACAAAATTCTCCTCTGTGGTCACACTCTCTGTCTGATTCAAAACAACTACAACAACAACCTCCTATGACTTCAACCAACAACACATCCTTCTCACCTCATCCATCCATCCATCCAGTCAGACATCCACAAACAAACACACATCAGCTGATGTCCTCTCAGCCCCATCACCTCATCTCGTCAATCTCTGTTCAAGCAAACAAAACTCAATCTCCTCCGACTACCAACCAATAACACTGCGCCATCAGCAGCTCATCTCATTCTGAATCTCCGAGTGATGACAAGACAGCACTGCTCCTGTCCATTCCGTAAACACATCAAATTATTATCTATACCCTCTTACTGTTCTTTACGTCACTCTACTCACCTAACTTTAGCTTTACTTACATTTCCCTATTCAGTTAGATTATAAGTACACCACATAACACACACACACGCGCTAGTTTTCACCCAGTTATGACCATTCTATAATATGCAGTCTGTAACTACCATCACAAGTCATCTTCCATTGTTACATCCCGGCCACTTCCGCATCATCTCATACTCTGTGTACTTTGCATTCCTACATATTTTGAAGAGCCCATTTGGACATGAGCACAGTAGTTGTACCAGGATTATAGTGCGCAATCAAGAGGGTTGTATGTCAGAATTAGAAGTGTAGAAGGTATCATGTGATGAGGAGGATGTGCGAGGAGAATTGACAAGAACATTGAGTGAAACATTATTGAATTCATGGAAAAATTTTAGTCTCTTTCCCCTCATACAATTATTACGTAGAGTACATACTCGGCTCCTTACATAATTTACAGCCTTTATGAATTTTAGATACGTGTTCCCATATATTATGTCGTCTCAGCCAGGGTAATTATCCGTTTGTGTGCGGCCCAATCGCCCAATCAATTTTGAAAAGTATTGCTTGTACTCCGCATTTGTAGTTGTAAGTCGTACTGGAACACCTCAAATTTCCTTGTTAAGAATGGAACCATGTTTTTCCATTAGAATTCTAATGGGCATCCACTCCGACATGGACATGGTAAGGACGGCAATTATTATTTTGGTGAGGTGCGTAAATACAAGAAGAAAACTAAACGAGCCGCAGTGTCCGCGTCCTTGTTGTCGTTGGGTCCATGTAAAATAGTGATGACAATTTTGTTCCTCTCCGATGACGATGACGACGACGACGACGAGCAACGCTGAAGCCGAATGGACGAGCAATACTTTTCTCTCTGTGTTGTTGTTGTTGTTGATGTTGTTGTTGTTGTTAAGCACTGTGTAGTGTGTAGAATTTCCATGTTGATTTCCCTTCGTACCCCTCCCCAGACCCAGACCCAAACAGTCCATATAGGCGCCCATATAGGCACCCGTCCTATATTGCATAATCAACTTAGGGCTGTAGACTGTAGAAATTAAGAAAACAGAGAGGGATATCTTACACGTACAAGTATAAGTACTGATAGGTAGTATAGGGAAAGAGCGAGTGAGTGAACGGCTTCAGCTTTCAAATGACTGCGTGCATGTCAATCACCATATCCAGTGCCATTATTTATCTCGATCCTTTAACTAGTTAAATTTACGTAACTAACTTAACAGCTTAAATACATACGCCCAACATTATGCTCTCGATTAGGAAAACTGTAATTGACGAATTGTACGCTCTCCGTCCTCCGTCCTAGAGCCCCGGACTCACGTCCTCTTGTACTACAGAAAAAGAACATGTCTTGCGAGTCTCTCATTCTAATGCCCATATCTAATTCTAACGCCAACCATCTCATCCCATAGCATCACTCTTTTACCAGCGGATCATCACACCAATTACCGCGTATACAAACCCATCTACTCATTAAAAATTCAAATCTTAATTTCCACACACAATCTGAATCCTGTTTTTTTTACCTATTTATCCATCATTTTTAATTTAATTGTTTTTTTAAATTTAACAACCAAGAATTACACACTTGCCAATTATTTGAGCCAAGTCTGTATTTATGCAATCAATTACAAATTTCACAAATAATCCTAAATAAATTTGTCTTTCCCTATCACTTCTAACGTATCGTTCTCGAGTGTAGGTATTTTTGATATTTAATGAGTGGCTATGGCTACATGGCTGTTGTCAGTTCTGGTTCTGGTTCTGGTGGATGGGATTGGGGCTCGGTTCGGGGAACGGTAATTGTACACCAGTCAACAAAAAAAAATGCTGGAGAAGTCATATACATATACACACACAGAGCATAGTATTTTGGCTTATTCTATCAGTATATATAGCTTTTGTATAGTTAGGTGAGTATATATATGTATGTATGTAGGTACATCCGCATGTCTGAATATTGTGTGTAATATCTGTGTAGGTGTTTTTATTTTATTTGTCTCATACTCGAGACTCGAGAGTGGAGCGTTGAACATGACTTTTACAATTTAGAATCCACACGAGACACGAACGAACGAAGGATAGCGGATAGCGAGGAGAGAGAGCGAAGGAAGGAAGGGACTGTCAATTCTCATTTTCCTAAATACTCACTTAGAAATGTTCATGAGACTCGGAGAGGCAACTCTAAACCCAGTAAACTATCCAAATGTTTCAAAATGTGTTGTTCCCATTTAATAATTACAAATTATTCCACTCATTGACAAAGACAGTCGAGAGTGGGGTTCATAGTTTGGGAGTCTAATCTGGGATGTCATGTTTCTTGTCGACTTCGAGTTGGGATATTTTGTAGGTGCATTACTACCAATTTATCTGTATATCACCATCACCCCCTTTCACACCCAAAAACCAAACTCCTCACTCTCTCTCTCTCTCTCTCTCTCTCTCTCTCTCTCTCTGTGCTTTCAAAACTCTTAAAACAATAATTACACGTTTACATAATATTATATTATTGTAGTTTCAGTACCTTCCTCTCTACTGTAAAACCGTAACCGTATATAACCGTAATTGTAGTTGACAAACAACACACAACATATATTAGATAATTTTTTTAAATTCTCTGTGGGGGTATTTTTGGTCTCTAAAAAAACAATTATTAACAAGGCTGGAGCAAATTGGCATTATTTTAATCGGAATCTTATATAAATCGTAGCTAAAAGAAACTTATTTTTTTTTCAAAAACAAAAATCACCCGTATCAAATGCTACCTACACACTAGAACGCAGTAGGAACACGCGGACATTTCATTGTCGAGTCGAGCTTAAATATTTTTCCTAAATGTGGGTTATGGAATTTGGAATTGGACAAGGGAAAAAAAAAGTAACCTAACCTTAAATTTTTTGATGAATTTAGAGTGATATTGTTCTTGCTAACCTCCTCGCGTACTACTGTACACAACTCTCATGGACAGAAAAATTCGTAAGAAAGATGGATATAAAAAATGAACAAACAAAAAAAAAATGTTGTTTTACATAAATATATACAAAAAAAAATACACGGGACACACAAATTTAACTATTAATTAATTGATATAATATCAGAGGAGTGAGAAGGAGTAAAAAAAAACAGAGCTAATTAAATACGATTAAATATGTTTTCTCTTTCTGAACATATGTAACTGACTCTGACTTGTGGGATCGTAATACTAAAAAATATATAGATATTGTACTAACAGTAAGATTACATTTTATAAAATAAGAATTTGCATGTCTTTGTTATTTCAACTTTAACCTTATGACCTACCTTCAACGTTAGTGATAATTAGCTTGGAGTTTGGAGGGCAGAACTACTTATTACAGTTGACAGTTGTTCTTGTGTTATATATTGGAATATCTAATTTATTTCGAATTTCAAATTTTTGTATCTCGTATATTACTATCAACCGGTTGAATCGATACAAAATACAATTAAATATAATTGAGGGAAGTTGATGAGAAGAAGATAAAAATAAAACGGATCTTATAGGACGAGGACGAGATGAAGGAAATATTGATGATATTATATTAATAAAATGATAATATTTAAGAAACCATTTATATATAAAAAAAAAATAATAATCCATTGCTTAGGCTGTAATATTTTACCCCAGTGACGCTCATATATATAGCTACATCATAATCAATTAATTTAATATCATACATCATACGGCTATATAGATATAATATGAAAATTATATAAAAATGATGATATTATTATTATGTTTATTATGATATAGTGCATTATGATCTATGATATAATTAATTCATATGTATAATTTAGTAGGCATCTATAAAATTTAAAAAAAATGTTAGTGAGTAGTGAAGGTGCAGAAAATAAAGATTATGAAAGGCACAGTTTCTCTCAGACTGTTTAAAAGCCTTATTGTATACGTTGTACAGTAAGAGTGTGAGGATATATTTATAGGTAATTTTCATGATTGTACATACATACACATTAATTGTAATTTAATTACGTCATTACGTCTACGTCTATACATTGAGCTCTATAGCATGTAGATAGTACTAAGTAAGTGTAACATAATATATAAATCATCGGTTGTATAGAAAAAAATGGACGCTGTGTGGTTTTGTTATATTGCTATATAAAAAAACAAAATAGTTTCTCATTAAATCGACATCGGCATCAATTTTATTACAAATAATAACCTAATAATTATATACTATACTGTAAATTACTTAATGTAAGACATAGAGCAGTTATTATGAGTCCCGTGCCCGTAACCGTGCCCGTGCCCGCGTAGCCGTAGTTACTTAGCATGTAGAAGCCAAGAGCAGATATATCGATTCGATATTGAACAAGATTAACAAGTCCTGTCCTAATCTTAAATCTTGAAAATAAAACTGTCAATTCAGATTCAGAACTTGCGAATTTTAATAATACCCATTAATAATAATACAAACAAAAAGTAAAATTACTATCGTTAATACTAATTAAGGGATGTACTTATCATTATATATTGTGTAAAAAATAATAGATTTTCGTGCAGGTAAATTATCTTTAATGTAATTACACGTATATATTCCCTGTGCGTCCATAATAGTAATAATAAAAAGTTAAAAGTCGTCGTACACTATATACCGATTACCGAAACCGAAAAACCGAATACCGAACAAATGTATAGAGTGTGGTGAGGATGAATTTGTGAATGTGAAAACATGATATGTACAGAGGTAGAGATGATAATCTGTATGTACATATTAGTAGTAGTGTATGTAAGTGCGCTTGTGAGAGAGCGAACGAGCGAGAGAACGAGATGAATGCAAAATAATGTTATCTTATCAATAAAATTATTATTTACGATCAAACAAAAAATGGAGACAGGTCACACAGAGCCAGAGTCCGAGTATAATTATGATAATTAATTAATTAATTAGTTTTAAAAAAAAATATATATGATTTTAAACTCTTGAATATGTGAGGATTGTGCTACGCTCTCGGAAATCGCTATCGGTCCCGGTCCCGGTCCTGGTCCTGGTCCTGGTCCCGGTGTCTCTATACTCAAATACTGATATCAATGAACTGAACAGAAAAAAAAGTGAAGTTCCATATGTGTATTGTTTTATTGAGCCGTCTTTCTGATGATCCTCCCACAGGATAACAATCTCAAACCCCCTCACCCCGCCCCCCCCCCCCTCCCCCACCCATTCCATTTCTACTCAAGAAGCTTCAACACCAACACCAACCAACCACCTTCATAACCAAACCACCAGCATACCAAACCAATCGAATCTCTGTCCGACGACTCCGATTCCGATCTGAGTTTCGAAATTATGAAAACATAAATAAATATTTTAAAATTTTACTACATTCTATTATCTGGGGTTCGGAATTGAACGAGTACTCACTTGACTACTGGTTCCTCTGAGTTTGAAATGATGTGCAAGAAAAGAGCCGAAGGATAACGTGAAACGGAAGAGAGAACAAAATCCAAAAAACCGACTGCTGATCATCAAATCAAAAAAAAATCAAATCTATAGAAAATATTGTTATAGTCTATATAAAAGTTGTGTGTGTGTGTGTACAATTTACGGAAGAGCAGGAGCGTAAATAAGATACCTTCATAATAATATATACATATGTCCCGCGTCTCCTACAACATAAATCTACCTACCTTCATAGATACAAATATCATGTGTGTGCGTACTTGAGTTATAACTTTTGATTTGAATTACCACAAAATAAAAAATAATAATAATAATAATAATGTAATATATTATTATCATGTAAGAATTAGAGTAATAATTATTAACTTTGATGTAAATATAAAACAATAATAGGAGGAATAATTTGATGAGGAAGTAAAGACTATCCCCGTACAATTTGGAAAAAAAAATATGAGAATTGTTTTTGTATTATTTTTGCATGGTGGCGTCCAATTCGACATTTTTTGAAGCTTAATACTTCTTAATAGGGATCAATTATACGAATCTATCTATATACCTTTTTATTTTTTAATTGTTTGTAGTTTGGGAGGGAAGAGGAAGAAGCATAGAGCATCCCGTAATTAAATCATATGAATACTGATATAACCTTAACCCAAGCATAGTAATTATGCATTCACAATATCATTCTACTACAACTGTACGCATCTCTGTGGAGGAGACGCTGTAGACGGGAAGATGCGCGCTGGGTGCACTCATGCGATGTTTTGTCATGGAGGCTGCCTATTCCACATATATGTATTCTGGTTGTTATGTTGCGGCGATGGTGGTGGTGCGGTGGTGGGCTTCCTTCTTCATACATAACTTTTTGTACGTCGTTGGAGGGAGGCGAGGGATGTTTGTATGTGTGAAGACAGTAGGTGGTCCGTTTAAGATCAAATGATCTACACACACTTTTATTCTTTGACATAATGCCTAAGAAACAACTTTTTTTAAATTCATAAGTAGGTAGGTAGGTAGGGAACCTTGTTGGAGAGTTTCATTCATTGAGACGCAACTTGATAATTTTTTTTATCACATCCCAGTATGCACATACAGATGCATAATAAAGGATCTTCTACAACTATACAACTTGGGCCAAAAACATAATATAATATACGCAAACGCAAAATAAAAAAGATGAGATCACTTCTCTCTATGAGTTTTTTTGTATGTGCAGAAAGAAGAGAGACAAGTGTATCAGATTATAGAGATGAGCTCCCATTCCTGAGTCTATTAGATACTTCTACTACTTCTGCAAGATCACGTAATAATATGCTAAACATGTCACGTCCGACGTCGTCGCTACCATTTTTTTTTTCATTAGTTCATTTTCCTGTAAGACTCTCATGCCACTTGCCTATAGCTCCTTGCTATAGGAATGTGTGTAGGACGTAGGATGCTCCAATCTGCCAGTACCTTTTAAATTCCAAGTCCAAGCCAAGTCAATGAAATGAAATGAGGAGACGGAAAAGTGTAGGGAAAAAAATACATGTTAAATGTTCTTAATTGTTTAGTAGTTCCAATCCTTTCCATTGTTCAAAATATTTACCCAGGGAGAAGCCTCACAATTATAATCATAATCACAGTCGTAATTTCCCATTGTACATGTGGAGGGAGAGAGAGAGAGAGAGAGAGAAAGAGGGCAGAAAAAAATTAAATTAAAATTTATGACGATCGCTTCTAATTTTTCTGGAGAATCATTATTAAAATTTAGAATCACAAATCAGATAATCATATTATGTAGAATATTGAAGTTTGTCTGGGGAATGGACGCGGACTGGGACTGGGACTGGGACTGGAGGCAACTACTACATTAGTTGATGGAAGATGAGATTTAAAGCGCGGGCTTCCTTTCTACTCTTGGCTACACGGGTTGTGTACTTGCCTGATTAAATATATGAATATCTAATGAGAAATTACCTATCAATATTTGGTTAGATCCAAGTCATTCCGAAGCCAATCAACGGAGCATTAGCATTGCATATATTAAACGCAAAGTTCTTGAGACTGATTTATCAGCCGTTGCTTCGCATAGGGATTCCAAGTCCGTCCATGTAAATTTAGAGGCTCAAATCAATTGATAGTAATATTCTGAAATTCGAGATGCTTCATGTGACGGGGGAAAGATATGAGACTGAAACGGAGACTGTGCGGTGACGATGATTAAGGCCATTAGAACATGCTGTATTAATTGTCGGTAAATTACAAAGAAGTCCGAGACGATAGAAGCACAGAGCCCTTTACTGGACACAACCTTGTGGTTTTTGGCTGGTTGACTCTCATCAGCCGGGTCAGAGGCAGTGTCAATAGCGCCGATTTTCTGGACCAGTGTCAGGAGGGATGAGTGTCCAAAGGTGAGATGGTGGCTTTGAAAATTAAAATATCCTCATCGGCATCGGCAATAATAGTAAACAATGGACGAGTTTCCGTCTTTTTTATTCACATTGCATTGCGCCATGACAGATAGACAGACAGACAGGTATATAGTAGTGGTGATGGTGAGTGCATAGTTGGGTAGATTCAGGGCCGGATAATGTGGCCAGCGCAGGCAGACCCCACTGCCTGAATTTTCTCAAAACATGTAAATGGAACATTTTGCACTTTTCAAAAATGAGTAAAAAGAATATTTTTACTTTTCAAAAAAATGCAAAATAAAAATTTTTGTACATTTCAAAAACATGGAAATAAATTTTCGTGTACATTTCAAAAAGATGGAAATAAAACATTTTCCACTTTTCTCAAAACATGTAAATAGATCATTTTCCACTTTTCTGAATCAAGTAAAAAGAACATTTTGCACTTTTCTAAAAAATGCAAATACAACATTTTGCTTTACCAAAGAAAACCATGAATAAAATGGTGGTTTTTGTATGGAAACAAATTGCTGCCTAAAAGCAATTCCTTCGTCCGGCCCTGGGTAGATTAAGAATTACGATACGATTACAGTGTATGTATAATGCAGGCTGTGCTCTATTATGATACGACATGAAATGGCTCATAAAAATATTTAGTGAAAGACGAGTAGGGTGATAATTGAAACATAGAGCTCATTATGACAATGATGTCAGCATAAATATGGTCGGGATGAAGAAGTTAGATTTGGTGGCGTGCCTTTGACTCTGTACCTTTCCCCGAGAGTCTCTGAGTGCTGAGATGAAAATGAAATCAAATAAATCCAGTTCTTCTTCGGCGTCGGCTTCGGCTTCGGTCTCGGCTTCCATCATGTCATGTCAGATGATAAGCCGACACAAATGAAATAAAGCATCCGAACCAAAAATACTGATATAAAAAAATCCAGAATCAAGATCCCTTATCATATAGAAAATTATTTACTTTTATATTGTCCGTCCGATTGTGTGTACTTCTTTGATGGGCTCTTGGTCTCCTGACGCAGTTACAATTACAATTAGTGTGTGTGCATATGTATGGTGTATGTATAGGATTTTTACTTCATACTGTGCTGGAGAGGGAAACAAAAATACTGGAGATGGAAACCGGTAGGCAGTAGTTGTAGTAGGTAGTAAAAAGGTATTGTACAATGAGATTGTGTATTTATTATCGGCTCCGTATGTACGTTGTAGATTGGCTTGGGAGCATCACATGGTGAGAACCTTTTGTCGTTTAAATAAAATATGTGATTGTAAAAGAGCGGTTTCTACCTCCATTTAACACTGACGGCGTTCAGCTTTCAATTTATGATTATATTATGTGCTACCCGCAGGGATCCCTTCCCTTTCGTCCCAGTCACAGTCGCCTCTCGTCTCGGATCCTCGAGATATTTCCCTTGGACAACACGCTCTCTGTAAGATGATAATGTATTGATTGTAAATCTCCGTGTTCGCTCTCTCCGTCAGAGTCAACACTCTCATACAACAAAAGTCAACACGACCGGGAAATAAAAAACAGAAAACAACCATAATATTTCTATTTCTAACAGTTTTTTTTTCAATTCAAAGTTGAACGCTGATCTACCAACACCATTGAGTCCCACCACCCATTGTGCCACTGTGTACACTCCGCTCATATATTATTGCATCCAACAACATTTTAGTATGTTAAGTACGCCATGTATTATTTTAATTTATAATGTATGTCATGTTCGCACTTGGTTAATTTCATTTGGTTTGCGAAATGAGAGAGTATCTCGTGCAAGGAAAAGCGTGTATAATTCTGAAGCCCTTTTGCCAAACTATTTTTTACGAAAAATTTCCAACTTTCAAACACCCACTAATTACTTTTTAGCTAATAGTCTAACCGTCTAAACATTGAAAAATTAATGAAAATCGAAGATTTCGAAGGAAATTGGGACGGAACTGCTGCGCAAAATGGAACCCAGCCATTTCCTTATATCATATTATAATCAGAACTATATATCGTCTGTGAAGAATCAAAATGACCCATATCCATTTTTAGTTTCAAACAAAATGCACTATTTACAGACAAAAATTATAATAGCATGTTCATGAAAGCAAGTAAATAGAACCTTGCGCATTTTTAAAGAAACAAATAAATAGAATATTTTGCACTTTTCAAAAAGCTTGTAAATAAAATATTTTGACCTTTCGAAAAACATGTAAATAGAACAATTTACTCATTTTAGAAACTCGTGATTAGCATTGTAAGCATATATCTTATTTACTGCATATTTTTGATATAGCTCATTTTAATTGTAGCATAAAATGGAAATGGGTCATTTTGGTTCTTCATAGGCGATATGTTTCTTCGAGTGCAGCAATTCAATATCAGAAGAAATAAAGGAAACGAATTAATGGCTGAATTCAAGTTGCATTACCTCAAAAGATTGAATTCAAGGTTAGAGAATTGAGTTATAATTTTTCCAGAGTCTGGTTCTGGTTCTGGTTCTGGACCCGGGCTGTATGGAAATGCCTATGCCATTATAGATAGCATAAGCTGCATATTTTTTGAATTGATTAAATCCAGTAGGAAAATCTATAGAAAAACTGTGGCATACGGTATAGTACTCCTTACGTAGGTTGAAAAAACTCTAAACTCATACATACATACATATAGTACTCCTTACGTAGAATGTAGAAAGATACATAAGAGTGTGGTATAGATTAAATTAGATGCTGAATGACTCGGAATCCCTACTTTTAAGTTGCCCATGTGGACTATTCAGGACTATGTAGCTGTGGAGGATCTGTTGAAGCGCATGGAAATTGTGTGGAGACGCATACAAATCGGCTCTTTCTGTCTCATTAACGATCCCATTGTAGAGCGATAGAGCAGAAACCTTGGAGTTGGACCCATGGAAATGAATACAGAAACAGTATCAACATTCATTGCACTACAATACGAGGCAAATCACTAAATATCTCGTTTATTCTTACCTTCTTCGAAGTCGCATAGCATTGACTTTCTCTTACTGAGCACAAACCTACACGAATAATGCATCTCTATGTAAAATACGTGGTGTCGCTGAGTTCTTAAGCCACGCTTATCTTTTTGGCATTTTGCACCCATTAATGTTAATTGTTTCTACAGAGGTAACCATTTCTTTTTAAGACATTTATTTCAATTTTTGGCGAATTTATTATTATTAATTAGTTTCAATTGCGAGCCCAACAAGAATCTACTGGGACAAGGAAGCTTATTCAAGAAAGCGTAGGTTGGAGTTGGAAATTGAAAAATTGGGATCAGAATGTCACGACCTTCACCTACCTTAATGTTGTCACAGAGAAACAGAATGTTTATGCAAGTATTTGAATGGGCCATATATCAATGCAATAAAGAATACAAGCTGTAGCATGTAGCATGTAAGTAGAATGTCCCTATTTTCTTTTCTATATGAGCCTCAGCCAACTAATCTAAACGGATAAGAAGATCTCTTGAAGGCGAAGGACGCATTGCAAAACTTTCAAGTTGCCTTTTCCGAAATCCATTTCTCATTCCATCCACTTCTCTCCAAGAAGAGTTTCGCATTACACAGTTTTCCAAAGGGTCATCCTTCCAAAACTATGTGAAACATTTTGTTTGTAAACTGTGGGCTGTGGGCAGTGAGGAGGGAGTGAGTCTACGTCAATAACTTACTCCACAGTCCCATACTACATCTTTGAAGCTACTCCTCCAACAACACAGAGTTCAAGATACCATACTAAAACCCTCTCCCCAAAAATACACATGTACTATTTATTTTTTGGAATTTAAATTTTCTTATGTTGATTCATACTAAAAAAAAATGTGTTGTTGTATAAATTAAATTAGAATTTACACGGTGCTGGACTTGGTACTGGTACATAATGAGATGCTCCCGTAGATACAGAATTTTGTAGTCCCCGACCCCGAAAACTAGTTTAAGAGCAAGAAATGAAAAAAATAGATAAATAGCGCAAGTCAATTCCGAGTTTGATTTCCAATCCTTTGATTTACCACGGCATGACATATATACATAGTGTGTGCTGGAAGGTTAAAATTAAGAAACTTGACTTGGTCAGATGTGGGTATACATAGACTACTCATATAGCTGAGAGATGCAGTGGCGTTACAGGAAGTTGAGCTACGGCTACAGCACAGGTATGCTGAGGTGAGGAATATCTGTGGAATAGAGACACAGATGAGCATTTCAGGTTTCTCAACGTTTCAAAATTGAACGAGACTCGAGAGGAACAAGTATATGAGCATAAATAAATAAAAGCATCTTTTTGTACGAAGGTTACATAGTATAGGTATGTAGCTAGTCTGGGGCTTTTGAGGTAAGTAAATAATGCGGCAGTGTAAACTCTGATTCATTAACTTTGGCAGGGTCGGGTTTATTAAGGTGCCTCATGTCTTCATGCCCTCTTCTTTCTCCTAACGAAGCTGACTTGTTATCTCCGAAGACACAGAAAGAACCAAGTCAGTAATATTATTAGTATCTCTCCTATCTGCGTGTCCACCATGCAACAACAATATGCAGCATGCAGTATACATCCGATTATTACACGCAGTTAACACCATCAACAATGAACCATCACTGCCACTGCTTTTAGTATTCCCACTACCGCTACAATACAACATACTCTCACAACCAAGCCACAGATCTGTACACGAAGAGGAATCCATGATTATCTTTCTTTATAAATTCATCCGACTTATTGTTAGTGTGCCTACTACTTCTGGTCCTGGTCAGTTGAAATGTTCAAATGTTGGAAACTGCCGATCAACTATCTGTAAGTACATAGAAGGCCAAGAAAAAGGTTCACATTTCAGGCTTGGAATTGGACTACTGAGGCATGAACAAGATGCGCTCCGTCTGAACTGAACAGAAATACATCACGCATCTACTAAATCTGTGTAAGATGCACAATATAAATGGGTAGTATTATATACTTTTAGGACAGAAATGGAAACGCTATTAAAATCTGCATAGTAATTAAGTAGGAATATTTGACTTTAATCTTCTCAAAGTAAATCATCTTCCCAGATTCATACTGTTATGTTGTATTGCATCTCGCTCAACTTGCTCATTTTTCCAGGGCCGGACGAAGGAATTGGTTTTAGGCAGCAAGTTTTTTCGATACAAAAACCACCATTTTGATTTTATTGGTAGTTTTCTTCGCTAAAGCAAAATGTTGTATTTACATGTTTTAGAAAATTGCAAAAAGTCATTTTTACTTGATTCAGAAAAGTACAAAATGTTTTATTTGCATGTTTTTGAAATGTGTAAAAAAAATTATTTTGCATGTTTTGGAAAAGTCAAAATATTCTTTTTACATGTTTTAGAAAATTGCAAAGTGTTCCATTTACATGTTTTTTGAAAATTCAGGCAGCGGGGGCTGCCTTTGCTGGCCGCAATCTCCGGCCCTGCATTTTTCCACCACATCCAAACTTTGACTTGACAACTCGACCACTTGACTCATTGACTGATCCATGGGAAGAGAAATACAGCTGATGATGGAAAGAATTGGCAGACAAATAGTTGGGAAGATGGAATTTAGAATTTAGGCACGTAACCAAAACCAAATATATTCGAGATTTTTGAGAACTAATCTACAAGTTGTGAGTTGTAGGAATAGGCGAATAGGTGAGGAAACCTCGTTGCTCTGCTCCAAACGTGGGTTCAAGTGCTGAGGACGAGAACGACGATGAGAACGAGAACCGGACTTGGGATTATTAATCAATGAATAAGTCATTTCATATTTATTTCATAGACATCTTGATTTCTTCCCATTTCACATTCAGGTGTCCTCCATCTTCTCAGTTCTCAGTTTCTCAGTGCATTTTCCCATATCTACAATCAGCCACTCAATCAAAAGCTCCAACTTTTGTGATTCTGTAGGAACGAGTCAGTAATCACTCATCTGTATGTATGTATTTATAAGACTGTGAAAACCAGAGTAGGCATTACGGAGCATAGAGATTGAGAGCACTTCATGATGAGCGGAGCAGCGGCATGATTTGAACCCACGTTTAGAAATTCACATCAATCCACCGTTTCCCCTCTGTACCAAGTAAAATAGGAGTCGGATTAAACTCGTGTAATCATGATTATTACGTCAATGATAACTATATCCTGAATAATAGTACTTAATAATAATCATTGCAGTTACGGGGACTGTTCCTCTGTGCTTGTAGTGTTGCCAAGTCTGGAGTGCAGTAGTTTTACTCAGGAATCTACTATGGATCTTTATCCGACTCCGACATTGGAAAACGACAAGGAAGATTTGTAGCCAAAAAAGACATACGGACGGAGTGCAGTGGCCTGCTGAATTGAACTTTATTGAGCGTTCTTAGTTCGGTTCGGTTTTCCTTATATTCCACAAGAAAAATAGTAGAAAGAAGAAATACTGAAGATGTGAGGATATAGTGTAGTGTGGCTGCTATTGTTATTGCTGCATATGCTCATGCATGGTGTTTGAAAGCGTTGCCTCCGCTCCGGTTCCCTCCCTCATCCCTTGTCCGAGAGGTCATAATGAGGGAGTAGCAATAGCAGATGGATAGTTTTATACACGGCGTTCGGAACTAATCGTGGAATTGTCTCAAGGAGTTCCCCATCTCGTTCGTGGCCATTGGACAGAGCGAAGGCCACACTCCGACTCCGCGCTATAAGCCCTGTAGAATGGAGGAGCTCGAGAAGTGAAGACTCGAGAGTAATCTCTCAACTGACTGAGAGTAGGAGAATAAACGCAATGGAATGTGATTCGAGATGTGATGGGATACGTGTACGGGTGCATATCTACAGACGCTATACACTCGTAGTTTCCCGTACATATAGTTGAATTGGAGTTGCTCCTGGTTCGTCGGAATTGAGATAAGCGATATATTTGGGTGGAAAGACATAAAGACAAGAGGATGGCGATGGCGATGCTGCTCGGATCTCATTCTCCATCTCCATCTCCACCCTTGATCCGCTCCCATGTAATGTCGACAGCGAGAAGGACGGAGAAAATGAAAGTTTTCCACGATGCTCATCCAAATAATCCGAATCCGAGTGGAGAAGAAGAAAATGCTCTTGGAAGAGAGGAGAGTGGATCTTGTTCCATATCTCCCGTAGCAAGAGGAGATTGAGTCTCGGAGGAAGAGAGATGCTTCACGGTTACGGGAAACTTAGGCTCGTCTACTTGGGCAATATGTTGGTGTCTGTGTGTGGCTGGATGGATATGGTGGCTGACTAGTGAGATGGAGAGCGAGCGGAATGGACAGAAATAGTATTATGACGGGTGGTGGTGGTGGTGGTGGTGGTGGGGACGGAGGAGATGTGGTGAGGAGATGGAGCGGAGACGGAGATTGTGTGTTGGGAAGCGGATGGAGTAAAGTGCTATAAGCTCCGGGAACGGCAGCTCCTCGGCTCCGCTCCACGATGTATAGTCTCTGGGAATAGAGCCAAAAAAAGAATTGTTCCAAGCCCGATATGGTCCTAGGGCGAAAGAGAGCTGACAAATTTCGGAGCGACACGCCCACACTTGGGCTTATATAGCCCGCAGACGCCACTCTCGACCCATTAAAAGCCTCAAGATGTGCTCGCTTTTGTTTTTACTCCAGCCACCATTCCTTCCAACTTCTCCCGTCTCCCCCCTCCCTCTCCCACCTTCCTCTCCTCTCCCTCGCTTATTTACTCCATTTCCAATCCCGAGTCCAATTTTCGAATTTACTCAACAAACCTACGAGTACCTTCTTCTCCATCTCCGTCTTCTTCTTTTAGGACCATATCTCCGTCTCCGTCAGCTACATACATCCAACACATCTCCAACCTAGCCACTCAAACTTAACCACACACTAAAACAATCCCAGGAGAATCCCCATGTAAATCCAGGATCAGTAGGTACATACTTATATTTTCTACTCTACCTTGTTTCCATTCGGTTCCTTCACTTGAGACTTGAGCATGAACCTAATTACAAATTTTGCAGTCACAGTTTTTTTTACACAAATCCTAATTTTATGGTTTCTAAATTATCTTTTTGGTTTCATAAGATGGTAACCTGCACTGAGCTGAATTTGAATTGTACCACCAAGCAAAGAAGTACACAGATGTAATAACTTCCAATTTGATCTGAAGGGGAAAAAAGAAGCATGTTTGTGGAACTATATGGTCATGTTTATCCTTACTTTTCCTTCGGCTTTGTTTTCCTGTCATTTATTTACTGTGAGTGGGTTATTTTTCCTAATGCTAAAATGATCGTATTTGAGATCTGGGATGTTTAGCGTATGTTTTGCCAAAATTAAATCGCAAATATTATTAAATCACCCATTGATTACTGTCAACCCTAGTGCAGTGGGGAGTAATTCAATTTGAAGATCAAATCAGATTTGTGCCAATCTCTGTGATAATCAAACTGATGATGGCCTAATGGAACCGACACGGACATGAGTTATGGGCAGAAGGACGCTGCACTACTCAATTGCATGGCTCCATATCCTGGTCCTGGGCATTGATTCTCTAAAAGTCCCGGCGCAATCATTGAAGGGAGGAAGGGTTGCTCTTGGAACGTTGAGAGTTGACGTGGGGCTGGGGCGAACTCGAATGCAATGGCATTGAATTTATATGTTGTCTTTTTATGATCCTCCTCTCCTACTTAATAGTCAATAGTCTTAATAGCATGATAGCTTCAAAATGAAAACGAGAATGAAAATCAGGGATGAGACAGACAGGCAGACCCGTTACCGTTTATATACCGTTACTTATAGCACTCTACTCCGGTCCCGGTCTCGTTCATTTTACATGTACGGATATTTCTATAGCCGAAGCGTGTACTTAAACGCTCGTTTTTCATGTGATTGTGATTGTGCTAGTCAAATATTGAATCTTTTATATTCACATTCAGTGAAATAATTTTTTGTTTTTTTTATTCTATTCTATTCTGTGAGCGGATACTCCTTCCTACTAAATAAAAGTAAAAGGAGGAGTAGCATCTCAACTCAAAAGCTGGAATATAACTTTTCCCAAGTCCGTATCCTTTATCCGTAGCGTACATTCACTATAAAATGACTGGGCTATATAGATATAGGGTGAGGACGAGAGCTTGAGGACAGAGTAGTAGCACTTATATTATTATTATTATTATTGTGAATACAGGAGGAGAGACTACATAGGCTTCACAATAGAATCTAAAATGTAGATTTCCATCTGCTTTCATTTGGGATTTTTTTGTATGTGTCTACTACCTACGCTATGGCTGTACGTTTCCTCAGAGTCGTCGGAGCCGAGCGAAAGCGAAGAACGTGATAAATATATCAGTGCCGTACTTTGTACTGTGCGCTCATGTGGACACGAAAATAAAAATAAACGCATGTTCAAACTTTGCTTGCTAAATAGTGATTTTGTTTTTCCTTCTCATATTGTTCGAAAAAAGCCCGAGGAATGAATGGTGAGCATTTAGTATTTAGTCTTCCCTCTTCATAATATTTAATAGTAGTAGGCAGAGAGGGCAGAGGGAAAGGGGTTAAATTTAGCTGTATATGCAGTATAGCTGTAGATATTGCTATAGATTATAGACTTCCTCATATTTCCCATTTAGTATAGTCATAGTCGTAGTGTAGTTATAGTACAGCATGGGGACAGTGGAGAGTTGACATGACATGGCGCGGTGGCTTGACTTAGGATTGCATGGCAAGTCCAAGTGCGAGTGTGAGAGAGTTTTATCCAAATGCTTAATGGGATTATATTATGTGGTAGACAGTATTTATTATTCAATATTATTTAAGTTCGCCGGACCTTCCCTGGACAAAAACTATGTCCGTGTGTCTTGGAAGGTTTGCGTGTGATTTAAATTCAAGTGTCTCACCCGCACCGACTACCGACCCTGTCATGCCATGTCCAATTTCCGTACTTAGCCATATAGCCACACACATATCCTTCACAGCCCAACTGAATCCATCCAATGACCTGAATATTTAAAGGGACCTTTCCACTTTTTCCATCCCCGCACCACCGGTACCGGTACCGGTACCGGTACAGGTGACAGTATTTTCTATATGATGTATGTAATTTCCTCTGACTGAATACTGGTCCCGGGATGTTACGTGTAGAATAGTGTTTAAAAGGACCTTTTTTACCATTTTTCCGTGTCTCCCGCCCGCTCAACGAGAGCGATAACGATAACGACACTCACACTTTTAATTCCTCACCTGACTCTCGTTGTCGTTGTTATTCTAACTACACAACTTGAGACCCACCCTCGCTTAAAAAAATCACCAGCTTTTTTTTTCAATATTTGCACGGCAGGTTTTTAGAGGCATGTCGGCTGAAAAGTTTGCATTTATTTAAATGCATATAGTATTTATACGTAATCGAAGCAGCGGTTGTGTGTGTAAGTATTGGTCAAATTCAAGTAAATGGCATATGCATAGAGAAGTGAGAAGGTGGATTGAATAGAATAAAATTGCTCTGAGCTTATAGATTTAGAAAATGCTCCTTCAATAGCCAAACAAGTCCAAAGAAAATGGGACAGTTGTAAATTTGTAGAGTCATAAATCAGAAAAGAATGCTAACGTGATTCGCGTCATTTATTTATATTAGTAATTTAGCGAAACCTATAATTTATAATATAGGAGCCTCTCTCTAATATAAGGGTATCTCCAATCTACAATCTGCATAACGGTTCACGTTTATACTTGATACTTTGTGTGTGCTGGGCACAATGAAGGAAGGAGATTGAAAATAAAATAAAAACACGAGAGTCCAAATCGAAGAATGAAACCAAAAGGCAATGGTGGAGGATCCTGTCGTAAATATATGTGTCTGTCTCCACTCCACTCTTTGCAAAACTGTGTGCTATAGTTATATAGGTATATCCACGTCAGGTGGTATAGTGCTGTGTGTTGCTCCGAGTTTGACATGTGTGGTTGTGCAGTAATTCATATTGAGGATGGCAATATTTTAAAAGACAAGGAAATTGTCTATCCATAAAACATCAAGATTGCCCACACGCTTCAACTTGATAATGCCTGCCTGTCAATTTTAATTACAGGATCAACCATCTGATTAGTGAATATCTCTCTGTGATTTGTCTATCATTGGATTTGGTGAAGGTTTTCTCAGCGCCCACATCCACAGTTTGTACTCTGCCCCAGTCTTCCCTCGTCTCTCCTCGCAGTCCGCAAGTCCAACTCGAATTCGAATGCTCGGCCATAACACGAATCCTACGACCAGTGTCTCACTCCACGTAGTGCTTTGACTCCATAGAACTTGTTTTGTTTGTTTCTCTGTTGATTGGATTTTGATTTGTGTGCTTTATGAAATTTCCATGTAAATAATATGTAGACTCGTTACTTGTACAACTTGATCTACTCAGTAATTATCCGTATCATTATTACACCATGCTCGAGCTCATCCACCATAGTCCGTTCCCAGTTTCCCAGTTTCCTTGGACACTATTGGTATGTCCACTCTTGTCGAGAGTTACATCAGACATTTCGAGTTTGTTTTCCTTTCAAATTGGATTTTACATGTACCAATTATTATTCCACACAAACTATTTGCTCGGCAGACAAGGAACCTCTTACTTATTTACATGCGGAGTTCCTCTCCACAGAGACAGTTTTGTACGTAGCTTCGGAGGGCATGCCAATTTCCGTGGTGGGAAGGAAAAGACGTGAGAGAAATAAATGATTTTTTAAATATTGAATTTCAAATTAATGTCCTTCTCGTTGCCCACACTCACTCACTTGCTTTATTTTGAGGCTCTCATGAGCGCATGATCCTCATCTCATGAGATGGCGAAATGTAAAAATGGTGAGGAGTTTTGTTTTCTTTGCGTTTTTTTTCCTTTCTCCGCGCTCAAAATAAGGAGAAGACGAAGAACAAATGACTGAGGACACAATTGGGATTGAAACCGGCGAGAAGGATGAGTAGAAATAGACACCACCAGGGCGGGATAATGCGGCGAGCGCAAGCCGCCCCCGCTTCTTGAATTTTCAAAAAACATGTTGATGGAGAATTTTGCAGGTTTCAAAAATATGTATAAAGAATATTGAGACTTTTCTAAAACATGCAAATAAATTTTTTTGTACATTTCAAAAACATGCAAATAAAAAATTTAACAAGTTTCAGAAAACATGTAAATAGAACATTTTGCACTTTTCTGAATCGAGTAAAAAGAACATTTTGCACTTTTATAAAACACTTAAATACAACAATTTGCTTTACCAAAGAAAACCATCAATAAAATAAAAATAGTGGCTTTTGTATGGAAATAAATTGCTGCCTAAAACCAATTCCTTCGTCCGGCCCTGGACACCACTGCACTCTGAACTGGCTTCATTCGGATTCGAATTCAGATTCGGACTTGGGAGTCGAAAGCAGAATCAAAATCAAGTGATGAGGGATGAAGGGAAGAGACCCCCCAGGATGCATTTCAGTCCTTCTTCAGCGAGAGAATCTGAGAGCAAACTTGACTTCTGTATCGTGATGATCCGCAAGAGTCAAAATTGGTCTATCTGTCAACTGGAAAGTGGAGAGGGCCCGGGGAAGCTTAACTGCCAAATGTCCTATTCATTCATCTACATATTGATCATAGGGAATGGAAGTCTCTATCCCCACATAAGCTGAACCGAAACCGAAGCCGAAACCGACGCAACTGGAGCTGGAACTGGAGGAGGGAAGGGAGATTTGGAGAGAGAGAGAGATGCATAAAGCGTACGCGTAAGCGTAATGACCCAAGTGGAAAATGTGGCATCGATGAAGATTAATGACGGAACAATGATGACATTCGGTTTAGGGGTCGTTGCACAAACCCCAAAATCATCCCAAACTGAGCTCCACTCATCCCCTTACTTGTTCACAGATTATTTCACCAAATTCATTTGTCTATAAATTTAGTCACTACCGAAGCTCCCGAGTTATTATTTCCAAACGTAAACAAACAAACACAGGACTCCTACTCCGACTTTGACTGTATCTATTTAATCAGTCATTTCTGCCCATAATCAATAATAAGGCAATCGAAACTTTTAGACAGTCAATATTTGCGTCGTACCCGTGCCCGTCGGCCCGGCTTTTTTCGAGGAATTAATTTGCTATTTTTTAATAGTGTGTGCGAGTAAATTGGACTGAATTTCCTTCTTTCTTTCCTCGTGTGCGAAACGCACTAACGGGGAAATGAAAGGACAGAGAATTATTGAATTAATGGGAAGGTGAAGAAGGAAGCAGATTGGATTGATTGGATCAGGGCCGGATAATGCGGCGAGCGCAGACAGCCCCCGCTGCTTGAATTTTCTCAAAACATGTAAATGGAACATTTTGCATTTTTCAAAAATACGTAAAAAGCATATTTTGACTTTTCAAAAAGTTGCAAATCTATTTTTTGTACATTTCAAAAACATGAAAATAAAATATTTGGCACTTTTCTCAAAACATGTAAATAGAACATTGAGCACTTTTCTGAATCAAGTAAAAAGGACATTTTGCACTTTTCTAAAACTTTTAAATACAACATTTTGCTTTACCAAAGAAACCCATCAATAAAATCAAAATGCGGGTTTTGCATGGAAACAAATTGCTGCCTAAAAGTAATTCCTTCGTCCGGCCCTGGATTGGATGGCGATGAAGTCGTTATGGGAAGACGAAGGCAAAGTCAAGTGCAAGAGTGTGAGATTATCGGGAGTGGAGGTTGAGTGTTGGAGTCCCAGTCGAGTCTCGTTTCCTTTGGTTTGGAAGTGAGATGGGAAAATGAGGGGTGGCTCAGGAGGTTGGCCACAATGAATTTCCAGCTGCGAAACCACAACGTGTCTATCTTGCATCTCTCTCCTCCCAACACCAAGCCAGCCACTTTCTTCTCAACTTCAAATACATCATCATCCAAATAAATCCCTTTTTATTTTTCTCAACCACTCTATTCATTTTTCTCAACACTTTTCCGATCCACTTGACTCCCTGCATTGAGCATTCACCACTCTACGCTATGCACACACACGTCTGTACTCATACTCATAGTTCCCTTATTGGCTTCGCACTAAAAAGTTTGCACACATCATCCACTTGATCATATCATCGCATTCCTTCCTTCCCTATGCCTATGCCTATACCTATAGCCAACTAACAAGCTCCTACCTTCCTTCGTCGCCCATGTCCATGCGTCCATTTCCACTCCATTATATGGGATAAATTATCATTGTTTCACGTTCAACAACTTTTTTTTTTCTATTTGATCGTTTTATTTCTTGCAAAAAAAATTTATTACAAATCCTGTATTTTTCCCGTTTTCCCGTTTTCTGTGAATTGTTGTAATAATTTTTATTTTATTTTTATTCCTGTGTATTTCTACTTCTACTACTTGGATTTTTCACACTGGTACCTATCTGCATATGGCAGGGTGAGTACCCCCGTTCTATTTTAAAAGTGGGAATTCATTATGGAATTATTTTATTTCAGAATTAACGCAATTTAAATGCATATGGGGAACTTGTTTTTTTTTAAATGAGAGAGAGAATAACCTTGTGGCCTCAATCATATTACTAATGATAATGATGATCATTTCGATGCCCTTCTTTTTCTTCTTCTGCTGGATTGACTTTCTAAATCTGCGTCTGAAGGAAGGGAAGAGCAGTGCAGTGGGAAAGAGATGCGATGAAGATGCTGCAAGTGACAAAGTGACAGATGCGATGTGATGAGAAGTTTGAGTCTTGGAGGGCTAATTATAAGACGGGAGTAGGAAGGAAAAGTTGAGTCTGTTTTTACTTGACAATTGTTTTCTGCCTCCGAATTTGACTCGTGGGCTGAGTGCGGTGAGCAGAGGCAGAACGCCACATAATACACAAAAACACACAGGACTAAGCATGGAGAATGGAGACAGTAAGTGTTCTCATCCCACAATGAGTAACTTGTATTTTCTCGAGCTGCCAAACTGACAACTTACATTCCCTCTGTACATTGCAATGCATTTTTTTTCTCGCTCATTTTTGCTTGAGCTCGAACGAAACAGATCCCAGAGGATGATAATGATACTGGAGCACAAGGAACAATTATGCAAGATGACAATCCGCACACAACGTAGAGACCCTGCAAAAATCCATCTCACCACACACACACACATTGCTACGGCTACGGATACGGATACGGATGTGATTGGCCTGGCGTGTAGGAGATAGAAATTGGAATTGGTGAGGTGATGAGAGACAAGTGGATGAGGCAATGAAGTAAACATCTCTTCACTCAGCCTTCCCATTCAATCGTATCAACGTAAACGTAAAGGCAGTGAATGGGGCATTAGCATTAACGTGACATACGCACAAGTACCTCAATGAAATCATTATTTCACTTTTATTCCTAAAATTCCCACATCTTTTTGGATCTCCTCTTTTTTTACAATCTTATTTTTTTAAGCCTCGTAATTATACACAACATACGATACTGCTACTGGTGAAGCTACTCACGCTATTTTCGATTTCGATTTCGATTTCGACTGACGATCAGATCAATTACATGCAGAGTGCAGTGCAGTACACTGTGAAACTCTGTGGTTTAGTCATTTTCCATATTACTCACTTCTTGAGGTTGCTTTGGTTGGTTTCATCGCTCGGTTTCGACTCAGGCTCATCTTCCTAGAATTCTCTCTGCCACTGGTTGGTGGCTGGCTGGTAGGTATTTTAGAACACGAGTCGCTTTTTAATTCCAGATTTGATGTGAATAAAAAATGGGTGAATTATTGTTTGTTCCAAGTTACTGTTGACATTGACTGCTCTCCCTCCTTCCTTCCTTCCTTCCGCTTCCCTCTCCTCTCCTCTCCCTCCCTTTGAAGCCCGAAGAAAGTTGTTTTTGAATTTGAAATCTCGAGATTGACTCCTGACAGTAATTTTAGACGGGAGCGGAGGAAGACGGAGGAGAGGCGGAGGACTCGGGCGAGAGACACAATGGAGAATAGAGGATTTCAATAAAGAAAAGGAGCTATTGTGTCAAGTCAGAGGCAGAGCTAATCTATGTGTCCTGCCAAGGCTTATTTGGAAAAGTAAATAGATGCGGATTGAGAAGGACAGAGAGTCTACTGTAAAATATTGACAATTCCTCGTCGTTTGTTGTCCTTGTCTCTGACTTTGTGAGAGAGAGAGACGGACGCATACAAATACATTTCGCGTCATATAATAATGCTGTGTGTGTGTGTGTGTGTGTGTGTGTGTGTGTGTGTGTGTGTGTGTGTGTGTAGGCTTTGAATTTAAATTGAGCCATGTAGCCCTTTGCTTGGGTTCGGGTCGGTTCAGGAGAGTGAGAGTCGCGGCGTAGTTTTGCTTATTCCGGGAGAGGAGACGCGGGTAGGAGTCGAGGAGGGAGGGGGAAGCCGCGGAGACAAATGAAGTGGCGGGCGAGGAGTCGGAGGAGAGGAACTCGTCTGTCCCGAAAGTCGAAAGGAGTGAAATGAAGGGAAGAGAAGCGAGAAGTTCCACTGTTTGAGGCAGTGAGCCAGGAAGCGTCATCGTCAGCGAGAATCAAATATACAGTTAGTTGTTGCCGAAGAATAGAATGGGGGTAAATTCATATAAATTCACTGGAGCAGCCTTTGATGACAAATTTGTATCCGGGAGAGTTCTCCTGTCCAAAGAGACCGAAGCGAGTTGCGGAGCAGTCACTCGGAAATTACATGCGCACCCTCAACATTCAATATCGTCTTTCTCTCTCGACTTCGGCTTCGGTTTCCTCTTCCCAACATCAACATCCCAAAATCCCAGCCCCACATACCCACACTCAGACACACAGGCCACCAACCATCTCACACAGTCCACATCTTCCCAGTCCCATCTCTCTACCCTTCTACTTACCTTATATCTTATCTTCCCAGTCTTTTTTCCTCTGTACTTCTTCATTTTCCTCGCATCACTTTCCGATGGTAAACATCGCCTATGAAGATCCCTTACCTTACCTTGGCCATATACTCCATACGTGTAGCTGGAACCATATATCCACACCGATATACTGCTGCTCCTTGAGAAATGTGAGTGTGTCGCCAGACTGTGCGACAGTGAGAAACTATACGGCGATATCATCCCAAAAAAGTAAAGTTAAAGTAACAACGCCAACGACATGGAGCGTATACACACTCATAAGTTTAACTACTTCATTTATTTCACATGTACTGCGGATATAGGGGACAGACTAATCTAGCGCATGGGTTTCCTTCCAGTGATATATGAACTCACTACCCTAGCAGCCACGACTTGTCGGGCCTTCGAAGGCAAAGAGCCGAAGCGTCGGGAAGGTGATGTGCGGGCAGAAATGCGCGATCCCTGCATCATACCAATGCAGCACTAGAGCCACGGCAGGGTGCATGATGTTGGGCGCCGGGGTCGCGAAGGCATAAGGCAGTGGCAACTGCAGGAGATTCGGCTGCTTCTATTACTCGCATTGCCGACGCAGTCATTTCTCGCACTTCTCTTAACTTAAAATTATCACGTGAGGTCATGCGCAATGAGTAGGAGCGGGCCCAGTGCTAAAAATTAACGGCTGAAGCCGAACTTGGCTTTTCCACAGCCACAGCCAGCATGCAGCATATTCTACCTTGCGTTCTCAAACTTGAAAGTGTTGACTATTTTCGGTTTTCAGGTTTTAGAGTTAATTTACTTGTGTTATTAGTTAGTGAGAAAAGTTACACTATTTTTATATCTGACTCAACTCAATATTGTATTTAGCAGTGCTACTAATTGGACAGTTAATATCGTGTACGATATTTTGGTTTTCCTAATTGAATATTGGAAATGCACCCCACCACTGTGAGGAAATTGCTATTATTGCAGTTACTCAATTAACACTGGTGTTAAATCGTATTTATTGATTTGGTGTTCTTTGTTTTAGTGTTTTATCTTGTTTGCAGCTCTCCGAACCTATTAATTGCTGTATGGGATTTAAAATTGTAGTTAATTTTGAAAATTGTTATAAGATAAAGAACAAGTTCAGGAAAGTAGTGAACAAAACACCATACTTAATTTGTTTTACACATTAAAAGAAACAATACCAACACCCATAGTAGTTATTCGAAGTGTTTCACTCAAATCGTCGTTAAACATTAACCTACAGTTTAATAATTAGCAACCTAAACAACCACATTTTGTTGTAGCCTTCTATCTATATATTTATAGTCTTCTTATTATATAATTATTAGTGCACTGTTTCTAACATATTAACTGCAAGTTCGCATATTGAACACAGCTAATTTTGAATATTTAGCGATCGATAAATCCCTGTGAAACTGGGAAGTGTTACCAAGTGAATCAGTTTATATCCCTAGTAATCAATACAAGTTCGTGTAAAGTGGAATTAGAACTTAATTCATAAATGTAGCATAATAAGTTAGGTTCTGATCAAAGATGTTACATCGTACTAAACTGACCCTATTTAAGTAACTTTAATAAATATTCCGTATTAAATTGTGAATTGAGAATCTACAATTTGTTTTGGCATTATTTTCATATTTCATAAGCGTTTAGTCATTAGTATTAGCATAATCGAATAATTATAGCATATAAATGGAATAGGAGCCAACGAAGGTGCATCGCATAATGAATTGATCGGGAACACGCCGGCTCCAGCGTCAGTTGCCGGCGCTGTCCCGAGGGTTCTATTTACGTAGGCAAACCGCCCGGCACCCCCGGACATCCCCGCGCGCTTGGCCGAGTAAGTCACTTTGCAGCTTGCCCGCGCATTGCCCACAAGTCGTGGCTACTAGGGTATATAGTCAGATATAAGGAAAAGTTTTTTCCTCAAAAAAACTGACACCGCGTGCTTATGAGAGGGGAGCGAAGCGGAGAGTTTCTTCCAAAGCAAACGTATCAACTTAACTTGAAATACATTAACATGAAACTCCCTGTCAATAATACCGACACCGGCATTTCATTTTTTCTCCTCCACGACGACGACGACGACGTCTTCCAACTCTCAAATGCAGAGCATGGAAGACACGGCTCGGAGAATTTTTTTTATACGAGACATGTAATATTGTTATGACTGGTATTTAGCCCGTTTTGCTTTCATTATTACAAAGGTACGATTCAAACTCACCTCTCCTTTGGTGTGTGTATAGTGTATGTAGCAGAAAGCAAATTTTGAAATTTGGAAATTTTGGAATTTTTATAGATTGTATAATATGTTTGAATGGAATAAAAATCTGTATTTTGTCCAAAGATGCTGAGAATACGAAGGAAAGATAATAGAATAAAATTGGAAGACTGGATGGGATGGGTATATATATATAGCATCTGAGTTTTGTATTCTGTCAATACCTTTTGCTGTGTATGGTATGGTCCTCATCTCTCACGCGGCTCTATATGCTGTACGCTATGCTCCTATGACTCCGTTTATATGTAAAACTTTTTTTGTGAAGGGAGACTAAAAAAAAATTCCCATGGAATTTTCGCTACATTAACCACATCGTTTGACTTATCCCAGTCATTCTTTCACCAATCGATAAGCCACAAAGATGTAGGATCATCCTAAATAAAAGTTTTAACAAGGAACCAACACGACCACCAACCCACGTCCAACTATTATCATATTATTCCACAGCTCACCTAACCATCTTTACGTCGTCCATTCAGTTCTATAAATCATCTACATGAGTCAAATGACAGTCTTACATGAACTTACACGAGTCCTAAGTGGCCTCATAGTCGCTCCCGTAGCCGTAGTCGTCCCTCAGTCAGTCAGACAGAGACACACACAAGTACTCATATCCCCTTCCCATCCAGCCCCGAACGGTATCCATAAATACCATTATTCATCTACATAAGTAAGCAGCTACACTCATATAGCTCCACTTATTTCCATTGTACACTTCCCTTTCCTATAATAATGTGTATAATTATGTAACATGTATTACTACTACTCACATCGTTCTGCGACCAGAACCAGGACACTCGCAAAATCATATGTCATCGGTACATAATGGCAACCTACTGGTAAGTAAGTACCTATATCTCTGTGGATAGGCAGCTTACTTAGGTTCAGATTTCCTCGTCGTCGTCGTCTTGTAGAAGAGATATTGGAGCATGGAGGAGGAAGGACCGCATGTGTTTGTGTGGTGAGTTTATTATGGTCCCATAATAAAGAAATGCTTCAACTTTTTCTCTCTCCATTCAGTGGACGACATGGCTTCATAATAATATGCAGCGAAACAGCAAACTTACTTATACATGACAATTATGGACTTTGTACGGTGGAGCTATTAGTGGGCCGAGTGTCAGTGGTTTGGCTACGAGCGCAATTATCCCCATTCAAATGTCAATGTGCTTTTACATTTCTTTTACTCTTTTTCCCTTTTGTCCTCAGCATGATTAGCATTCTATTTGTACTCCAATATTTTTCTTTAAATTACAGCCCGTCTTTAAGAGAGAAGAGTAAGTCTTAAATTCTATAACGGTTTCCAATGGTTATTAATTTGTAAAATTATCCAAACGATATGTATGCGACTGCTGGATTTAATTTTGGGAATTTTCTCAACACCTCCAAAAATGGCGGATTTTCAAAACCTTTGTGGTCATCATTAATTTAATAGGTTTGAAAACTAGTGGCCCTGTGCAGTCTTTGAAATTTAAAAACTGCCCTCCAAAATTAATGTGATAAAAGAAATAAAAAATAAACAGCTGCTTCTTTTGAATTTTGATTTGTAACTATTTGTATTTTTATTACAGACATAACGTGAGATAAATACACGTGAAATTTGTTGTCAATAAAATTAGTATTGTGTGTGAGAGAATGGGGCCGCCTACAGATGAGCTGTACTGTGTGCGAGAAAGTCTGTGTGTCTGTGTGGAATTATGAAAATGTTTATTAGGTGTAAAGAAATGTGTAGGAGGCCGGGCAAAGTTGAGTTTCTGGTCACTAATGGCCACTTGTATAATAAGAGCTATCCATCTGATTCTCATTCAAAGATTCTTTAGAGTTACTACATTTATTTCTGTGTACAGAGAAGAACTCGCGCTCCATGGCATGGCGATGGCCTGGCCGTCAATACTGAACAAGAAAAGGAAGGAATATCTGTATAGAAGGGAATAATCTGCTCGTCTGTCTATACTTCTGTACATGTGATGCATTGTGAGTTTGTGAGAATGTGTGTAGTGAGATGAACTGAATGCTTTCAAAATTTATGACTTGAGAAGAGACTTGCGGCGTATGGAGATATAGTCACGAGATAGATATATAGCCTCTGAGCGCAGACCTAGAGATGGACAGTAAAATAAGAAAGAAACTGTTGCTGCTCCTGCCATTTCCCATCCATTCATTGGAAATTCAAATGAGGATCATTGTGGTCATCGTAAATGTTGACTCAAGAGCAGAAGTGGATTTTTAGAGGGATTTCGAATACATAGAAATAGATAACACTAACTTATGAATCTTCACTCCACTGTCTGTCTGTCTGCATGGCCAAAGTTCGCTCCTCGCTCATCTCCTTCTCCTTCCCAGCCATTTGTATGGAGGAGATGTTATTGTGTGTATTTATGTAGAATTGATGAGTGTCCGACCACGACCACCAGTCCAACACCAAACCAACGAGACAACTACTTGTTCTATTTTCTCCCTTTTTTTACTTCGTACTACACCTCCATTCATTTTTTGTATTGGTATTTGTGCCCGTCCACACACACACACTCCGCTACATTAGTTCCCAACGCATTTATTAGACATTGAAAAGGCCATATTTATTCATGCGGAGAGAACACCTACAAATAGAGAGGAGGAGAATAGACGTTGACGTTGGGCCTGGGATCTGAAAAGTAAAGTGTTTACAAGTGCTCCAGAGTCACATCTCATCAGTCCTTCAATCTCTTATCTCTCATCATTCATATCTCTCGCCATTCTCCTCAGTATTCTCCTTCGCATTCAACTTGCACGGCCCATTATGTACCTACCTGAGCAGGGGAGAGAAAGAGGAGATGACAGCGTCTAAAAGTCTAAAAGTTCAATCGCAGTGTCGTCCTGGTCCTCGTCGTCGTCGTCCTGAAAACATTTACATTGAAAGGCCGAGGCCGAGGAGATGAGATTCTGTTGTAATGAGGTTCATTTAGAATTACGAATGCAGAGAGGAAGAGTAAATATTCAATATGTATGTAGAATTCAAATTTTAAAAAACACCTTTTTTTGTCACTTGATTCATAATTTAGAACGAGTCACGGACATTATTATGAGGAGAGAATTACTTATCCCGTCCACATGAGCTTCTCACTCCATTAAACTCAACAAGGAGAATCCCTCATTTGTCAAAATATCGAATTATTGTCGAAATGGAAAAATCGACTTGGCCATCGCCATACCACACAAACACACCATGTGCATTGCCGTCCTTTACCATTTCCAAGGCTCGTCCCTACGAACTACGAATGAACGTAGAGTCAATTGAGGAGATGTACAGCGCATGGGAATTCCAAAGTGGAATCAGAGATTGTCAAAAAAAAACGTGTCTTGTGTGTAGTTTGTTGGAGTCTGTAAAAATCCAGCAGACTTCCCACCCCAACACGTTCGAGTTCAATACAGGGCGTTTACACATGTGTCTGCATTATTATTGTCCGCAAGTTGAGATGGCAGTACATAAAGATACAGATACATACGGTACATGGATCGTAGGACGGGAGGGAGGTGCGCTCGTGGATGTACATGCACATTTCTGTATTTTTACTCCCATAGAGTCTATTTAACAAAACTCATAATTGATACACGCAACAATGTTTAGTAGCTCGTCTCAATTCATTCATTCCGTCGTCTCCGTCCTCCATTCATTCATTCACATTTCTCCCGAAAATCACACAGGCAATTTCACTTATTTGGGGTGAAACCCTATGAATATGCACACCACTGCCACTGCCCAGTCACTTCCACATTATGGAGCACGGCAATATAATTTCCTTTTCAAACTCTCCTCAAATTATTGAACTGAATTCATTACAAAATTACAATTTACAATTCAATGAATCGAGAAATTTCGTTGAGTCTAACTAACTAACGTAAAACGTAACGTAAGAGGAGAAGCCACAAACCATGTAACCGCCAACCATCACCATCGCCATTCACAATGCCCATTCTCATGAGACGATAATATGCCTCCGATCTCTCTCTTCACTTCATCTACTCATCCGTTTGCAGGGCCGGACGAAGGAATTGGTTTTAGGCAGGAATTTGCATCCACACAAAAACCACCATTTTGGTTTTATTGATGGTTTTCTTTGGTAAAGCAAAATGTTGTATTTACATGTTTTAGAAAAGTGTAAAATGTTCTTTTTACTTGATTCAGAAAAGTGCTCAATGTTCGATTTACGTGTTTTGAGAAAAGTCCAAAATGCTTTATTTCAATGTTTTTGAAATGTACAAAAACTTTAATTTGCAACTTTTTGAAAAGTCAAAATATGCTTTTTACGTATTTTTGAAAAGTGCAAAATGTTCCATTTACATCTTTTTGAAAATTCAAGGAGCGGGGGCTGCCTGCGCTCGCCGCATTATCCGGCCCTGTCCGTTTGGGATGCAGTGCAGGAAATATCTGGGAGCACCTCTACAGCCTACAGCCCATCCAGTCCCGCATCAGCATCTCTCCTCATAGGGACTCAATGGCAATAAAATAAAACCAGGAGGTAGTTGGTGACATGCTAAAAATGTGTTCGAATTCAAGTTTGGACGGGAATGCAGGAGAGCGGACACAATGGGTAGTAAAAGTATAATAATTTGATTACCCACATTACATGATGATGAAACATGTGAGTATAAATGGTGCAGGACTAGTAGCAGCATGGAAGACAGAGGCTTTAGGATAGGTGTGTTCTCGCAACAGTGAATGAAGTACAGTAGAAACGCACATTGCACATTTTTGAATTCAATGGCTTGAACAATGCCCGAAAACATGGGTTTCAGACATAAAACATAATAATAATCAAAAGGAAACTAACAATGCATCACACAAACGGCAGAATTTGGAAACAGTGATTTTATTTTTGTATTTTTGTGACCTGTGAATGACGAGCTTCCCAACACATGAGCTCTCATGCCAAGTTGCGTCTCCCATTCTCCCATCCCCACCATGCTAATCATACGAATAAAGGATGTGCCTCTCCGTAATGGTCATGGTGACGGTGACGGTTGGATGTTGGGGAATGGTATAGCGTCGTAAGGAGATGTGATTATTGTGTATTAGAGTTTGATCAAGTGCTGCTCTACAAAAGTAATGATCATGATCATGGTCGAGACCCGAGACGAACCCGTCAAAATTAAATATTATGTGTAGTATGATAATTTCCAAAATGCCTGTATTTTATCCTCCCGGACATTTCTACGTGGTTCTGGTTGTGGGGCAAAAAGGTATATCTCCGCTGCCTCTTCTACATATCGTCTGTGAAGAACCAAAAGTGCCCATATCAGCTATCTACAAAAATATTCAAGCATGTCTTGAGAACATTTAAATAGAACATTGAGCACTTTTCAAACATATGTAAATACAACATTTTACACTTTTCAAACACATGTAAATACAACATTTTTGCACCTTTTCAAACACATGGAATTAGAACATTTTGCACTTTTCAAACACATGGAATTAGAAATTTTTGCACCTTTTCAAAAACATGTAAATAGAATATTTTGCACTTCTCAAAAACATGTAAATAGAATATTTTGCACTTTTCAGAAACATGTAAATAGAATATTTTGCACTTCTCAAAAACATGTACATAAATAGAATATTTTGCACTTTTCAGAAACATGTAAATAGAAAATTTTACGCTTTTCAAAAACTCGTAATTAACATTTGACGCATGTTTCTCATTTTGTCTTTATGACATAGCTCATTTTGATTCCAGCTTAAATTGGATATGGGTCATTTTGGTTCTTCACAGACGATATGTGTGACAGTTCCGTGTGTGGCCGGGCGGCACCTCCATCCTCCCTCCATTGAGAATCATAAGCCCAGCCACATGACTCTGTCTGAAAATGACACAACGTGTGAGGGTAGTCCCTCACAAAGCTAATAATAGCAATTATTCATCTAATTATGTTCAGCAGTGTCCCCAACGTATAATCTACATCCCAGGTAAATAGTATGACTCGAGTCAGATTGAGATTCGTGAGAGGACGGTCGTAATAAAGTAGCCTACTCAAAATGATGGGCAAAATAAACACGAGGGTATTTAAATGCGGACCGAGTCACTTAACTTAAAGTCAACAGTTGAGAGCGTCAGTGGGAGGGGAGCATGTCTAATACAAGGGACATCTTTATTACTGTATCATTGAGGGGCAGTGTGGAGGTGGACACGGACCGCAAGACTACACATAATATCTCACCCACCCAATACCAATCCCCATGTACACACTCCATATATCAGCCTGATCGTAAGCAGAATGAAAATGCGGACATTAATTTCCTATAATTTTTTCCATTTTCCACTTCCACCTTTTCAGTTGTTGTCAACGTGAAATCGTAGTCGTAGTCGTCTATAATCGCACTCGTACTTTTCCCTTATTAAGTAGAGGTGTTTATCCCTGTAAATATACAGGACTGAGTTTGGAGAGAGCGTTAGCCTTCCCTTTCTGGCTATACACATATCTTAATTCCTGCCTTTCCACCATCGAAATAATCCCCGTCAGTATTTACTTAACCACATAAAATGAAATGCCTATAGATATGAATGTAGAGCTCAGGAGTAATCATCATCAGATAAAATTCTATGTAATCTCCCATAGTTTTATTATTCAACGCTCATTAAATTGCTTATATTTCTAATTATTATAATAAAGTCCGCAGTGTGTACAAAATAAGTTGAGGGTTGCTGCTATGAACTATGGGTATGTATGCTACACGCTTATTACTACGGCTCTGGATTTTTTAGTAAATAGTAAAATAGCGATAGTCAGAACCAACTTCTCAGTCTCGGGTTTCATGTTCGCTCGTATTATGTAGCTTACCAACGTAGGGCAAAGGGGACGGCTGAACATTATTTATTTTACCAAAGTTAATTGACACACGTTGTTGTTAGTCTCTTGACTCCTGTGTCCGTCCCACTGTAATTTATTTTGAGCCCTTTTCTCTGCTCTCACTCAGTATTTTAGCCTCCGTTTAATTCTTTTAAATATTCCCACTGTCCTCCTCTAATTCCTATCGCTGCCTACCAATTTAATATTTACTCCTGTACAGTGTAGTGTCCTTCTCCTTGTCACAGTTCAGACGGAGGAATTAAGAGATTGTTTTTTTTTTAATTTGCATGTAAACTCCACTGCAATGTACCTAATGTAAGTGGACGTTCATCCCCTAAAATCGTCAGTCCAAAAAGCACAGGGAAATCAGGAGAGCTTCTCCCAATTATCGATATGCATATGCGTCAGATTGGAAAATGTGGATGTCGGCGTCGGCATCAGGGCCGGACTAAGCTAAGGCAGCAGTTGGTTTCCATACAAAAACCACCATTTACATTTTATTGATGGTTTTCTTTGGTAAAGCAAAATGTTGTATTTACATGTTTTAGAAAAGTCCAAAATGTTCTATTTACTCGATTCTGAAAAGTGCGAAATGTTCTATTTACATGCTTTGAGAAAAGTGGTAAATATTTTATTTAAGTGGTTTTGAAATGTGTAAAAAAAAATGTATTTTTCATGTTTTTGAAAAGTCAAAATGTTTTAATTATATATTTTTAAACAGTGCAAAATGTTGCATTTACATTTTTTTGAAAATTCAGGCAGCGAGGGCTGCCTGCGCTGGCCTCATTATCCGGCCCTGGTCGGCATCGGCATCGGCATCGGCCTAGTCATCGGCGTTGACAAGTACAAGAACAGGTACAAGGGTTCGTGTTCCTGGGCTGAGGAGAAGAGGGGGATGACAAGCTATTGGCGCATAAGAAAACGGAGACGGTCACAGACTGACTTATTAGGGAAAGGATTGCCTAGTTAAAATACTTGTGAGGATCCTGGGTTTGCTCAAGCCGACGCCGAAGGATTGATTTTTCTCCTGTATGAAGGATGAGGATGGTGAGTCGTGGTCGTGGAGGGGACACGTGTAGCCGAGTCGAGTAACGAATCGAGTATGTGAAGATGAGAAGTTTGTAACACGAGAATGACATCTAAATTTTCCAGAACTGCTCCCTTAATTAAAGGGTGATTTGTCAGGATGGAGAGACAAATATTAGGCGAAAAATCATCGGGACATCATCATCATCAACGGGAAGTTGGTTTTGGCTCCTGAAGAATTCTCCATCCACTCCCCGCATGTAGTGTGCATATGGCTCTCGTGGAACCAAAGGAATTGCCTCTGTCTGCCGGTACGGGTGCGGGTATGTTGACATAAATTAGAATGACGAGTGTGTGGATAATAATGATAAGCAGTGGCAGTGCATGGAACAAGGGACAAAAAATCTATGGAGTTGTACCGACGCTAATAGATAGTCTCCTTCTGGTTCTGGAGTCTATGTCCATGTATCTGCGTAGTTTTGAAAAATCCGTTTCAACTCGTTCTTTACTTTCGGTAATTTTTCCAAATGTCACAGTCCCTATGTCCCTCCACTCTCATCTTCCTCAAACAATTTGTATGATACTTTTGAACTCTCACAAGTCCTAACGTTGAACGTGCGCGCTCCAATTTAGAGATTTAGTATATGCCATATGCCTGAGTATGTAAATATGCGTGGCATATGGTCTGGTCTGGTTTGCTTGCGTAAGAAACTAATATCTAAAAAAAAATCCTGTATCTCTTTTCTTATTTCTTAAAATTTGAAGAAAAAAATCCTGGAAGCATGACACAGTTTTTTACTTTTTTAGCGTTTCCTTACAAAATCCCGTCAAACAGTTTTATATTTATGTTCCTTGTTCCTTCCCAGCGTCGTCGTGGGCTCAATTCTTAAGAAATAAGAAATTTGAACGGGAAACGTTAGCGCATGGATTTAATAATGAGCGTTACCGTTTCTTTAAATTCTTTTTCTTATAAAGAAATGTACGTCGTTGGCGTTGGTTGAGTTGGGATACTTGCTTGGCTCGAGCGGGATTTGGATTTTGGGATTTCATTGAGTAATTCAGTATTCATGGAACTTAATATAGGAGCGGAGTAGAAAGGGTTTCCTGCTTTGAATAAAAAATGTGAGAATTTGATCCCTTCCCTATGGGACTGGATTAATGGATGGAGGAATGATGGAAGAATCCTTCTCGTTCTCGTTCTCGTGCTCCAGACCACGCATTGTCTGTCCTCCGCTGTCTGAATTAAAAGATATCAATTGTGTGAGGATTTAATGATGACGGAGTCGGAAGGTGATAACATGACATCATATATGGGAATAATTGAATTGAATTGCTCCAATTCTCCACTACTGAAAGCACTCAAACTGGAGCTCTGTGTACCTTCACAGTTTTGGTGAATGCTCTCTGAAATGTGCGGAAATTACGGAGCGGATACATAAATACTGGTGCAGTGGGTACTTGTGCTCGGGTTGAAAGAGGTGGTGGGGTTATGAAAACTTGGTTGGAGAGGAGTGTGCTCAGGAGAAAATTGAGTCAAAATGTGAGTTGAATAGAGAGATGTATGGATGGCGGGAGAACCCAACAATTAGAGATCAATTCACCGGAAGTTGGATGCGGAGAGGGTTGAATGTGAAGAATGAAGAAAATGGAGCTCTGGTCCTGGTCTTCGCACAAGAAAATGAAAAGGGGAAAAGGAACCGAAGCCAAAGTCTTAGGTTAAAAAACGAGAGGAAAATGAAGACCGTTACCAATGACCCGTTTCCCTCAGTTTCTTTCATCTCCGTCGAGTCTTGAGAGACAGGATTCTGGATGTGTTCAACGAGATGTGTGTGGAGTATAGTGAGTACAGACTACAGAAAGGGTTATTTCCAGATGCGAGTAGTTTTTTCCTATAATTATCTGTACAAAGGAAGCGCTCTCGGGATCAGGATCAAATCACACAAGTTGACATCAACATAAAGCACCCATGCAGCAGGAGTCGGAGTCGGAGTCGGACTCTGCGCCCTGTACATACAACACGGGATATGCATCTCCAGGAGAAGTCTCCAGACTGGATGTGGATCTGGATCGGAAACCATTGTGCGCTGGGATGCGTATAGTGAATGGAAGGAAAGAGAAAATACATACGGCAGAAGGTGGAATGAAATAGTTTAGATGACAATAATCGGGCAACTTTTCGACTCGTTCCAAAAGCGAGAGAGACCCGCCCCGACTTTCAATGCATTCAGATGAGGGATTTTTTTTTGTATATTCACTCTAAAGATAAATCAGCCTCCCTCCAGTCTCTTTATTGGTGTAACCTATATTTACTGTGGAGCACACGCAATCCTCCTAACACACACACACACACACACCAAGAGAGACACAGGGAGACCTTCGCATTTTTCATCATCATCATATTATGAGGAGGCAGATCAGAGAGTAAAAGACTCCTGCCGTTATGTCGCACCATTCACAATCAATAGTCTCAGTCTATGCTCCGTCCATGTTTCCATATCTCTCCCATTGTCTCCCGTCTCAACTCCTTCCCTCTCCCTCTCACAGAATGGGAATAATGGAGGAGAGGCTCGTAGAACTGATCTGTGAAATCCTAATAGTCAACACAACACCGGGAGGACAGATACAAAAAACTATTAAACCCCTTCCTCTCCTCTCCCTTTATATGGGACTTTCCCTCCTTTGAAGCTCGTCCACACGGTGAATGATCAATGTGTAGTAGGTATAGTGGATGGGCCTAATGAGCCCCGTCAACCGCTCTCCCTGTCCGTCCATTGGACTTGTGAGGAGGACGCGATCTTTATCTGGTGGATGAAGCTTGTTTAGTCGAGTTGGAACACCTCTTTTTTATTTACTTAGGAAACACGTGTTGAGAGTGGAGGGAAGATGTGGACTCTCCACTCAATTAGATTCGGACTCGCATCACCTTCTCCACGCGGAGACCAAAGCTCACAACTTCCCATGTGTCATGTTTTCCCTTGTCAACATATTCATCGAGCGTAAAATCCCAGCTTGACGAGCTCAGCATGGGACCTTAGACGCTGGAGTGTCAAGTAACTATGCTCAACAGTCGCCATTAGTCAACAATCAACTCGGATTCATTCACACATTACACACACACACGGAGCATTCTTAGTCCCGATTAGGATTACGATTAGGCCCAGGCCACCAGTCCCTACATACCTTCACGAGTAGAAACTAATATGGGACCTCCAAACCTTTTCCTACATAATATCCAAATCACAACCGCATATCCTCACCCCTGTAACCCTTCAACTGCGAACATGAACTGTCTCCTAAGTAAGTAACTACTACATCTACTCCCATTCTATAGTCCTCTCATCATCATCATCATCGTCATCATCATCATCCTCATGACAGGAGCCACTGTAAAATTCATACGCTTTTTAAAAATAGAATCTCTGTGGGAAATCAGGATACAAGGAAACAAGTACAACTCTGAATTGTGCGATAATCAATACTTGATATGTCCATTTCTCCACCTCCACTCGTTGGAATTCCAATGCTTGAGAATGAAATGCAGTGAATGGCTCTGAAGCATTTGTAAGAATTAATCACCGCTCAGTTCCAATTCCAATTCAGATATAGAAACAAACATGGGAGCATGAAGCATGAAGCTCAAGGAAAACAATCGCTACAAATCAAACAATGGGACTAAATTTTTATTATTACATGACTATATATAGGTACTTGGCCCCAGGGGATGAAGTGGGAGGCCCCAAGCGTAGTGTGTAGTTGTAGTTCTATCTACTCTTCGTCTTCGTCTTGGCCTCTCTGGTGCATAGTAACCCAGGCCAAATCCAAATGACTTGCATTGCACTACACTACACTGCACTGCATCGAGTCCATTATGATTTTGATATTGGTTGCCGTTGCCGAGCATGAGAGATGAAAGGGATGAGACAGAAGCGGTAATTAGTTTGGATTTGGAGAGATGAAAAATATTAATTGATGGCTCAAAACATTGAAGCATATGGCGCAATGGGAAATGTTTTTTTATTTCCCTTTAAATCTCGCCTAATGATTAATATTGTTTACACAGCACACACACACATGGTTGCACTCCAACATTTACGCGAACAAACATGAACCAGTTTTCTGCCCACCGCTCCGCCGCTCTTTTTGCAACAGCATCCAGCTTATTGGTTAGTTGTGTATGTACACGCGTGGAATTAGTTCCCACCTACGATCTGTCAGAAAAGAAAATGCCACGGAGCGCCGAGTCATGACGAGGGACGAGGGACAGAAGCTAAAACAAAGTACCTAGATACTTATATCTCCAAATTAATAATAATAATAATAATTTATTCATTAAGTCGATTTGGCCGCAGCCCATACAACATTGGTTATTTACATAATTGACTGTACAAGGGTAATTGATCCTTGGTTATATTTAGTAATAAATAATAAATATTTTGTTTGATTTTGTTAAACTTAGGAGTTTTATTCGATTTGTTCTGTGTCTGAAAAGAAAGCATGTTAATTGTTGGTTTTACTTACATAAAAGATAATCGGCATTATTTGGAATCATTTTACAAAAGCATAGGAAGTATAAAGAGGTAGTACAGAAGTATTGTCCTATGTAAAAAGTGTTTGATACGTAATGGATTTATTTATAGCTTTATGAGGGGTAGGGGGGGGGGGCGAGGTGGTGAGTCAGGCCTATCCAATGCATCCGTAGTAGAAATCCCGGGTCCTTAAGGCTGTATCCCAGAAATTAAAGAGTAGCTCGAATCCCTTGTCGTCGTGGTATTGGCAGAAAACTTTTTTCCGTGAGGTTCTTTCTGGTCGGTCCTACATTGCTTAGATTCCTGAGAAATTTGGTTCTTGGCGATTTATAGTGTGGACAGTTGAGCATTACGTGAAAGGTGTCTTCCTCTTCTTTCCCGCACAAGTCGCAGTCAGATGTTTCTACTCGCTTCCATATTCTGTTCATTCCGTTGAGGTTAGTGACCTTCCCTCTAAGGACAATTCTAGGTAGGCCAGATCTAAGATTCAGTATAAATTTTATCGTGTTCCACGATAAGCCCATTTCAAAATACTCCGATCTGATGGCATGGGTCTTTAAGCGGTCGTAGTGTCTTAGAAGGGTGGAGCTCTGCATTCTCTGAACGTCCATATTTATGCAGCTGATTTGGTACTTTTCCAAGATTTCAGCTTTGTGTTTCTTCAGGTACCCAATATCTCCAAATTGCTTATTAGTATTTACTCACACGGAAAATGTATTTTTTTTTAAATATTGTACATAATTAAATAACAAGGAGGCATGTTTCTGAGTCAGATTTTAAAAGTGAATTTAAAGCGATCGATATAAAACGGTAATGGTACGGAGTAGGTACATACGTGGAGGGCTTGTGGGCGAGGACGAAGAACTGCAGTGCTTTTATAAAACTCGAGTGGAGTAAATAGCCATGTAGGTTAGACTACTTTACTCATTCCATTTGTTTGCAACTTTTAAGGTTAGATTGCTCAGACAAATAAGAAATAGGAGTGAGGAGCGAGAGAGCCACTTCGTCCATCATGTGTGTAATAAAGTAGTGGCGAGTGTGTGTGTGTGTGTGTGGAAATGGATGGATGGACCGAGACTCTCAAATGCGGCATCGTAAAGCTATGGAATTACAACTGAACTGAACCCTGGTCATCGGAGTGGAGAGGAAATTGCGTACTCTGTACGTAGACGCTTGGGTCACGGCAACAAATCGTTAAAAGGGCTCAGACGTAAATCAAAATTAAGATTGCACCGGGAAATTTAGTGGTTCGTCGGTCGCCGTGGAGTCGTCCGTCGTCGTCCTCGTCCACGTCCAGTAAAGCTACAACTTTATATTATGTAATTACATACAGCATCCTTACCCTCCATACAAAGCATATCCATCCATATAGTCCTATAAGGCGCTTCAAAGTTTGGATTCGAATTCGAAACTGCAGCAGAGTCTGGAGTCTGGTGCATGAAGCAACCAAAGTCCAACTCCAAAAAGTACGGCACTCTCAGTCAGTACTCAGTACGCCCTCATTGAAAGTGAAGGTAAAAATGTCTTTTTTCTTTCCGTTTTCCCAAAGCCGAAGCTATATAAGCTGTCTAATGATTATTTTCAAAATAAAAGCGCGGATCAAAGCCTACAACTTCATCTCACTTCATCTACGTTTCAAGATCGTATCTTCTTGAGACAAATTGAAAAATCTGTAGAGTTGATCAAAACAATGCAAAAAATAAAAATAAATTAGCACATATGTACCTACCTCAGCCCGAGCGCCTAACGCCGCAACGCCACACGCTCTGGAAAAAGTGAAAAGTTAGGAACGTGACAAGGACAAGTACAAATTATTCATCCGGAGCTTAGATAGTAGATATATAGGGAGCGAGACGGAGGATTAGTATATAAATTAATAGACAGCGATAAGCGTGGACTTGGCGAGGATAGAGTTTAAGTGGAAACATTAAATAAATAGATGACACAAGGCATTAAGTGCAATTCGCCTCGGTTACTTTAGACTTGAAGTGGCTTTGGACTCGGTTTCGGTGGTGGTGAGAGATAATGGTGGTGGTGGCGGAAAATTCCAAACATCCCATAGCAACTATCAGACTCCAGTGTTCCAGCACCAGTCTACCTACAGGAACTCACATTATGTACGTAGCACCGATTTGGGAAGTATCCCGTCCTCCGGAGATTCTACGGCCACTACGGCGTGTGTCATCCGAATCCGACTCCGAATCCCACTCCGAGTCACATCCTTGTGTGGAAAGTTGAACATGGCCGAGTCTCTCCGAGAGAGCTACATAGTTGATTATGGGAAACATGAACTGTAAACAGGGACGGAGGAGAAAGGAAAGGGAAGAATGACATTAGCCATGATGGTGGGACACGATGGTCCATAAAATTGGGAAAGGCAGAGGCCAAAACTTGACTGCCATAGTCATGATCATCATCATCATTCTCATAGTTGTATCTCTTTCTATACGCAGCCCAGATACATACGGCCTCTTCCCCATCTTCCACTTTGGAGTGATTTCGACTTCGAGTAGGAGAGCGACATACAATGCCACATAAATGGGACTCGTACTGGTACTGGTACTGGTGCATATAGTGAAATTGAAAATGAAATCCAAAGTCAAAAGCCACCGAAGAACCCGAGAGTCCCAGCGAGACAAGAGATCACAGAGGAGAGGGACAGAGGATGACTCGCGTCTACCTTATGTACATGAGCCTTGGACTTGGACTGGAACTGAAACTGGAACTGGAAACCTCAACGAGATGAGTCGAATTCGAATTAGAGCTCCATGTAAAAACACATTATAGACAGAGAGAGAGAGCGAGGACTGACGTGGGGTAGCGGATAAAAAAGAATCACTGGAAATGACAAAGTCAATGGTATCATCATCATCTCCATATCAATGCACCGTCATAGAGCAGCCAGCACAACATTCCCTTCGTCTCGCTCTTCTATTCAATTTGTCCATCCTCTCTAAAAATCCGCTTTTAACCTTAAGCGCATCATCTACTATAAAACTTTCATAAATTCATTTCCAGACAACTACGAGCCAGCGAGAGCTAAACCAACCATATAGTCAACCACAGAGATAAACATTATGGGTGTCGTTGTCGTCGTCGTTAGACACACAGAATAGAAAGAAACAGAAAAAATAACTTTGGATCAACATTTCCTCTGTAATTATAATATGTACGTCTGAGGATTGTGTAGTCTGTGGACGGAGGACGAGTGTGGAATTATTTGTTCATACTCTTTTTTCTATATAACTATTTGTCACGGGCTCAAAAACCAACTTTCCATGTTTTCAATTCAATTGGACATGCTCACTACAAAAGTGAGAAGAATCAAAATGGAAATCAAACTGGAGGCACAATAACAACAAGGCATCACATCACTATTGCTACGAGGCCCTCCTTTTCGGTCCCCTGCCTCTGCCTTCACTTACCTCTGTTTATGTGTGTGGTTTCGTCAATGAATCCATTAAAACATTTAAAGCCTTCATTTTTTTTTTGGCAAGCAATAGTCATCGGAATGGAATTAAATTAAACGCTCAACATTTAAAAGTTACATGGGATTTTCCAATTTCTTTTATTTCATTTTAAAGCGCTGATAAAAATGAATATTAATGCTTTTGGCCCAACACATGATTTGTTACAGAGTCTCACTGTCGTACCTTCCCATTTTTCTAGCTATCGGCTACCAATTGAAAATGTCCAGCAGTTCCCCGCCGCCGGCAATTTGTTCGCCATCAGTGGCTACAGATTTTGGTTTTGTTTTATGGTTTGTGACAGTAGGATGGATGCCTCGAGCGGAATTTCCCTGATTAGAACAACTCCAAAAGCGGATGGTGCAGAGGAGTAATGTGGATATCATATTGTCATGTTGAGCATTAAAATAGTGTAATGGAGACGGAGGAGAGAGATGCTGATAAAAATATTTATGGGTTTACTTTTGATGGAGGGGCATAGAGTTGCCGTTGCCGTTCCCGTTCCCGTTCACGGTGGTGGTTTATTTAGGAGATTGGAAGCCGAGGCGAAGGGAAGGAATTAACGACGGCGACAGCGACAGGGAGTAATAGTATCCGAATTGAGACTGAGCGAGGACTTGAGCTTGGAATTCTCTGTGTGTCGTTTTAAAGTCAATGTTAATGCGATTTTCACATCTAATTTTACGCTGCAATGTGTGTCGAGGGAAAAGAGCAATAAATAATATCAAATCTATTTACAAAGGTTTGATCAAGTTAAATCTGGGCTGTGTGGTTAAATTGGGATCGTGTATGTAAGTGGAAGGTTCGCTTTGGTGAGGCAGGATAGGCTCAGATACAGTGGATGTTACGAAGAAAAGTTCTTTGTGTAATATAGGGCTCTCGACTGATTGTGCAAATGCATGGTGGGGTGTACATTTCACGGATCATTAAGCACCCAAGTCGTGTTGTCGTCCTCGGCAAAATCAGCTGGAAAAAAATGCATATGGAAGCGACGGAGGGTGTAGCCGCAGGGATTCCACTCATCATCAACTACAGCATCCGTAGCAGAATTACTCAAAGCAGCCCACAAGACCAAAGAACAACTGATCATCTCCAGCCCTTCTTACCTACATCATCATGAGCTCTTCATCCCATGGTAACATCTTGGAAAAAATGACGTACCTACCTACATTCTACATCCCTGCGTATAGCTCCTTTATGACAATTCATCTCGCCATAATAATCTACAGACAATTATGTACTACTCTCAGCACTGTATACTTATGCGTAGATAACAGAGTCCGCGAGGAAATAATGTATATATTCAGTGCATTAGAAACACTTATTTGGTTTGGGTATTTACAGTATATTACAGCCTCAGAGCATAGCCATAACCATGTCGTATATGGAATCAGAATCAGAACGGGTAATAATACGAATATCTGTACGACTAACGATGAGTAAAACAAACATGTAATGGAGTCTTATCGAGAAGGAAAAAGCTGAGATCTTCTATATAGTGCGCGTCCCTCTCATGCGGAACCCAGACCATGCAAGTTCATCATGATTAGCCGATTCATATACATAGGCTGTAAATCCTCATTATTTGAACATTTTGAAAACACCAATTGCGGAGGAAAATTCCATTTCTCTCAAATTATCCCCTTCATTCCTTTTCGTCCGTAGAAAATTAAAAATTATTATCATCTTCTCCATGACTTTTTATGTCTCAGCTTTTCTCTATACTACTCCTGCTCAAAAAATATAAACTTGACATTTTTTGAAAGTTGGAGATTTCTAGTATCCAGTATTGGAGTTATATATTTTTTTATTGATATAAAAACTCACTACTCTCAGCTAAATTTTCACTGTGTCTGTCCGATCCGACAAAATAACCTACAGAAAAAAATATATCAATATAGTTTCACATTCAACATTGAAAATTCTCAAATGACTCAACCTACTTTTTGAATAATTATATAGCTTACTAACTATAAGAGCCTTCCTTCTTTTTTTTTCTCTGTACGTATTTTCTAATAAGCTATGGCAAAGACATATATAGCGCAATAGGATTTTCTTGAATTGATTTTTCAATAATTATTCATTTTAGCTTGGGTAATCGCAATACATAGTATGGAAATTATGAGACTGTGGCTGTAATTATAAAATCATTAAAATAGTAGACATTTGGATTTTACATTTATAATTTATAATGGGGAGAGGAGGGAAATCAAAGTCGTATTAATTATTTATAGATGTAAATATTCTGGTTCTGGTTTTGGATTTGGCTTTGGCTCTGGAGCTGGTAGAATAGACGGTGACGGCGAGCGAGGCCTTCAGTTGATTTCTTGGCCATGTTTTATTCATTATAAAACGGAAAAGGGTAGAAAAAGGAAGAAAGTTGAGTTGAGACAAATGACGGACGGAATAATTGAGTATATAGCGAGTGATGGACTGGAACTGGAACTGGAACTGGAAGTCTCCGAAAATTAGTGGGCACTATACTTGTAGGTACTTGTAACTTTTTTTTTTTTTTTAAACTCCAAACTAAAATAAGAAACATTAATTGCATGGATTTTCTGGGTTCATTCAATGAAAATTCATTTTATTTTCTCTCCCACCAAAAACCAGACCAGATGATGTGGTCGATGACAAGTGCCTTTTATGTTGGATTCGGATTTGGATTTAGACTTATGGAGCCACCAACCAGACACGGGCCCTTTCGTCATCATCCATCAAACGTCATGCTCCCAGTCTCCCCAACACTATATGCAACTGTTGACTGTCCTGGCTCAAATTACATCATATTTCAAAATTTGAAGCTCCGAGTAATAAAATTAAAATTAGCGTACCTACCTACCTAAGTAGCTCCGTGGCTACGTCTCTATATACTCCTGGTAAAATGACAGTTTGATTTTTAATTTAGAATAACCCAGAAAAAAAAACCTGTAGTAAATTAGCACTAGAAAAAACTGTAGGCAGCCGCCACTATTTGACTGTTTGTTTTTTTTTTTGCGACATAATTATTGTAAAAAATGTTTGTGTGTTCTGGTCCTGGTCCTGGTCCTGGTTCTGACTCTGCATTACAACACCGTGTTTGCTTAGTACCTAAGAAGTTGCGGGTAATTGAAAAGGCATGACTGATGGACTGGATGTCATACGCATACAAAATACAGGACAGCTTACCTGTGTAAACGGTCCCCGAAATAATTACAGTTACTACTACTACTACGAAGGATGGCCGGGTCTGGGGTCCGAGTGAAGTGAAGAAGTTGCTAAGTTTGAGAGAAGATTTGTTAAAGAAAGAGATCAGACTGCGTCTGGGAGATGTTGACATTTGAATGACACATGAAATTAAATGGGAATTTTTAGCTAACGACTCCACGCTATCCATGTCAGTCATTTGAAAGGTTCCCTCTCCACAATAATTTTTTCCCTGTCTTCCGCGTAAAGATAAAATGTTGGGAAGAAGTTGTGGATGGGAGAAGATATGAGTTGGAGAGACGCGTCTCTTGTACAATAGTCATGACTAAGTTGAGAGAACAAATTGGACAAATGAAATTGGTGGCGCCAAGGAAAAGTGTTGAGGAAAAAGATTCTGGGATGAATTGGTATTCATTGTTCGACTCTCCGTCTTTTTGGACCGACACACTCACTCAGAACTGAGCTGGAGATCGAGCAGCTCCACGACGATGCGATGATCTTGCTCTCTTTCTCTCCCATCTTTTCACACTCTGAATTCCGGCATACATTTGAGTTGAGGATCTCGTCTCTGGTGAAGCTCGTCGCTCCGTGGGCATCTCTCCACGCAGAGAGGCAACATACTCTTTTCTTGTTCTTCCGAAGGTACAAATGATTTTTGAGGGACGCCTCCCGCCCCTCTTTTCACGGGGGATGATCTAGGGCTGGACGAATAACTAAAGTCACACTGCTAATGAAGTCCAACTAATCTCTTCAAGATTTATTACCTCTCTCAACACCCGTTCTCATCCATACAAATTATACCACACATATAACATATTTTAGAATTAGATGGAGCGAGAGCAACTCTTTGTTATGGACGGGCTTGACTCACATTGCCAATATTCTCGCTATGTGTGTATCTCCTTGACTCGGGATGAGCTTGATTAAGACTATGACAAGGATCCTCTCATCTCATCTCATATCATCTCTGGTGAGCTGGTGCTGGTGAAATTGTGTGTGAGGAGGAAGGAAGGTTGTAAATACGAATATTACACACACAATATACATCCCCTCCAGCCTCAAACTTTGCCATCTAATGCCGTCTACTCATTTCATCATCTTCTGACATGACATGCGACCCGACATCTGATTTGCTAATTACCTTCCTTCCCATCACTTTTTTCACATGACTCATATGAATTACATTTCAACTCCCTCCAGCCACCCATCCACACGTTTTCATAGTTTCCATCCCCGTCCATTTCCGCATGTACCGTATTATACCGTAGAATCTCGTGCCTCAACTTTCAAGTATAAATTAATCCCGTATTCCCAATACATATACAAAAATGTTGATACAAAAACAAAGGGTTCAAATATTTTTTTCTAATTTACGTAAAAAAAAATCATTCTGAGTAGATGGTAGAAATCACTATATTTTAAAGAGAACTTTTGAAACTTGTAGGAAAGCACATATTAGTTCTCGTATTTTTTGTCGGTGAAATTTAATATGACGGAAGCTCAAATCAGGGGAATTAGAGCTATTTACATAATTTATGAGTCCTGCTCGCAGTACTGCAGAAACCGAAACATTGAAAGGGTAAATTTGTAAATAATAAATTTTGGGTAAAAAAAAATATAAAAATACATTTTTGGGTCTGATTCCCGTGGAATTTATTGAGATTCGAATCAGGAGCAGAATCTTGGAAAAATGCGGAAAAAATAAAGGGGAAAGTTGAGGAAGAACTTTTTTACAAGAATCGAAGCTGACAAATACGATGTAATAAAATTTATCGTCTTTTTTTTTATCTGTCTCTTGAAAATATTTAAATTACTTTTGAAAAACTCAAAAACAAAAAAATCTGTACAGGCATTTAAAACTAAAACGTGGCTATGCGACTACATCGAGAGTCTAAAATATGTAATAAGGGCAAGAAGGGAGAGATAATCTATTAGCTAAAACAGTGACAGAAACTTTTTGAGAGAAACTTTGGCTTGAGGACCACGAAGCGTAGATAAAAAGCAAAGTATGGAATGGAAATGGAGGTGGATGATTAAGTTGGACTGATATATTGGAGATAGACGTGGCCCGTGGTTGCGAGGAACTATTTACCAATTTCCCAAAGATAATGCTCGAGTAGTGTGGTGAGACAAAACTGAGTCGGGGAAGGAGTGAGAGACTGCTCTCTGAATGGGTGAAACGGAGGAATAGTTGTGAGCGGGTGAGAATGGAATGTGTTGAAGAGATAATGGAGTCAAGTTTCATAGGTTTGCGGAGCGTCAAATTTTACGAGAACCACGAGCCAAGGCCTAATTAGGAAGATCGAAAGGTCTTGAATATCAGAGATCTGGAGGAGAGAGGAACACTAATTAGTCATAGGAGCCTTCGCACCATTCATTCTCAAGCAAAACTCTAATTGCTGCATAAAAAGAGCTTAATGGCGTCCGCTTCACCCAAATCACTTCCCCGCACACAGCACATACATCTCTCCATGTAACTTTTCCCCCTACATAGGACTACATGCATATCGTCTGTGAAGAACCAAAATGGCCCATTTCCAATTTAAGCTACAATCAAAATGAGCTATGTCATAAAAACAAAATGAGAAACATGCGTAACATGTTAATTAAGAGTTTTTGAAAAGCGTAAAATGTTCCATTTGCATGTTTTTGAAAAGTGTAAAATGTTCCATTTGCATGCTTTTGAAAAGTGTAAAATGTTCTATTTCCATGTTTTTGAAAATTGCAAAATGTTCTATTTACATGTTTTTGAAAAGTGTAAAATGTTCCATTTGCATGTTTTTGAAAAGTGTAAAATGTTGTATTTCCATGTTTTTGAAAAGTGTAAAATGTTCCATTTGCATGTTTTTGAAAATAGCAAAATGTTCTATTTAAATGCTTTCAAGATATATTTCAATATTTTTTGTAGATACTGGATGTTGGTTTTAGCTAAAAATGGATATGGGTCATTTTGGTTCTTCACAGACGATATAGCACCGCCACCACTATGACACTGGCAATGGCAATCCCTCATCTCCCAGCTTAACAAATTTATCCTTCAGCGCCCTACCGACACCGACACCGACTCCGACACCGAAGCCCTGTATGTATCTGGCCTGGCTGTCTGCCCTTCAAAGGGCAAAGGGAGGCTACGTCCCTTGCAAATATGATTCCAATTTATCCCTTCCCAATCTGATTACACAGATAGCAGACAGAGACGACATCGCAAACATTATTATCCCGCTCCTTCCTCAATACATAATCCACTTTAAATCAGCTAAACTCTTTGAATGCGACAGTAAACAGAGATAATCGGAGGGTAATTGCGTATCGCCGTTTCGGAGTTTCCAAAAATAATTTTACACATTATTGAATTATTCCCAACATAACAGTCGAAGGCGGAAAATTGGGAAAATAGGAAAATTGAAAAATTGAAAAATGGAAAAATGGACAGGGATAATGGGAGGGAATGGGGAAGTTGACACATCGTCAATATTGTGACCGCATAATTATGAGGAAAACGAGACGAAGGAATTGTGATTATGCGAGTAAGTGAGCGTAATGGTTCCGTATTTTATTCTCGTTGTTTTCGAGGCGGAATTGGCCCGTGGAGTATGTATAGACTACAACACAGGACAAGGAGCATAGACAGGAAAATGAGACTGTGGGTAGTAATGAGTGTGTTATGCTAATGATATGTAATTTTAAGTGAAAAGAGAAGATAAAGTATCCGTTCGAATTTTTAAAGGGCTCACGTCCACCTCTCTCCGTTCCTGTGTGTGGCAAAAATGAACTTTAATAACAGACGGAGACGCCAGATTATGCGCTCAAACTCCACTCAAAGGAAACCACATGCTATTAGAGCTGGGCACTTTCCCAAGGCCGGATAATACGGCCAGCATAGGCAGCCCCCGCTGCCTCAAGTTTCTCAAAACATGTAAATGGAACATTTTGCACTTTTCAAAAATACGTAAAAAGAATATTGAGACTTTTCAAAAACATGCAAAATACAATTTTTTGCACATTTCAAAAACATGGAAATAAAACATTTTCCACTTTTCAAAAACATGTAAATAGAACATTTTGCACTTTTTAAAAACATGTAAATAGAACATTGAGCACTTTTCTGAATCAAGTAAATCGAACATTTTTCACTTTTGTAAAACATGTAAATAGAAAATTTTGCACTTTTATGAATCAAGTAAATCGAACATTTTTCACTTTTGTAAAACATGTAAATACAACATTTTCCTTTACCAAAGAAAACCACCAACAAAATCAAAATGGTGGTTTTTGCATGAAAACAAATTGCTGCCTAAAAGCAATTCTCCCGTCCGGCCCTGCACTTTCCAATTATGAGCAGTACGGAGATGTGAGCTTCATGGCGACAATAATGGTAGGGCCCTGGAACTGTCTAATGATGGGAATGTGTAGAGATAAATACCGAGTCATCCAAAGCCAAAGCCGAGGATGCAGTGAATTTGAGTAGGGACTTTGGATTGAGGTAAATGAGGATGCGCTCGTACAACATGAGTTAGTCAGTGTCAGTTAGTTAGTTAAGAAGTAGGGTAGTAAGTAAGAGCCCTGGTCCTGGTCTCCAGCTGTACATATACGGAGTATCGGAGAAGGTGCGGTGATTGAGGTGAAGTAGCCGAAAAGAGGTGGACAAGGTGTATCCCAATATGGATAACTACTGTATCAGAGGTCAAGATTCCGTGGATAGGAAATGTATATTTTTTTTTTACTCCTATTGGGTCAAATTTGTTATATTTTTTTTCTCGGTGAAAAATTGATGTGCACCAAAGGGGGTTTTTAGTTTCCTGCTGTGAGAAGTGAGCTTCCAAGTTCTATTTACCTATTTATCATCTTTTACTCACTCCCCGCTCCTCCCCATTTCATTTCTTATGGGAGGATCCACATGAAAAATATATTTCTTCCTCTTTATCCAGCCGATTGGAAATTATTATTATTGGAAGCTGCTCTCCTATTCCTATTGCTACTTCACTGCTCCGTCCACAACTCCATCATCCTGTACCAATTTCCATGTCGTAATAACTACGCGGGCAACTCCATAACGCCACTTCATAGTACTTCATATCGGGTCATTATGTACACTCCAACACATTGTTATAGTCCTACGTCTTATTACACTCCTGGACGTACAAATCTCGCCTCACTCACGATTAAGCCTCAACATGAACTGTGTACAATTTGAAAAATACAATACAAAATCAACTATCCACCGTCATGTAATCATAGAAATAAATCTAAATACATACATTTTCTCATAATCATATTCTCACTCACTCATGCAATCCAAAGGAAAGGAAACCAATTTAAATGCAGAGACTGCAATGGACATGGACTAAACCCTCAGTTGAAACCTTGGCAAGTACATATCAGTAGGACCTCATCTTTTGTTCGAATTCAATGTAATGTAATAGGTCCTCATTATTCTCTAAATTTAGTGCTACACAAACAAATGCTGTATGTATAGGATATGCACGTAACTAGCTCCACAGTAGTAATTACTTAGCTACACTCTATGTAACGTCACCGTAACCGTGCACAGTCTTTTTATTTTTATGACGATGCGTAGAGTACAGAACAGAACCGTTCAACTTTTACAAATTTACAATGCTCTGCTAATGCGCAGGGCCGGACGAAGGAATTGCTTCTATGTAGGCAGCAGTTGGTTTCCATACAAAAACAACAATATTTTTATTTTATTCAAGTTTTTTTTTTTTTTTGCAGTAAACTAAAATATGTTGTATTTACTTGTTTTAGAAAAGTGAAAAATGTTATATTTACATATTTTCAAAAAGGGCTAAATTTTCATGTTTACATGTTTTGAGAAAAGTGGTAAATATTTTATTTCCATGTTTTTGAAATGTACAAAAACTTTAATTTGCAACTTTTTGAAAATTCAAAAATATTCTTTTTACGTATTTTTAAAAGTGCAAAATATCCCATTTACATGTGGTTTTGAAATGTGCAAAAACATTTTTCTTGCATGTTTTCAAAAATTGCAAAATGTTGAATTTACATGTTTTGAGAAAATTGGTAAATATTTTGTTTAAGTGGTTTTGAAATGTGCACAAAAAATTGTAATTGCATGTTTTTAAAAATTCAAAATGTTGCATTTACATACATGTTTTGAGAAAATTCAGGGAGCGGGGGCTGCCTATATATGCGCTGGCCGCATTATATCCGGCCCTGCTAATGCGCCAAGTTATGCCGAGGCCGAGGCCGGGAATAACAGGGAGACGGGTTAACTTACGGTTTTTTTTTATTATGCACAGCAGAATTATTACAGAATTACAGAATTACGGAGGAGCTACTGCTCCTGGACTGGAACTGGAACTGGAACTGGAACTGGAGGAGGTATAGGCGAATGCGCTGGACAGTTCATTGAAAAATGATAATGCGGAGGGAATAGGAAATATTTATGAAAATGACTGTGTTGAAATTCAGGTTGAAATCAATACTATTAGATTGGTTGTAGACAAGGGATAATGTCGGGAATTGTGGAGTTAATTCTAGTCTGTGGATAATCATTGGAGAGGCTAAGAGTCTACAATCTACTCCATAACTCTTGCCCGTAATAATATTTATTTATTTGTGAAAATGTCTATATATCCCTCCCTCTATATCAGACCAGTCCCAGTCCCAGTCTTCACCACTACACATGTTCACATATTCCTCTCGTCTCAATTCAAATCAGAGAGGCATAGTGGTGTAGATAGAGGTATAGGGAGCCAACTGAACTTATTGTTGGTTGAGATGGTGAGGGTGTGCGAATGGCCGTGGAATAATGGAGACAATACAAAATAATACAAATATTCATGCAGATACATTGTTCTCTCCTACACGTCCATCTTTTTCCGTATCCGATATACCTCGTTTTCAAGTCATGTGCTATATACCTATATATCAGGCCTACGCTATGCTCCGTCAGGGTTTAAGGTTGAGTGAATAAGTTGGAGTGTGGAAAGGATGAAACACTCCTTTTTCTATTTCCATGAGAAAATTCACTTTTATCTAAACACTTCATCTCCATTTCTTTCTCCTCCTTCAAAGCTAATACTAATGCATTTTCCTCCCTCTCGCCTCACATTCATGCATTATGAAATGCACTCAGTACTCCAACTCCTATACCTACATAATTAAACCAACTCTACTGAGTAAAGAGATACACGTACATAATACATTACCTGAGGCACCTGGAAGCCCGATGCCGATATTCGTAAAACTTTATTCCCTCTGATTCCCTGCATACGACAGAGAGGACTGGAGCTGGAAATAGAACTGGAAGACAATCTACTACTTAATCGCTCGAGTCCTGGAAGGAAGAATGGAATTATTACGGAATTAAAGAATTATGGAGACATCGCATCCTCATGCATTAATGAGCGTGAGCGAGACTACTCCGACTAATCTACCTCAATTGAAAGGCAAACAAAGGAAAATAGTAGAGAGAGACCAAAATCTATAAAATTTTTCGAGCAAGATCCGGAGAATCCGGACCGGACGAATAAGAAGAAGAAGAATAATCAAAGTATTTCCTAATATTCTAATTAAACATTTTATTCACCCATCATATTAATGCGTCCACCCTCGTCCTCGTTAGTGGTTGTGGTTAGTGGCGGTGGCATGATGATGGTTAGTCCAAGTGCGTTTGTGTGTGCTCACAGTCCATTTAGCGCCATTCCAACTCCGTCTTCACTATCAGCCCTTGCATAATTTATACAATTTTATGTCCTCTCCATTCATTTTTCCATTGTGTGTAGGTACATCTAGTCTCGTTGACACTGTCCACAATTTCCCTGTGGATCCTTCAGCTCACATGAGGCGACTCCCATGCTCCAAATTATTAATGAGAGTCGACAGCCAGTGACAGTTTAGTAGTGAGACTACCACGTCAAAACACGAGAGCTCTACGACACAGGATTTACAGACTGTGGTACTATGGTAATGAGTATTTACATATTTTGAATACTTAAAATCAAAACTAATTGATTTTTTTACTACATTATGCATGTCGTTTGTGAAGAACCAAAATGGCCCATTTCCATTTTTAGCTAAAAAAACAATATCAACTATCTCCAAAAATATTCAAATGTGTCTTGAGAGCATTTAAATAGAACATTTTGAACTTTTAAAAAATATGTAAATACAACGTTTTACACTTTTCAAACACATGAAATTAGAAAATTTTGTACCTTTTCGAAAACATGGAATTAGAACATTTTGCAACTTTTCAAAAACATGGAATTAGAACATTTTGTACTTTTCAAAAACATGGAATTAGAACATTTTGTACTTTTCAAAAACATGGAATTAGAACATTTTGCAACTTTTCAAAAACATGGAATTAGAACATTTTGTACTTTTCAAAAACATGGAATTAGAACATTTTGCACCTTTTCAAAAACATGTTAATATGACATTTTACTTTGTTGAAAAACATGAAAATAGAGCATTTTACGCTTTTCAAAAACTCGTAATTAAAATTTTACTCATGTTTCTCATTTTGTTTTTATGACATAGCTCATTTTGACTGTAGCTTAAATTGGATATGGGTCATTTTGATTCTTCACAGCCACAGAAGATATACTTAACAGTAGTGACTTTTTGGAAAAAATTTCAAGTTCATGGCTGTGTTTGCATTGTTTTTAAAATAACCGAGTCCGAATTTCCAATTCCAATTTCCAAATTCAAATATTATTCAATGCAAAGGACCAAACCAGAACAGAACTGAACCTGAGATGGAAACCGAGCCGAACCGAACCGAAAAAAAAGGATAGGATGAGCTTATATTTTATTTATACAAAATATTATTTGTCAAAAAAAACTGTAAAAAAAAATTATATCTGTGAAAACTTGTTGACATAAAAGTGTCCTTGTTTGAATTTCTCCTGCGCCTATAGAGTCTAACGTCTGTAGATGTCGAGATCGAGATTCCAGCTTCTTCCAGAATCTCAACCTCTGAATGCAAATTCCTCATGTTTGAGGAGACACACTACAGAAAAATGTGGAGCTCGCAAAGATGAAGATGAGGCGGCGGAAGTAGTGGCGATGGTGATGGTGATGCCATGTTGTCAGTTGCGCTTCAGCACAATATTATTTTACGATGACATCTTCCACCGCCTCCTTTCATTTCTCCAAATTCCAACTTCCAACCACAAAAATGTCACCGGCCGTTTTCTAATAAGCAACAGCTCTACTCTTCACCCCAATTTAATCTTTTAACCCTCAAAGGGTTTGTGTATTTTACAGTTTCGTCATGTAACACAATTTCCTTTATCGGACGAGAATCTAAATATCTACATAGGTACGATCTACAATCTACAGTGTGACACACGTTTAATTCGAAAAAAAAGAAAAGATTTGAACAGCAATTTAAAGTTTTGAATGTAAATAAAAGGATTTTGGTATGTGATTACATTTGTATTTGTGAGGATGGACGCGTTCATAATCATACGAATTAGACGGAGGACTTGTATGAGATGACACGAACCAAAAGGGAAGCTATTCATTAGTGGGAGCAGTGGAAGGGAATTAGCGAAACATGTGCCAAATATTTTCTCTCAAATTCTCAGATTCTGTGGACTCTGCACTCATACTCCATTACATATTGGTGGGATTCTCTCTTGGATCTTGAGGATTTTTAAGGGTCCCCATTGCAGGATTTGGTAGGGGTATAGGAACCACCTACAGTAATCGTAAGTGGGTACGCATCCCTTTGGACGTCTGTTACCAGGACCGGATAATGCGGCCAGCGCAGGCAGCCCCCGCTGCTTGAATTTTCTCAAAACATGTAAATGGAACATTTTGCAGTTTTCAAAAATATGTACCTACAAAGAATGTTGAGACTTTTCAAAAGCATACAAAATAAATTTTTTTTGTACATTTCAAAAACATGGAAATAAAACATTTTGCACTTTTCTCAAAACACGTAAATAAAACATTTCTCACTTTTCTGAAAGAGAGTAAAAAGAACATTTTTCACTTTTATAAAACATATAAATACAACATTTTGTACTTTTCTGAATCAAGTAAAAAGAACATTTTGCAGATTTCAAAAACATGGAAATAAAACATTTTGAACTTTTCTAAAAACATGTAAATACAACATTTTGTACTTTTCTGAATCAAGTAAAAAGAACATTTTGCAGATTTCAAAAACATGGAAATAAAACATTTTGAACTTTTCTAAAAACATGTAAATACAACATTTTGTACTTTTCTGAATCAAGTAAAAAGAACATTTTGCAGATTTCAAAAACATGGAAATAAAACATTTTGAACTTTTCTAAAAACATGTAAATACAACATTTTGGACTTTTCTGAATCAAGTAAAAAGAACATTTTGCACTTTTCTATAACATGTAAATACAACATTTTGCTTTACCAAAGAAAACCATCAATAAAATCCTATCAAAATGGTTGTATTTGTATGGAAACAAATTCCTGCCTAAAACCAATTCCTTCGTCCGGCCCTGTCTGTTACGTGGATGAACTGCATAATGATAATAGTATTATTATTATTCCTGAGCGGACTGGACGGGTGCGGGTGCGTGAGAATGCAAATATTTTGAACACGAAAACATTTTGAGGAGTATGATAATATGTGTACAGACTCCCCTCTATAGTGCATCCTTCCTAATTTATGACATTAACTTTTGATAATACAAGAATTGACTACACTGCTGGTGAGCGTGGAGAGCGAGTATTTGAAGAAATATAATTCCCAGCTGAATATCACAGTATTCGAGGATCTGTGTTGGGAGAGATGAGATGAGAGTCCAAGTTGGTGATGGAAGAGGCAGGCGAGATAAGGCCAAGAGACGAGGACCATATGATTTAAGATGCTCCTTCCCTCCCACAAAAGAATAAATAATAAAAACATAAAATAAGCTTCTTCTTTTATTTAGGTTTCGTAGCCAATAATAAATAGCGGCCATAGCCATAGCCATGCAGAGTAATTTAAGTGAAAAGAAAAAAAAAACTTAAAAGAAAAACCTACCTTTTTTGTTAATTGCAAGTAGTTGACTTAACGAAGCTAAAGAACTGTTATTCACGCGGACGTGTTCATAGTGGAGAACATTAAAGGCTGCTTCACAAAATCTTTTCATCCCGCCCACTAATATCTATTTAAAGTAGTCTCGTCTATGTAAAGGACTCATTTCCTTGATTCTCCTGCTCTTTTCTCCGCTTTAACTACACCGCAGAGCCCCTCTCCATGGAGCTACATACACCGTCCGCTCCTCTCCAGCCTCAGACAGACAACTTTGTGCCATCCTCATTTTATTTTACCCGTCTCACAACTTCCCAGTTTCCCAGAAAATAGCTTCTTTACAGAGATGAACTGGCAGTGGAGTCAAGGACCAGAAATGAGTTTGATTTAAAGGTTTTCTTCCCCAATGATTTAAACCTGTGGCTAGACTAAACTTCCAGTGTGTCGAGTCCGCTTTGCACGGATCCGTTTCCTTCACATGCAACACAACTCAAGCGATATCATTACGAGCCCCACTTCTCCAAGTCCCGATGCCGACTTCCCACAGACACATCTCTCACAGGGACTCATCCGTTTTTATTATGTAAGTACGCGTAGACATACAGTATCCACCGCCAGGAGATAGTTTGGTGCAGGAAATAACTGCTACACATAAAGGCAACCGGTGTGTCACACGGACGACACTCCAATCATGAATTCGGTTCGGCTACACACAAACAGGGCCGGATAATGCGGCGAGCGCAGGCAGCCCGCCCCGCTGTTTGAATTTTCTCAAAACATGTAAATGGAACATTGAGCACTTTTCAAAAATATGTAGAAAGAATATTGAGACTTTTCAAAAACATGCAAAATAATTTTTGTTTGTCATTTTAAAAACATGGAAATAAAACATTTTCCACTTTTCTCAAAACATGTAAATAAAACATTTTCCACTTTTCTCAAAACATGTAAATGGAACATTTTGGACTTTTCTGAACCAAGTAAAAAGAACACTGAGCACTTTTCTAAAACATGCAAATACAACATTTTGCTTTAGCAAAGAAAACCATCGATAAAATCAAAATGGTGGCTTTTGTATGGAATCAAATTCCTGCCTAAAAGTAATTCCTTAGTCCGGCCCTGCACACAAAACTAAGAGAAAAGAAAAACAGACTATTTTAAGAAACAGCCGAAAGAGACTAAACGCCTGATTGAGAAAATTACGCAATATTGATGGTTCCTCAAATGAACTCGTTTTTGACATGGAGGAAGCTCAGGTAGAAAATCCGTCCGGCTAATCGTAAGTCTACAAGCTAACTATGAGACAATGGGTCATTGAAAGAGGCAATGAAGGAGTCGGTATAGAGACTCTGTCGGCTGTCGGCTCGCAGACCGGCGGACATGGTCCAGCTCTTTAGATGAGGCCCTCAAACATTGCATAGGAGAATAACACACAAACAATCTAAATGTGTCAGGATCAAGGAGGAAGTTAACCAAATCGCTTGGCAGGAGAAAAATAGGTGATGGGATGGGTGCGGGTGTAATTGATCCTAAATACGCACAACATGGAGCATTGCACAAAGCAACTCAAACCCATTGAAATCAAAAGAAATCCTTCAAATGCATTCACACAAATTGAGACAAAGTGAAGAAAAATTGTAAGAAGCAAAAGAGCCACAAAGTTTAGAATAGAAAATCGTTGCGCCCCACATGATGCAATTTGATTTCCTCCGACTTGGATGAAAACATTAAAAATTCAAAAACTGAAAAAAAGAACGAGTAGCAGTAGCTTATGAGACGAGAATTTTTGACTGGGATCGGACCGGAGGTGCCGTGTTTTGTTTGGTCGTTGGTTTTGGCTTTGGCCAAGAAGGGAAAGAGTTGAGGTAGGTAACTGTGGGCTGTAGTGGTTGGAAATCAAATATTGGTTATATCATGCACACCAAGCGTTTACATAATAATATGAGATGAGGGTATCATATCTGGTGCAGCTTCCCAAGATGGTTCACTCACTCACTCACTCACTCACTCACGCACGACAACTCTTCTCTCCTCATCACACACACACAAGACTTGAGACATTTCCAATTCGATTTCATCCGCACATGTAACGTAGGTACCTACCTATATCCCTGGTCTGTCTATAGCCCAGTATACTAGTAACTAGATGAGACCGTCTGTCTGTCCGTCTCCGTCTCCGTAGTTGTGAGGATGAGATGAAGAGTGTAAATAAATATTTTAATCTGGAGAGAATGGAGGGTATAGCGATAGTCGTAATATGTCGAGGGTAATTCAATAGTAGCGAGTATGTAGCTGTAGTGGTGGAGGGTGCGGGGCTGGAGTTACACGAGCGTATGTAGTTGAGTGGAAGATGGGAGAGTCGGGCGGTGATGATCAAAAAGAAGAAGAGTCGAGAGCGAAGCGGTCAGTTGTGGAAGAAATTGTCTGGAAGAATACGAGGGAAAAGGAGGCGTGGCTGGAGCTTGAAGGGACAGAAAGAAGAGTGAGAGAGCGAAAAGTCAGGAGAGATTTTCTGAGAAACAATGCCGGGGATGGCGTCGGTTTGGGTCTCGGTGCCCAGGAGAAAGAGATGACGAGGACCGGGCCAAAAGGAGACCAACTTGGCCGTCACATTCACCATCATTACACTCGCATTTACCTTCTTCTTCTCTCGGATCTGTCTGCCCCGTCTGCTCCGTACGACGACGAGTCTCCCAGTCCCAGTCCCAGTCTCAGCAGCCATGGGACGAGGAGTTGAACCAGTTCGAAAAATATCTTGAGCAAACCTTCCGCAACAAATGGAGAATCAGTTGGAAAAAAGCATACAACTTGTCTTACATAAATAAGGGACAGACAGACCGAAAAAGAGCTGGAAGTGTCGAGCAAATACGAGGATTACCCATAAAGACCCTCAAGTGAGTGAGTAGGGACGGGGAGGTAAGTAAGTAGGTAGGTACATATGGGATCTGCTGAACGGAACCAGCCGCGTGCCTTACGGCTTATTGGCACGCATAATTGTAGACAGTGTGTATAGTAAATTATGTTTGCTGTCGCTCTTTCGGCCCAGGCCCATGAGACTCTAACAATAAGTATACAAAATAAAATTGCCTCAAATTGCATGTATCAGTCCGTTTACACTATTCATTATGCAGGACCATGCATACGTATTAAAATACACACATTTAATACTGAGCATCAACTATCTCCTGTCGTATCTGTACCTATACAGTAAGTGCGAAGCAACCTATCGTCTGTGAAGAACCAAAATGACCCATCCAATTTAAACTACAATCAAAATGAGCTGTGTCATGAGAACAAAATGAGAAACATGCGTCAAATGTTAATTACGAGTTTTGGAAAGTGTAAAATGCTCTATTTTCATGTTTTTGAAAAGGTGAAAAATGTTCTAATTCCATGTTTTTGAAAAGGTACAAAATGTTCTATTTACATGTTTTTCTAAAGGTGCAAAATTTTCTAATTCCATGTTTTCGAAAAGGTACAAAATGTTTTATTTACATGTTTTTAAAAAGGTGCAAAATGTTCTATTTACATGTTTTTCTAAAGGTGCAAAATTTTCTAATTCCATGTTTTCGAAAAGGTACAAAATGTTTTATTTACATGTTTTTAAAAAGTTGCAAAATGTTCTATTTACATGTTTTTCTAAAGGTGCAAAATTTTCTAATTCCATGTTTTCGAAAAGGTACAAAATGTTTTATTTACATGTTTTTAAAAAGGTGCAAAATGTTCTAATTCCATGTTTTCGAAAAAGTACAAAATCTTCTAATTCCAAGTTTTCTAAAAGGTGCAAAAGGTTGTATTTAAATGCTCTCAAGACATATTTGAATATCTTTGTAGATGGTTGATATTGTTTTTAGCTTAGCTAAAAATGGATATGGGTAATTTTGGTTCTTCACATACGATATCCTATTGAGTCATTCACTACTCACTATTGGCACATTCAGTCTTATTATCTCAACGCATTCAAAACTGAAAACACTTCCGGGCTACAGCACACAATATGCATATTCTGAATTCACTAAATATCAAATCTCACTCTGAGTTTCTACAATGGAATTAAAAATTAAAGTTTATTTACTCGTAGGACAGAAGTCGTATACTCCAAGGAAGCTTCTATCTGAATCTGTAGTTGTACTTTTTTTATGACGAGAGACTAATAATAGACGGAGAAAAAGACATTTATCATTTCGGGGTCGGCGAAGAATGAGAGAAAAAATGGCAGGGACGGAAGACAAGGTGTGAAATAGTCATGACTCCGTTGCCGTTCAGAAGGCACCTCCAGGCCTTCCTTCCCGTAAACAAAGCAAAAGATGAACAGTCCTCCAATGACAAGTTTCAAAGAGATGTAGTACGTAGATTATTATGAGTTATTTCTGTAAAGACACAGTGAAGAGCGCCGTCTTTGACTCGAGGTGTTGATGGCAGTTTCTACATCTTCTCCTCCACTCTTCAAGCCTCATTTCATTTCATCTTTCTATTCGACAAAAAACATTACATTTAAAGACAAGATTAAAATGCTCGAAAGGCACAGAGAGAGAGAGAGAGAGACGCTCTGTACAGAGGCTTTTCATTAGATACGATCACAATCCACTCGGCATTCGAATCAATTGAATCTTGTTTATGTCGCTCCTTCCATCTATCTGAATGCACCAGGGCCGGACGAAGGAATTGCTTTTAGGCAGCAATTTGTTTCCATACAAAAACCACCATTTTTATTTTATCCATGGTTTTCTTTGGTACAGCAAAATGTTGTATTTACATGTTTTAGAAAAGTGAAAAATGTTCTTTTTACTTGATTCAGAAAAAATAGAAATGTTCTATTCACATGTTTTGAGAAAAGTGGAAAATGTTTTATTTCCATGTTTTTGAAAAGTCAAAAATATTCATTTTACATATTTTTTAAAACTCCAAAATGTTTCATTTACCTGTTTTGAGACAATTGGAAAATATTTTATTTCCATGTTTTTGAAATGTACAAAAAAAAATTATTTGCATGTTTTTGAAAAGTCTCAAAATTCTTTTTACGTATTTTTGATGAAAAGTGCAAAATGTTTCATTTACATCTTTTTTTGAAAATTCAAGCAGCGGGGGCTGCCTGCGCTCGCCGGATTATCCGGCCCTGCAATGCACAGGAGATCCACGGAATCCTTCTTGGAAGTGCTTTTTACTTTTATACTCCTAATTCAGCCTCCCTATTGTAGAGGATTGAATGGAAGGAATCCGTGTGCAAGGAGCAGTTTGGACGGGAAGACGTCTGAGTGCTGAGTTGAACTTTATAGAAAATCAAAAATGAAAATGTGTTTGATGGAGGGAATTTATGGAATTGTAAATAAAACAAGGAGATTTGAAGGATCATTGGCGACTGCAGTTGACTGGCTAATCCAACGCAATGGTGCCATGACATATGGACGGAAAGGAGAGATGAGATCCTTCACAAATCCTGTCTTCATCATTTGAGACTCAAGGAAGACAAAAGTGAATAAGGCAGACAGTAGACAGGGGAAGATAGGATAGCAGTGGAGTGAGTAGTTTTCCTTTCCTCACATCTCTGTCTCTGCATCTGTGGCTGGATCATGTAACTCTTCTCTATTATTATTAATCCATACTAAGGATTGGGATTGGGTTTGGGATTGGGAATTGGATTGCTCGTCCATCTCGACGTATTTTCTACGAGGATTTCATCACTTGCGTCGGGAGTGAAAGACTCACGATCGGTGCAGAGTGCTCCAAGTCAACAACATAATAGATGAAGATCGAGTGGAAACACGTTCACAATGAATCAATTTGTATTGGATTGTTTGCGGTGAAAAAAGATGAGGACGAATCATACTTGATCGTTACATGTTCCAATAAGCATAGCGTCGTACCTATTTACGTGGACTCGCATCTCGATAAAAGAACAATACGCGTCTGTGAGATGTGGACGGAGCAGGAGCACTTTTGACTTTTCATATGAATCTAAAGCGATAGGCATACAATGCATAGCTAGTAGCCTATATGACGGGACAGATATGGGCAGAATAAGTAAATAAATACATAAATCCTCAATTTGCTTATCAGCACTTCGTGTAATTTACTTGCTCATAAAATGGTTCCTCATTGTTACGGCCACAATTAGAATTACCTTGTCTCCATCATCTCAAGTGGGCACCTTCCACATCTGTATCTTTCTCTCCCTCCATTTCCATCCCTCTCCAGTTTTCCCTGTCTGTCAGTTCCCGTCGTCGTCTTCGCCTCTCTCAGGGCCGGACGAAGGAATTGCTTTTAGGCAGCAATTTGTTTTCATGCAAAAACCACAATTTTGATTTTATTGATGGTTTTCTTTGGTAAAGCAAAATGTTGTATTTACATGTTATAGAAAAGTGAAAAATGTTCTTTTTACTTGATTCAAAAAAGTGCAAAATGCTCTATTTACATGTTTTGAGAAAAGTGGAAAATGTTGCATTTCCATGTTTTTGAAAAGTGCAAAATGTTGTATTGACATGTTTTGAGAAAAGTGGAAAATGTTGCATTTCCATGTTTTTGAAATGTACAAATTTTTTTATTTTGCATGTTTTTGAAAAGTCAAAACGTTCTTTCTGCATATTTTTAAAAACTGCAAAATGTTCCATTCACATGTTTTGAGAAAATTCAAGGAGCGGGGGCTGCCTGCGCTCGCCGCAGTATCCGGCCCTGGTCTCTCTGAATGATGGGCTATGGCTATATTTCCGAATCCAAATTTCCAACTACAACTACGTATCTACTACTTCCCTTAAATATCTAAATGCTTATAGGATTCTGAAGGAGCAAAAAATAGGTTGAGTGAGGCATTAATGACGCGCGATCTTATCAATTCCCTCTCAGTATTTTTTAGTGTTAGTATTTTTTGTATCCCCTTTACTCCAATTACACCTCTAATTCCTGTACTAATAAAATGAGGGGGTAGCTACACAAATAGAGCATGGGCTATAATAACTAACCTTTACACTTGTAAGCTGATGAGGTCATCAAAAGTCTTGAAACATACATAAAGTATCACTAATCGCAGCATAGTAAGGAAGTATAAATAATATTAGCAATATCAAGTGGCCCTCGTGGCAACTCGTGAACTGGAGTCAAGATCCTTACATGTTAATTAATGGTTATTAATTAACATTATGGATGTGCCGCCGAGACCGACACGGACTGCCGATGCCGATATACTTATATGTCACTTTTTCCCATTGCAAGAGTATTTTAAGCTAGAATTTGAGTAGCATGGATAGGAACTAATAAATTTTTAATTCATAAATAATTTTGTGATACGTTACAATATGAAGTGAATGAAAGTGTGGTTAGTTGTAGCATTTTGTATTGGTTAATTTATTGGATAACTGTTTCGTTTAGTGCTGTATTCGATATCGTCTGTGAAGAACCAAAATTACCCATATCCATTTGTAGCTATAAAAACAAAATCCACTATCTATAAAAATATTGAAACATGTCTTGAAAGCATTTAAATAGAATATTTTGCACTTTTCAAAAACATGGAATTAGAACATTTTGCACTTTTCAAAAACATGAAAATAGAACATTTTGCACTTTTCAAAAACATTGAATTAGAAGTTTTTGCACCTTTTCAAAAAGATGTGAATATAATATTTTGCACTTTCCAAAAACATGTAAATAAAACATTTTGCACTTTTCAAAAACATGTAAATAGACTATATTTTACACGTTTCAAAAACTCGTAATAAAATTAATATTTGACGCATGTTTCTCATTTCGTTCTTTTGACATAGCTCATTTTGATTCTAGCCTAAATTGGATATGGGTCATTTCGGTTCTTCACAGACACGATATGCTGATTGATTCAGTGCCAATGTGGCTGTCCCAGAGAAATTCTAATAATTCTTTAGAGAAGTATCTACCCACTCAAAAGTGCTTGTAGTATTGTAAATGTGGAAAAAAGAAATGGATTTGAATGGACGAGCTCACATTATCAATCATGGAAATGAGGTGACGCTCAGGAAAAATGTGGATCGATTAGACATTGTTATGTTCAATTAATTCCTTAATCAGTGAGATTCATCAGTTTAAAACAAGTCAAAAGAGGAGAATGCAGAGTCAATGGGCATAATCCATGGCTTTATAATGCAAAAGGGCAAAGGGAAAAGCAGTCAGAATAACAGCATGTAGGCAGCAGCATTATGGACAGTTTTGAAATAAAAAGGAATTTCAATTTTTCAATGCATACTCAATACACTATACACACTGCGACTGATTATGATGCGAAGACATAATGATAATAATTATTAATGAGTGACTATGTATTCAAATTTGATAGGTTCCTTCTGAGTGAGTGTTACTCTGTAGTCGTTTCCTAAGTAGTTTGCTATTGCTGATAAGGAGCCGAGCCTGCATAATAAAGAACCACAGAGCTGACTGAGAAGCTTGTCATTCGCAACTTATTTATCTCATTATAATAATTTATTCTTTAGTTGTTGGTAGTGAGTAAAGTCTATGGCTTGTCCTTTGTTGTTTCTGTGTTTCTTTGCTTTGGAGTGTATTGTAGTTTGGAGTGTCTACATTGACATTAGTGAAATTCCGTTTGGAATTTATAACATTCTAATCGTCGCTCCCTCTTACTTCTCACTAATATTTTATCATTTGACTAATCTATTTAGATGAACATTTGTCTTGATTTGATAAACGTTTATTGCGTGATGACCATTAATTACTATCATTATTCTACTTAATAGTGTATTTAATGTGGCTACTCAGCTCAGCAGTATATCAGTGGAATGACAAGGAATTTAATTTCAATCTACAAACTCCAATAATTACATGTACAAAACGGACAAGGTACAGTTCGTCAGGGCCGGATATTGCGGCGAGAGCAGGCAGCCCCCGCTACTTGAATTTTGAAAAAACGTGTAAATGGAACACTTTGCACTTTTTAAAAATATGTAAAAACAATATTGAGATTTTTCAAAAAGTTGCAAATTAAATTATTTACACATTTCCAAAACGTGGAAATAAAACATTTTCCACTTTTCTCAAAACATGTAAATGGAACATTGAGCACTTTTCTGAATCAAGTAAAAAGAACATTTTGTACTTTTCTGAATCAAGTAAAAAGAACATTTTGCAGATTTCAAAAACATGGAAATAAAACATTTTGAACTTTTCTAAAAACATGTAAATACAACATTTTGGACTTTTCTGAATCAAGTAAAAAGAACATTTTGCACTTTCCAAAAACATGCAAATACAACATTTTGCTTTACCAAAGAAAACCATCAATACAATCCGATCAAAATGGTGGTTTTTGTATGAAAACAAATTGCTGCCTAAAAGTAATTCCTTCGTCCGGCCCTGCAGTTCGTGAATTAGCATGTTGTGGAATTTAAATTTAAATATTTATTTGAAATCGAAATCAAAGTGGACATCGAAGGGTACAAGAATGGAATGACGAATGTTTCATGACTGCAAAGCATAAGGAGAGTTTCTCTGTACATATTTGTCGCACAGAGATCAAAGTTAAAGAAAGTCAAGTGTGAATTGAATGTTTTCATTTATGGCCTCGTCACAATGGCTTCGGCTTTTTGACTCAATCGCAATGCTCAATCACCACACCATGCCACACAGTCTCAGAGTCCTCATTGTGATTTCCGTCTCTGACTCTCTTCGACAATGTTCATGGGTTTTGCAAAGTGTAGATTTGACAGCCCGCTCTCTTAATGCACGTCTCTGAGGTTCTATTCACTTTTTGTTCAACTTTCAAAATACAATGTCCACGAATTGGTTCAAAAGTTCCGATTTCTTTTCGTGTGTCCCAGAGTCCAAACTTTAGTCATGGAATCTATGGAAATGGAAGGAGAGGCAGACCAGACGTTTCATAGTCTCAGACTACAGAGTCGAATAGTGCTGAATGGAAGGCAACAAGGCATTTCTTTTTTCTTTCCGTGTAGCCCTCAACAATAATGCGGTCAATTGAATGACGTTGGGAGATACCGCAATCTCCAATAATGTTAGCCGTAGTTAGTGTAATAATAATAATAGTATGTACAAGTCATTACTCCATTACCATTACAATGTGGAAATACAAATAGCTTTTTTATACAACTGTCAGCTACCCAGCCTCCTCTACCGCCTTCATGATGCGTAAAAGTACGCGAGTGATTAAAAGAGTAAGGGCAAGGCGAGATACACGAATAATGCAGCAAGTAACTTTTTATTTTTAGGTAACTACTCCAAGGCAAAGCTACGGCAACGGCGGCTCTTGCTATATTCCTTCTAATTCATCTCAATTTCAATTTCGGACAAATTGTTTTTACATTCAATGTGAAATGGTCAGACTTTTATTTATGCATTGAAATCCGACGTGTTTACACGGAGCATAGCTACATCTGAAAGGAGATCTCAGGAGATGAAGTTTAAGTGCACGTGAAAAAATTCTGCATGACTGGAGAGCGGAGCACGTGTGAGCTGGAAGCGCCTTCGTAAATACACTGGGCATTAGCAGGCGTTCATTTAGAGAGAAGAGACATTATTTTCATTGTCGCCTCTCTTCTGAGCCGAATGCCGCATCCTTCATCCACAAAGAAGACAACGGAGAAGAAACATGAAGCCGACCTTTTTTTTTCTCGTATCGCTTTTATTCTATTTTACTCTCCATCTCCATTTCCGGTTGACTATCATATCACTTTGTAGTAGTAACGTAGTCGTAGTAGTAGTAGTAGTAGTAATTGTAGCCAAGTTAGGTAGGTTACCTTGTCTCAAACCGAAACGTCTCGAGACTTTTCGGCAATTATTATAACATTACATGGGCATGTACTCCATACCTACCTGTATCTTCTGTTTATCGTGGCATGTCACCGGCACCGGCACCGGCTTCGGCTTCGGCTTCCTATGTTGTTTTTTGTCTGTGTTCCTTTTGTATTCTGTCTCAGTTGTATTTTTGTCATTTTTCCCATGTCCATGTCCATGTCGATGTGGCATTGCTACATGGTGCAGACAAATATAATGTAGGTAGAAAATTGCTGTATTTCGGAACACTGTACGACATATTATCTATCATTCTATCTTCTATTCTATCATGTATGGATACACAATACTCAAACGGACCGCAAAATGATAGCGTTGAGTAACGCTGCTGTGGCGGTGACATAAAATTCTTTGAGCTGAGAGCTGCCTTAAATTTATTTATGCAGAATTCTTATATTATTTTTCCCCGCAGGAAGTAAGAAGGTCATATTATTATTACATAATAATAAAGGCTGCAGAAAGGAGAGTAAAGCAGTAGCGACAGCACTGTCATGTAGACAGATTACAGAATATGTAATGAAGAAGGATGCGGAAAGGCAGAGATGAGAATGGGGCTGCCTGGTACAAGTAAAACTAGAAGAGGATTATTTTGATGCCACGGAACTGCCACCTGTGAATCACATAGAAACTGCAGCATCTTAGTGGCAAGTCTCAAAACCCCGCTTTTTTCAAACGTATCGGCTCTTCGAATCCAATTTTATATTCTTTTTGACCATATTTCACGAAATTTCGATCAAAAACGGATTTTAAGATAAAACGTCTAGTCCTGAAACTAGCCAGACATTACTTGAACGTTGGTCATCTCCTGTGAAGTTGAATCAGCAACGTACCCATATCCTTCAAGTGGTAGTTTTGTTAGTGTTTTTATTTACCGGTACATTACATCACTTTGGAAATTATTCGGTAAGTTTGAAGTTTCAATTTTCAATTTTGAGTGTCCAACCTTTCATTTTCAAAGTCGGAACTATGTAAATTAATTTGTATGTGAAGACGGAGGAAATTATAAATTAATGACTTGTGTTAATTACGAGTTTTTTAAGCATACGCGAGTACATTTCAGTTAATACTTGAAGTCTTGAAGTGTTTATGTTATTCTACAAGTGGGTACTTATTTGCGATGTTCTGTAATTCACTACTAGCACTCAACACCCCGATTATTTACTTACTCCATTTATGCATTTTATTTTTTATTGCACCGATTTACAGATTGAATTATAATGGGGCCTAAGAAGGAAGAACCACCTAAGAAGGTTTTAATTGGTCGTGTGGGCACAAATTTAAAAGTTGGAGTCGTTGGTATTCCCAATGTTGGAAAATCAACATTTTTTAATGTCATTACGAAGAGTGCGATCCCTGCAGAAAATTTTCCTTTCTGCACCATCGATCCCAATGAAAATAAGTTTCAATTTTGTTACTTCTAAAATTTAATATGTTTCGGTTTCTCATACATTTAGTCTCTTGTTTTTTAATACTAAGTATTTTTATTATTATTAAAATTGTATGGGTGTATCAAACATCAATTTACTACACTACGCTTCTCACAAGTGACTTTCGTAATAATGATAATACAAATAATTTCTCTGGTAGAATCCAATGTATTTAAAACAGTCTTTTTTTATCCCGGTTGTCACTACAGTAAAACTGTTGTCACTCTGTTATTTTCCGAAAACAATTCAATTTTTATACTAATCAGGGTGGCAAAAACAATTTATGTATATATATGCTAAATTATTAGGGTTACTAAACATTCAATACTGTATTTTTGCCTTGTTACTTTTTTATGTAATACAGCGAATTAATAATTAGATTTTCCGTTTAACTAGATTATTTCAACTCCACATTCGCTGCATGTTTGTAAAAACCTCAGCTTATAAATATCTGTTTATTTCTTTACGTAGGGTCGCTGTTCCTGATGAGAGATTCGATTATCTATGCAACTACCATAAGCCATTAAGGTAATTAAATGAATTGTTTTTGCTGGTGTTTGCATATAGTGTCCATAAATGAAAAGTAAACGAATACTATAGCTTGATTTGTACCAATTCAATTCGCCATTTTTTGTTTAAGCATCCTAATGCCTAAGTATTACATTATAATTAAGCCTCTATGCTATTGACACTTAATTATTTCAAATGAATTGATATTTTGTACTATCCTGACGATACGCATACAAATCAGAAATACTCTGAATGGTACTTTGTAGATGCTTAGCTTCTGTATATATGTAATACGCATGCTTCAAGTGTTATGTTACAGTTTAGCTGTCGTTAGTTATCCCATTAAAGGTAACAGCAACATATAATTATACGCACGAGCCCAGTTGTTTTAATTTTAGAGCGGTGTATCGATACGACGGTGTGGGAAACAAGGTATTCATAGTATGTGAGCATTTTTACTTTAAAATATGTTCAGTAATATTCTGGGGTTAGCGTTTTAAATCAAGACTATAGCTTTAGGGTGGGGAGTTGGGGAGTGGGCTGCCCTCTCCATCTACCCTAGCCAAACCTTGTTAAAAGGGAAAGCAGCATGAATTTGCATGGCCTACAGCAGCAAAGTAAAGTGTACAGTAAAATTATACTTGCGTTACGCAACATTAATGTTAACCACATGCAAGTACGGAACGATATGTGTGTAAAAAAATAGCGTTTAAAACTATGAATAAATGGAGGTATTTTTTTGTGATGCTGGGTCAGAGAATAGAACTCGGGTTCCGTTTGAGACAACCTATATGTTTTGAATACAGAGCTCTGTATCATTGTGTGCACATCGAGCTGAAGACATTCCAAATTCCAACATTGTGTACTGCGACACGGTAGACGAAGAAATATGAGAAATAAAAAAAACCTCTTCACTCTACGTACGTGTCAAGTAGTAACTATAAAATAAGATTCTATGGAGATGCAAGTAGGTAGTAATATTTGCAAAGGAAAAAACCTAAAATAAAAGGTGCAGGTGAAATATATGGTCGGCTCATGCAATATAAAAATCATAATATTCTCCTGGAGACGATGCTATCAGGTGAAGGTGCCATTAAGTCTGCACGGCTTTCTTGTTATTCCCTTTTCAAAGTTCATAAGTTTTAGTTATTCTGAAGAGAGAAAAAACCTTATCGCCTAGTCTTCCGGTTCTCACGAAACTAATATTTTACTAGGGTATTTCGGGCAACCAAGCTCCAAGATTTGCTTTTCCTCAAAAACGCTATTTTTAAATTCAGTGACCATTCTAGAGAAGTTAAAGTATTACAAAAACACTGGATTGGTTTTACAAGTTCTAAGTTCTGAAAATTACTTTTATGTACAAACATTCGGATGTAATAATAAAAATCCAGATTATTTCCCTAAACCGCTTCAAGCTAGAATATTAGTACCTACATGCATGAGATGTATATTATGTAAAGGTAGTTTAGGATTTTTCGCCGTTACTGGAAAACAGCTACTGAGTGCTTACATGCCACTGCACGGTTGTTGGGTTCAAGTACTAAAACACTAACACCAAGCCAAAATACACTCAAATTGGCCTAACAGTATTGTAAATGGTAAAAGTTTCTTGTCTATTTACTGGAGCAAAAGGTCTTCCCTGAATGCTAACTACAAGGATTTGACGTGTGTCACGTAATAGATATCTTTTCCGGCCCCTCTGCCTCTGTCTGTGACCAAAATGTGCATGATTTTTAAAACGTGCGGGTCCTTTTCATATTGTATAAAAATAGTAAGCAATTGAACTGTTCTTAGCATAACTTTGGCCCCACTGTCTGTCTGCCCAAAAGTTTTATAGGAACTGTGTACTTACGTATTCGTACAGCTGATAAACTGGGCTTCCATAATTATGCAGCGAGTCTGAGTATCGGAGCTATTTTACACCGTTTACGTGAGGATATAATTGCTCAAGAGTAAGAACAGCAGGCGCGAAGTTTGGCAGGACAGACTTTACATAACTTTGTCTATATAGAAAGCACGAAATTTACATATTTTGTGCAAGTGTGCATACAGAAGGCTAATTAATGCTCCCTGCAACAATGCGCAATGACTTCTGAGCGCTGCCCTTAAATTCCGTTCCTATTTCGAGAGATTTAATCTTCCTTTAGTTTTTGTGCACTGCACAGAGTCCATGTTAATAGCGGACTGTACTTGTGTAGGCATCGGCCCCCACTCACACCCCAATGCTTATTTAATTAAATGATATCAACTCCCATATCTTTTTTACCACTCATAATTTTGTACTTCAGCAAATGGATGTACAACTCGAGAGTTACGGAGTCATAACAGAGTATTATTAAATCTAAAAGGAGTGAGCATAGATCCTCGCAATTAAAGTAATCTCAGACAAATCTGAATTTTCTGGCTGCGAGAGGGAATCATCAAATTATAACTTTTAATTTTTAAATGCTCCCATTCGAATTCCAACTTCAACTCAACAAATCGGTGGAGGAGAGACTACAATACAAAAAAACAAATAGAATATTGGCTGTAATACAACTATTTGGAATACGATTAGAGAGAACACAACGAAACTACTAATTATTGTTGAAAGGTAGGGAATATAACGTAGCCTTTCTTTACAGTATGTCATCTCATCTCCATGTAGAAATCATTAAATTATATCATACTAGTCGCGTATCTTATTCACACAATTGCCTCTTTTTATTTTTTGTACATACTACGTTCGGGGGATTCAGAGTACAGCTACAGCAGTACTGCTGGTTTCTTAAAAGGAATTAAGGCCACATAGTCCATTCCATAGGATAAGGTTGTTTTAATTTGGTTAAGCAAAAACTGCATTCATTATTACATTACGTTTGAGTTGAAGAACGTACATGGAAGTGGATAATAGGGAATAGATATTTACTTACATACACACACACACACTGGTGGTTACATATTGAGAGTGAGACAATCTTTTATCATGGCCTAACCCTGAGGATGAACCAAACGAATGAAGTTTAATTCTTTGGGGTCAATTATATTATTCTCATTGTAAATTTCTTTCAATTGCTCACCTACCCACCAAGGAGCTGTGCTGGGGCGCTCGATGATGTTGAGTAGTGTGTCTATGAAATCAACATTATATTATAGTACTCTCATTTTATAGAATGATTACTAACCATTTTGAATTCAGATGATGATATGGCGATAGAATCAAAAGATTACCTCAGTTAGGTACTCTCTACTTTTCTCGTATGTAATTTGTTCAAATCTCATATTGCCTTTGGTTCTATTTCTCTACAATTTCTTGACTTCTTTAATTTAAGTATACACTTGCTCTTGACTGCACTGGATGTTGTGGTATAATTTAGTAAATTTTTAATATGTATTTATGCTGGCAACGTTCTTGAGTGAGTAGTAGTAGTAGAAATGCTGAGTGGATCGAGTCCTTTGGTTTGTGGTAACGTTTATAAAATATACTCTATGCAAAGCAGTCATTACTCTTGAAATCGGTTAATTGCCTCTGAATTTCACATTTAATAGCCCTCTGTTATCATTTAATATGCAGAGGGCGCAGATACAGAGAGTGAATTATTTTTACCCCCAGATGTGATGTATTTTATGCATGTTATTTTATTTCCCTCCGTATCGTATGATTACTTGTTTTCCTCGGAAGTTGTTCTCTCCTGCGCTCTGCTCTGCACCACAGTAATATGATTTGAAATATTATTATGGAATTTAAGTCGTCGTCATAGTATGACTGTGACTAAAACCAAGACTAAAACCTCGCTTCGTATTTAGTAGCTAATCTTATGCTTCTCGTTCCCTTTTGCCCTCAATGTATTTATGAAAACATAGTCATAATATTCTAGAGATTTTTCCTATTCCTCCTGCCTCTATTAAATTACTCCCCAGTATTTCTGAGACCCCATTTCAGTTTAGGTATATATACTCTGAGTCACTCTTTATATCACATGTATACGCACATGAATTTAGGACTTAATATTTTTCAGTTAGACGAATTAAAATGAAGCATTACAGGCCCTACGCCCTTCGACTTACCCACTACATACCTACCAGTACGGTTCACGCGAATGTGTCTCTGAATTTCTTAATTTTCCAAACCAGTTGACTGGACTGCATTTCGCCCTCACGATAGTACTTACCTACCTAGATACTTTTAGACTTCCAATTTGTAATGCTCACTGGTCTTTGGAATTTTTTAAAAATTACTTTGAGATGTGGAAACGCTGCTGTTGTCTTTATGTGGCATGTGCCAAGTCTATTTTTTACAGTAATGTTGTCCTGGCCTGAAATGGAAATGTACTGCTAGCCTTTTCCCCTTGTATTATGAATGATATTTTGTGAGACTGATGAGGCTTATTATTGCTTATTAGAATGGGGAATCCGCGTGGGCAGACTATTTCTATTCATAGGCCTGGAGTCTCGATCGTGGAGAGCGACTGGGAATTGTTGAGAATAATAAAATGAGTGGACAGGATTGAAATTGAATGGTAGCAGTGAAGATTCGTGTTTATGATAGGTATTACAGTTGTTCGAGGGCTGGATTTCGATATATTAGATTTGATGTTGATGATGGGAGAGAAAGGAATGGGGGAAGAGAGAAAAAAAATGAGAGACGCCTGTATTTTTCTACATGTGGATTTGTAAAGAATGAGCTTATGATTATGATAGAGAGGGGTGCCTTTCCGTTTGATACGAAACAGTTGGAGAAAAGTGTCTCATTTTGATTATGCGAGCACTGCTGAACTGCACACCTTCACACATCCATGTGTAGTTAGGGTAATGAGTAGATTGTGTGCTCGTACAAAATTTTGCCTGCCACTAGGCAGTATTAATAATGATGACTCCTACACCTACCTACCCTCCTGATCATACTTATTATATATTAAATAAGCATCCTTATATAGTTAATAGTATAGTCTCTGCACCCACTCCATTTGCTCTTTCTCAAGACTCTTGTTGTATGTTTACGTACTGTCAGATTTGTGAGATGAACATATGTAGGAGCCGTGTAGGGAATTACCGGCACCGGCACTCGCAGTCTCCAACAACTCCCATGCTTCTTGTCATAATTAAAATTGTTGGAGGTGTTGCCGGAGGCGTTTTTATGTTTTCTACAACCATATTCCTGAATTTCCTCATCAACTATACGCACAAATCTCCTTTTTTTCTACGCCCATCTTATCGAAAAATAGGTTGTTCCAGATTTAGGACTGCTTTTTAAATCTCTCCCTTCACCTGGGCTTCTTATCGGTATCGCTGGACTTGTACACATTGTTGGGTGCAGCGCAGTCCCGGTCCTAGTGAGGCTCAAGGTTTGGTAGGATGTGGATACAATTCTGTAGGTAGGTATTTTGGGTTTGTGCTGCTGGGGCAGTGAAAGCACTGACGTGTAAGTTCATGTTCCTACACTAAATACGGAGAAAATGTCTATACAGAGTCCATTTGATTGCATACTAAAATCACCAGCTCTGCACTTTCCCTTCCATTCTCCATTTTCATGTTTGCATCATTTCGTATTCCTTGGACGAATCTTGAGAGCTGGACCTGGACGGAGTTTATCTACCTCTCGGCTCGGCTCCCTCTCATGTTTACTCACGGGAGAGTATAATTTAATTATTGTGCTCGATCCTATGAAAATTATCTTAACTGCCCGAATTTTATGCCCTAAAGATGACTATCTATTTAAATTGTGTAGATGCCGAATGCGGGATAAACTATAGGCTTTTGTAGTCGTGTTTAGTATTGCTTCAGTTAATTTATGATTTGTCACTCTCTATAGTCCCACGTTTTATCGGAGAAACGGCAGTTCCTTTCTGGAAGTACCTACCTACCTTACGTTTATTATTCTCCTGATTAGAATGTATCTACTATGTACTTGAGCTATAGTATCATGTACTAATCCGGACTACACTGTTACTGTAAATAGTGTGCCGCATCGTCGAATTTATTTTTGTAGTTATAATTTAGTTTTGTATGTCTAATTTTCCATTTTTCCCCCCATTGTTTATCTGTATACAAAGTCCAGGGAAACGCATCCATAGTAGTCTCACTCACTCATTCAGTACAATACAATATGTATATTATGAACTCGTATAATCCAAGTCCTCAACGTTCAACCGGACGCTGTGAAATATAATATATTTGAAATGCAAAACAAAAACTGAGTACCTTGTGCATAGATATAAGGTATAGAGTATAGTAAAAAATTGAAGTACAAACTAGGACTAGGTGATCTGGTTGGTTTTGGTTGTGTGTTGTGTTGTGTTGTGTGTTGTTCACCCTGATTAAGAGTGAAATGAATTCGAATAAAGCATAGGGATACCGATAAGATCGGTTCGTTTGTCTGTATCAATATTGAGTTTTTTTATAACATATGAAAGTGGCATGTAGTGTAAATATACATATAGAAAGTATATATACTGAGCTGTTTTTTCCGTCTCCAACTCGCGTTTCTTTCATAATCTATAACATATTAAGGCTAAGTTTAGGCACGATGAGAATTTTTGACACGAAATATCGCGTGTCCTCAGCTATGGCTCAACCACCAAATACAATGCAATGCACAATAGAAGGAATATTTCAACTCTCACATAAAGAGAGCGATAGAAAGAGGGAGAGAGAGACTGGATAAAGGAAGGGCTACTTACCAAATTTATTCGTACTTGTTTTATTTTTTTTACTCTGGTGCTAGATTTACGAATTTACGAATAATCCCCGTATGAGAAATTTGAAGTATGAAAACCATCTTTTGTAGTTGTCGTATAGTCATTTCAAATTTTAAATGCTAAATTGATACGCTTGCGAATGTAATTCACCCCCTCAAAGCAGAAAAATAAACCTAGACGAGTTTACACGTTAAAATATCCACAAATCTCTACAAAATATGTAAGATTGTGATGAACCTAGTACGGTAGGGGGGGGGATTAAATTAGTTTTCTAATTGAGCTCCTATAAAATTGTAGTATTTTTAACATGTAATTAGTTCTGCCAGTCTATCTCTCTGGCTTAATTTATGCACGTAATTACATTATTACATCAAAATTTTACGATTGTTGTACGGCCCTTAATACTCTGATTTTTCTGATTGTGTGGAAGACTCCGTGAGTCAAAAGCTCTAGATATATTTGTAATATATTTCAAATGCATGTTATGCCTTGTGGTTGCCATCTTTAAAAGTAACATGATTGTAGCATTGTATCTGTAACTTTATTATGTAGGGAGATGTAAATGCTTAGCCTTTCCTACACTCTACATTTATTTGGATGCATTTAAACGAGGATTGAGATTGCGTAATTATTCTCTCAGTTTGATTTGTTTGGAGTTAATTCATTGCGGGATATATTCCTAATAATGAGTATTATACTTTTTGGATTGAAGTTTATTCATAATTTCTTAATTGTATGTAATGCTGTTTAAGATTTAGTGTGAGAGTCCCCGTCTGAGAGATACAAATAGTTTAAAGTTGGAGGAATATGTCTTGTATAACTATAATAATTATCTGAGGTACTTAATGTTGTATGTCTGTATTTTTGTTTCCTTGTAGTAAAGTGCCAGCCTTTCTCAATGTAGTGGACATTGCCGGTTTGGTAAAGGGGGCAGCGGAGGGTCAAGGACTCGGAAATGCCTTCTTGTCTCACATAGGAGCCTGTGACGCCATTTTTCACATGAGTCGTAAGTAGATTTTAATTTCGAGTTTATTTCTTGGTTGACCTTTGAGTGTAATAATATTATTATATACATATGACAAAAAACATTCGTAGCTTTATATATAGCTCTCTCTCTCTCTTCATTGTTCTCTTCATGGCTCGTAAGGCTAATTATGAGTGACTCTCTGGCAAGGCGCCTGTACTGCCCTTTCACCTTTGTTGTCTTTTTCCATAAACATTATTTAAGTAATTTAAATCTTTTTTTTCCTGTAAGACGAATCCGTTTTGAGCGTATTTACTTGGAGCGAAGGTATAATTATCTAATGGGCTAAGGTATCAAATTGTTTATATGCGCTCTCTGCGTTAAGATTTGTCCGGGCCCGTGACGTGCGTTTGGCTGGAGTAAGGTTGGAAATTATCGGCATGGGTATGATGAGGATGAGTGGCGAGCATAGGGCCTGGGCTCGGGTAAAAGAATTTAGTGGATATTATGGAATCATTAAGGTCATTATACCGTACACTAAAGTGAAATATAGTTTCTCTGGATCCGTTCCAGTATCTGCTCTGTGTGTAAGAAGGTGGTTTTTTGGTTCTCGTTCTCGTAGTCCTTCTTTTCCAGGATGACTAAATAGCTAATTCTCATAAAGGCCTTGGTATCTGTCTGCTCAGTGTTGGTTTGACTCGGGTTCGGCTTCGGAGCCTTGCATCGCATCGCATCGAGCACAGATGATTGTGCGGAGCAGCACACATTGAACTTTCTAATGTAATGTAATGATGATCGTGATAATGATGATAATGATTGACCCATTCGTTATTTTTACCTTTTTGACTGAATTTCTCCAGGACTGTAACTGTTTTCTGAGTAGCGATTCTGCTCTCTGCGTCCGACTGTCTGTCTGTCTGCCTGCCTGTGCCTGTATGTAGAGTTGGGAAGGGAGAACTGTGTGTAAGTGGTGGAGGCAGCCGATTGCGTGTTCTATATTGAATCATTTATATATGTGGTTCTCTTATGGTATTTATTTGTTCGGGTCGCCGTCAGAATTGTACTTAAGAAAACGTTAATGTGTGTGGATGGTAGTGCGTAGAAAGAGATAAGTTGAAGCTCAGTTTCAGTTTGAACGGCGGTGGAAGGAAAAAGGGAAGAGAAATCGGCGGTGCCAGGAACTCGTTAAAATACTCTATTCAGTCTCGCGACGTTGTAAATCACTCATAAAGAGGAATATAAGTGTTCAGATATGAGGAATGTCATGATTAATACTCATTGGACGATTACGTTCTCACTAAACTTGGACGTTTTTTTTACCTCTTCTTTTCTTTTCTTTCCCATCTGAACTGAACGCGGAGTCCCTCTCCTTTTTTTCTGCATCTCAGGAGGGACGAGCCATGCATATTCTACAATTACTTATAAGTATTTATGTGCAATTATCTATTTGCGTTACTAAAAACAAGAAGGACAGTTTTAGTTTAGTTCTCGGAGCAGACATCAAGCAAGCCCATCATCGTTCCTTGTAGTATGTTCGACTTGGACTTGACTGCTTGTATTTTTAATACGATCAGAGTTTGGTTTTTCTTTTGAGTCGCGCTCCTTTCTTTTCTTTTCTTTCTTTTGTCTTGTCAATGTGCGAGGGATAGATTAGTTGGGTTTTACGGTTCGAGGCTGATGAGCCTCCAAGACATTACTTTGCATAAATGTTTGCTCAAAAAAATTGTGATTTAGTACGGAGGATGGAGACGCATTGGCGAATTCATTATTTCTCTCACATGAGCGCATCAACTCCATTCGCGTATGACGGCGACAGCAATGTATAAAAATTCGAGGAAGAGTTCATAAAATACACATTGTGACTGCTCAGGGACCTTAGCCTTTCCTTTCTCAAACTATAATTTATTTGATGACGGACGGACTGTATGTGATATAGGGAAGAGATGAGATTTCATATAGTAATCCTCCTCCTTGAAGCTCCTTTATGTGGAGCCTTTATGTATTTTATAGATTAACACTTTTGAGCCTTGCCTTGAGAGAGGAATTAATATAGCGGGACTATGGAAGAGTCATTGGGTTATTATTTGCTAAAGTCATCCCTTGTCTTGCTCTTGATATCTCACTATAGGTGCATTTGAAGACGATGAAGTGATTCATGTGGATGGAGATGTGAATCCCGTCCGTGATTTGGATACCATCGCCGAAGAATTGCGCCTTAAGGATGAGGAACATTTAATGGCTCAACTGGACAAACTGGAGAGAACTGTTGTGCGTGGCAATGACAAGAAGTCAAAGCCTGAATATGTAAGTTTGTAAATTACACTTTTTGTAGCTCTTTTCCCATATGCATATTTTGGAGATCTCTAAGAATATTGTTTCGGAGTAAAGCACCAATGACCAATTGGTGGATTTAAAAGTCCTAGTCTATTACTATACAGTGCTATGTTATGGTCTGAACGCTGAAAAAAAAGGTTAAGTTCTATTTTTATCCCACGTTTTAGCGCTTTCTCCCATAAACTCCTACTGTTTTAGTAATAGGTTCAGATTTTAAGGGAAAGTGCAATAAATTCCATATTTGTGCTCATTCAGTTGGTACAATTTAATTTAAACAGGTATGCAGTACTTATCGTCTAGCTTTGTGTTCACTTTTTTTTCGGTTATTGCCTATGTAAAAGAATTGCCTGGTCATTTCAATAATTTACATGCCATTTGGTATTTAAGCTTAAATTTGATGATGATAAAACATGCATTGCTAATTTAGGGACGTAGTCGCTATGAATTCACGAGCCAATAAGAATATTAGTGTGGAGTTAAAGGGGTGCTGTTGGTCCGTCTGGTTGAAGAGGGTAATAATAATGGGCAAAAACGTGGAAATCACGGAGTTTGGTTGAGGTTCAGGTGAGACCCTCTTCTGCCCGCACATGTCGCACCTTTTAACTCTCGTAAAAAAGCAAAAATTGGAGCAATAATACTGAGAATTGTGTGTGTAGTTTATTTACTTTCAAGTACACTTATAAAGTAACGCTTTCGATCGAGCTGTCCGAGCTAAGAGATACTCTGTCGGAGTTTTTAAAGGGAAATACTTAACGTTTTGAATTATCTAATTTGAATTCTCATTAGTAGAATAGAGTGGTTGTAACCGTTGGAGAGCCAAAGAGGGAATACATAATAAATACTGTTGCATTGTATAATAGAATTATATAAACGTAATTATCAAATTATCTCGTCAGTTTTATGCAGTCACGCAATCAAATTTCTGTTGAATCTGCAAAAGCGTATTTATATATAGGTAGGTATATTGCTATAGAAAACTGAAGTTGGAAGGAATGGAAAGTATAGGTATATATTGCTTATTGTATCATACCTTGAAGGGAAATTGGATATTTAAAATGTATAACTACACAGAAGCGAACTAGAAAAGTACAAACTCTCGTGATCTTATTTTAAATATTTGCCATGTTCCTTCGAGTACATTTACTTATCCCATGTACTATCGTTGAATCATCATTTGAATATCTTTGTACGTTCTATGCCTAATCCTGTGTAATTATACAAAGTAAATGCTTGAAAAAAAAATAGCAAATGTAATTTCAAAAATATCTACCCTCAAGCTGGAAATCATGCTCAGTGTGCTCAGTTTACACGACGGTTTAACATAGTAGTGTGTTTCTGACTATGAATTAATTATTGAAGATAGGATTGTGCCAACATGATCATAATTGTAATTGGAGTTGTATAGTAGTAGTGGCCGTGGAGTGAGGACTGACTACTGGTTCTAAAGGATAAAAATCAGGGAGAAAAATAAAATGGTGAAGCATGAGAGAGAGAGAGAGAGAGAGAGAGAGAGATGATGCTGATACAGAAGGAGGTTGATCAATTAAAGTTATAGTCGGCTGGTTGGTGGTTAAAGAGGAAGAGGTGAGTTTCCAACTCATGCCTCAATGCATACAAGTCTCGATGCTCATGCTCGACAGGTCGATTTGTACCCGTGCTCCCTGCCTACTCCAACATTTCATTGGCTTGTCAGACTACCACACACTACCTACCTGTCTGTACCCTCGCGTCTCTCTTACCTGCTCAAATATTATGTCAAGAAGTCCAAAGGAGTGTATAGGGCCAGAAAAAAAACATATGATTAATTGCTTCTTCAATTGTTCCATGTTAGATATAACTCCATTAAATGTCTTCCGAGTTAGGACTCCTATCATCCTTCCACGTTGAGTAAATTCACCAATTTTTGTAACACACGGTGCATGGCTTTTTTTCGAAACATTTTGTGCTTTCTAGTGGATTCTTCAAGGAGAGTAATATAAGATTTTCACAGTTAAAATACCTTTTTTGATTTGAGCTGTTATTATAGATGGAATATCATCCCCATATACTATCCGTGTAGTAGACTGTGTAGGATTGGACAGGAAGCAATAATGTTGAGGTAAATGTAGACTGCCACGCGACAAACGCATGTAGTAAGATGGCTATTCTGATGAATGAATGCAATAAAAATCGAAAAGAGCGTATTTAGTATTTACTCACGTAACCAAAGGAAACCAAAGCAAAGTCATAAGGAAAGGAAAAGTATTGAATGAGTAGTGGTGGATGGTGCAGACTGCAGTTCTTCGTGCGCCTACTTTAATTTGACTCAGCTTATCACGATAGTAATGGTAATGGTGGGTTTAGCTCAGTGTTTAGGAGGACAATCGTAGCTATGTAGTGGGACTCAGTGGTTAAGAAAATTACATATGGGGAAGACATGCAGGAGCAGTAAGCATTTAAACAGAATCTTCTTGTACAACAATAGTATTCTGTGTATATGTTCCTTTTCCTTCATACTATATACATATACGGGGAGATGTGGACAGGAAATGAATCTTGCTCCATGTATATCATCCCCATTCTCCGTAAACCAAAACCAACACTAAAATGATAAAAAAAAACGAATGAAATCATTTCAGTATTACATGTGTGCTAACTGCTGACTATGCTAACTAAGTGCATGAATGCAGGAGGAGTTAATAACACCCTAGCGGTGGATAACTTGTCATTCTGCAATGGTTTCCAGCATCGCATTCATTATTTTAATAATAATGCAATAATTGTACTGCTACTGTGTGTGTGAGTGTAATTTTAAGTTGGCTCATAAAAGAAGCTATAATTATTAATTATTATTATGTGAGTTGATGAATTAAAAAGCAAATTAAAAAACATTATGATACAGTTTGTCTAATTTTTTGTTTATTTATTTGTTTGTTTGTATTATGTTTTTTAAGGATATTTTGTTGAAAGTAAAAACCGTCCTCGTAGATGAAAAGAGGCAACTTCGGATGATGGATTGGAATGTCAATGAGGTAATTAATAGTTGAGTTATTAAATACTCCAAGCGTCGAACTACTACTACCTTTTCGTACTCACTCCGTCATTGCTGGTAGTCGTCTGCTCGTCGTCAGTCGGCCCAAAACCGACACCGGCACCAGCAAAGTCGAAATGAAAAAATAAATATGTTTTGGGTTTATTTACAGATTGAAGTTTTAAATAAGCACTTATTCATCACTGCAAAGCCCGTCATTTATTTGGTCAACTTGTCGGAGAAGGATTACATTAGGAAGAAGAACAAATGGTATGTCACCCAGTCGCCGGTTTATAAATTGTTTTTCTGTACAGTAATGTTTCCTTTCTTTTTTGTTTTTTTTACTTCTTCGTAGCTTCTCGTCTCTGTCTTCTTATGTTCAGCGTTTAACCTGACGGTTAAACAGTTACAAATGTACCTAGTTATATAGTATGTGTAGACTAGACCTTCATCCCGTCAATTGGCCTCAAGTCAAATTATTTTTGTAGAGTTTTGTTGAGGAGTTCATTGAAAAGAAATTTAGTCTGACTGAGGAATATTATGTCTGCAGTCTAATAGTAGTAAGCGCTTACTATGCTACGGTTCTTCTTCCTTTTTCCTCATTTTATAATTATTGACAGCCGGCAAAAAGACAAAAAGAAACAGAGACAAAAGGAAAGTAAAAATTGGAGAAGATACTTGAATGAATTGTAGCGTGGGTTTTGTGACGTATATAAAGAGCATGCAATGTTTTTACTTTTTACCCCACATTAACATGCTTTTTGAAAGGAAGCAGAAGAAATCATGTCAATAATAATAATATTATTATGTATTTCACTTTAGGCTCATCAAAATTAAGGAATGGATCGACAAGAATGACCCCGGGTCTGTTTTGATCCCGTTTTCCGGTTGCTTACAGGCGAAACTAGTGGAGATGCCGGATGATGAGAAGGCAAATTACCTCAAAGAGATCGGTACAACATGGTGAGTATTCAGTATATTCTATCCAGTGAACTAAAACGAAGCTACTGAACTGATGTTCGTATTCTTGTTTTGTTATTTGTGATACTCTGTCACATTATGGCGGTTACGTGTAATGGTCAAAAGAACAGCATCCTTTTCGCATCGTATTGTGTGCTATTCTAAATTTAACATCCGCATATTGCATACCATGTAGGTAGTATTGTTTGGGAGCATGGGTTTGATTGTGATAGTTAATGTTAATTGTCCAGTTAAATGAATTGGTATGCTGATTTGTTTCATGAATTGCATGCAGAACTGGGATCCAGGCGTTAACTGGGAAAGGAAACTAAAAAGGCTCTATATTGGCTAAATGTGTTGTTGGAGGAGATGACGCTGGTGACAAATATTTCCTTGTCGTGGTGCGTCCCTCCTGGCAGCTAGCAGTAATTGACCATTTCCACTTTGACGTTCGGAGTAGTGGTGGTGGTGATGGTGGTGGTGGCGAGCGCCTTTGTTTTCCCCTTTGATTTCTTTAGATTCATTTTTGGGAGTAACCCACACATACACACACACGAGTTTTTATAACAGTTATTACAGAGAGAAGGTCGAATATTTGAAAAGTTGGAAGTTGGTTATTTAGTTGTCCCACTCAAAACTTGTAGGTAGGTAGATGGAGAGTTGGATGGAATGTAATGCGAGAAAAATTATGTGAAATACGCAGCGTGAATTGTGATGTGAATGAGAGACTTGAGATTTTGAGTTATAAAAGTCGGAGTTGGTCTTACTGAAGTTGTGTACGTAGATTATAGGAGTGTAGTATCCGGACTGGATATATGTGAGGTAGGAGAGAAAGAGAGAGAGAGAGAGAGATGGACAGGGAAGAAATTACATTTGGACGAAACAAGGTTGGAAATGCATGTGAATGAATAACTATTGTATTGCTCTGTCCTCTTTGGAGTACATATACATATAGTTTTGGCTCATAAGTTAAAATATGCTCTGTATCTACTCAACTGATATATAGGGAACAGTGAGTTTAAAAAGTTTCGGAACTGACGGACTAGATACGTTACATTGGCAAGGTCTCACAAACGTATAATTTGGAGTCGCATTATTTTCTCTCGTGTGTGATTATATTTTTTTTGTGAGCAAGTGGCTCTGACTGCGTTTTCCTGAACCAACTTTTCAGTTTTTCATGTCATTATATTATGGTGTTCATGTCTGGAGTCGGTAGAATAAGATAAGCTTTATGAGTCTCCTGCCATGCCTTCTTGCCTTCTGTTCTCTGTTTTGTAGTCGTCGTCGTCAACGTCTATCGTTCTCCATCATCCCAGGAGCAGGAGCAACAACAACGACAACACCAGCCACCGCTACCACCACCAACCACCACCAACAACAACAACAACAACAACCGGAATGCTATTATATATTATCCACACTCACATTCTCTCCTCAAATCTTGACTTGAGAGTCAGAGCTTGACTGTATTCTTTAATTCGTTTAAATTTACAATTACATTGACCAATGTTTTCCACTCATATATCTTATTATTACTGCCTGGGTATTATGTGGTGCTTGTTACTCCTTCATCCCTCATGCCACACACCCATCCATCTCTTCCTCAAGATCTCTTTTTATGGAATTACTCGTACCCATCATTAGTTGAACATATATACGTACAATGCTCAATTAGCTTCAAGTTTATCTAATATTTTACAGCAGTTCCAATTATTTCCCTCTCTCAGTCAGTATGGATTATATGTGAAGATATTTTGTACTTCTCCTCTGCACCTACACAAACTCTTCTCGGGATGACCGTCATTCCAGATTTTATGGTAGTTTCATAGCTGAGGCAGGAGACTTGAACATGTAGGAGGTCGTCAGTTCGTCACATCCATGGTGGATGTGTAGTGTAGTAGGTAGAAGATGATGCTACGGTTAAATTCCACGCCAGTGATGTTAACGCGGACGCGGGCGGACTCCGCGGGTTGAGCTTTAAAAAATGTAGAATTCAAATTTAGTTCTTCTACGGAGACCGAGACCGAAACCGACCTCATGCATAATTTGAACATAATAGCCGGGGGATGAGTAAATATATTGAGATGTACCAAATGCTAGTTTAAGAATATGTAAGCTCATGTTTTGGTCTGTTGTAAGCGTATATTATGTGGTATAGAGTGTAGGCATGTCTAATGTTTAGTGCTGCCTTTTCGTTTTTTTTCTTCTCTCGTAGGTAGTTGTGTAGTTAAGTCGAATAAGTCCGTCAAGAGTGAGACGAGAGAAGTCTCTGCAAAATTATATACATTAAGTCACTCCAGAGAGTCTCAAACTTGATATTAGAATCATTGATGACTTGTAATTTTGAGTGAATAACTTGAATCTGAGAAAATGCTTACGATTAGTTCTTATCCTATTTCCAAGAGTGGAATGGCTTCGGGTTGGGCTCCCATTAAATGGCTTCTCTTTTAATTGTGGTGTCCTCTCAGCAAGATAATTCAGCATCGTCTTTACGACGCACACACACACACACGCTCTACAATATTTACATCAATCCTACGTACACGAAGATGAACGTGAGGAAATGTACAAACACAAACAGTATAGGTACTTACATACGTATGATTATATCAGTGTGTGCTTCCAATGTTTTGGACTGTCGACTGTTGTATAAGTAAATGGGAAATTGAAACATTTCAAGAGGACGTGAACCTTAAAAAAAGTGGAATCACTCGAACTAAATTTGTCCTGATTAATTCGACAAGAGATTATAAATTACGCACACGTACTTATTAATAATAGTTAAGGTTTTTCAGAGAAGATTGGAGAAGAATAAAAATTATTACTGACTTTTGTAGGCTATGCAATGTGATGGTGGTGAGTTGCTGAGCATAGGTAATATAGTATTGAGATTGATAGAGGAGTACACAGGAAAATTCTACACGGCTAAAAAATCATTATTGACGAGCCTATGTAGTTGTAGTACCTGTTTCTACTGCTTTTGTCCGAGCCGCAATAATATGGGGAGAGGAGTAGCTTATATCTATATAGTGAGCTAGTTTATTTACGATTAGCTTATCGCGTTATAGACTCCTGTAAACCTAATCATTCATTGAATCATATGAAGGTAATCGGTGGTTAGGTGGTTAGTATTCACTTTTGAGACTTACTTCATCATGATCATGGGAATTCACTACTATTTTCTATACAAGTTTATAGTATTTTAAAATCATAATTATAATGTTGTGTGTGCAGTGGAAGAACATGGCGATTATGATTGGTCAGTTAGAGTTGGAATTATTACTGAGTCATGTCATAGCCATTCTACTTGTGGTTATTAATGTCGGGAATTATTCACGTCCAGTCCTCATTATTACACAAGCCATGTCATGAATACAAATGAATTTTTACAAAAGAAAAAAATACAAAAATTCCTTTCCTACATATGTATCGTAGTTTGACTCTCCCGTCTCCTATGATTGTCTTTGACGATTTGCGGTTTATTTTTACTGACCATTGTAAGTAAAATTGTTTGTAAAAATAAATCTGGGGAATGAAAGATACTTGAAACGTTGAGCTATCAAATACAGTCAACTCTGGAGCAAAAATATGATGTGGATTTTTATTTTTTTATTTCACTATGATAATATGCAACCGTATTCAATATTGTATGTTTCTTTTTACCCGTCCATATGGCTATGGCTTTTGTTCATGCTTTTTACAACAAAATCGAAATTTTTATGTTCATTTTAAATGCAATATATGTTAGAAGTACCTAACGTATAGATAGTTTATGTTACTTGTTGTTATAATTCAATTATGTATTGAAATTGTGTCTGTTTGTCTTAGATGTAATGTAATTAATGTTTTTATAATAATTTTTGATTACAGTGCCCTGGAAAAAATTATCCTACAAGGATACAAAGCACTTCAGTTGCAATATTTTTTCACTGCCGGGGCTGATGAAGTCAAATGTTGGACGATTCAGGTAATTAATTATACAGGTTTATTTTTTTTTAAATTAAGTGGGAATTGGTTTTGTGGTAATGTAATTATTGTGTACTTTGTAATAGGGTTAGTGCTATACGTAATATTATTGCAATAATAGTCGTACTCACTATAGTCGTAAGTCATTGTTTAATAATGTTTAAACTATTTTAAAGTTGTATTCTTTCTGATATTTCTCCTTCCAAAAATTTGTGTCCTACTCTTCTCCGTAATTCATTTTATTTGTCACAAATTTGTTCCCACGTGCAGGCACTTTTTTTGTGGTTAATATGACCATGTTTGCCAGCTTTACCCTTATTGCAGGCTACAGGATTATAAGATTCCTTGTTTGGCATATTATTAATACGTATAGCACTCGAAGGTGAATAGTTTCAGTATTGAGATTTGAGTTTTACGTATTTTGAAATCATTGTCTAAAATCAGAGATAAGTACTCCACCTCGTAAGCTTGTAATATTTCTTTAAATTTTTCTCCATTGCTCACTTACAATTAGTACTTAATAGAATAGTTGGTTGGTTGGGCTCTGCTGAGTTTGGGTCTCGTCTGTCTGTCTGTCTGTCTGTTGTGCTGTACTGTGTATTAGAGGAATTAGAGTAAAAGGGGGAATCTTGTGATGAGCTCTTCCTGTATAGAATCTCATGAAGAAAGTAGATACACTAGTACTCGAGTGATATGTCTATACCTAATTCTGTATAATTTGCTCCAGGGAGGATGGGAACACGAATTTTTCCAATTGAAAAATTGTTCTAATTTCCCCCTTTTCCGTTCCTAATAATTTCCCTTATGATGTGTAATAATGTTCTGTCCACACGTACGAGTACGACTAGGAATATGCCTTTTTAGTCATCAGTCCGAGGGATAAAGAATACATAATATATTTACCTTACATATCGTTAATAGCTAAATTGAGGCGCCAGAGTTATCTCAATTGTTTAGGGCAGAGAGGGTCAGCCTGAGAAATATCTTCTCAATCATGTCAAATTGTTTCCATGAATTTTTTATTATTATTATTTACAAATCATGATGAGAGATGATGTTACCGGAGACATTACATTCATATTTCATCTTAATCTGTAGACATTTTTGGTGATTTGCCCTATTTACTTCCAATATTTAAGTGTTTCAGTTTATAAGTTCTACATAATGCTTGCGCTTTTGTTCAAGGTGGAATTGTGTATAGTTGCTTACACTTGTAATTGTCATGTGTGTAACTCCAGTTTATTTCCTTTTGTGCCCTTTTATGACATGTTACCTATAGATTATAATAAAAAATAAGTGTAGGAAATTTTGCATACAAAATCTGCGCAGCTCAGTCGTTATTTTTTCCATACGGATACACTTGATATTTCCTGTATATACATCATTTTTCTGGCGTTGATGTGCCTGGAAATCGAAATCGAAATTGACGATGACAAACGATGACGATCGTTTTTCCTGTATAATAGTACACGAAGCACAACAGCATAACTACATGTCTTCATATCTGACGAGTGAGTTCACTCGTTGCTTTTGTTTTACTTTTGTAGGAGAAAGAAACGAGCTTTTAGCAATTATATAGGTGAAAGGGGGGCACTTCAAATCGGAACCGTAATAATAGTTTCCGTCAATGTTTCCACAATATTTTCATTTTCATGTCCACTTCCATTTTCTCATCTCACTTACGTCCAGAGTTTCATTTTTCACAAAAATCTTACAAATATGCGACAGATTTGTTTCCCTAAATTACTCCCTCTCATTGCTTCTCCCGAATTTTCGTTTCCTCTCCGTAAGTAGTTAGTGTTGAAATGAAATGTTTTTTTCTATACTCGAAAGCTATATGTTATCCTTTTGGACTTTTGAAAAAGGTTGTAATTTGTAATTCTGATTGTTTTTGCATGAATTTACTCTACATCCTTTGCTTTTCCTTAAATTTAACTTCCCTCGAATTTTTCTTGGACATAGTAAAATGAGAAAAAGTATAGTTACCTAGTTCAACCAATAGACTGTGAACATTACATTAGTGACTGGGATGAAATGGGTTTGAGTTTAAATCTGAACTGACGAACTCTGTGGTCTTTAACAAAAGTTCACATTTACCTGTTCCATGCGGTAATTCTTTCGTTGGAAGATTGCCTTATTAGATGTGTAATTAGTAAGTACTGTAGAGTAAGTGCTGATGACCGTTGTTCCGTGAATTCTTATAATAATTGCATATTTTGTACAATTTATGATTTTCAGAAAGGGACCAAAGCTCCACAAGCGGCCGGGAAAATTCATACAGATTTCGAGAAAGGGTTCATCATGGCTGAAGTCATGAAATTTGACGATTTTAAAGAGGAAGGCACCGAGGCTGCTTGCAAAGTGAGTGTGAAGTTCATATGTGTAAAATTAAGACGGTGTTGTGGACGGGAGGAGAGTGTACAGGAAGCGTATCATGCATGTCTGTAGAGAATTACTAAATTGAAACCAATGAGTTGGCTGTGTGAATCCGTAAATGCTACGATAAATATCACTAAATTATAATTACTTTTATAGTTGTAAGCTCTTCATTCGGGCTACGAAATGTACATGTAGCTCTGTAGTATCTGAATCTGAGGGTTTATTAAACAGTTATAATTATTTCGGTGAAGTAAGTACTTAGATTCATAGTGGAGAAAAAATTTATAATTAAATCAACACAGGTAGCAATTAATGGATGAAAATGAACTGAGGATGTTTTAAGAATAATCTTGCTCAAGTGTTAAATTAACAAGGAGAGAGAGAGAGAGAAGGATGCGAGTAACAAGTAACAATGCGATACACACATATTATTTTTGCTCAAGCAAGCAGAAAATTACTAGTCCCTTTTAGATGATGCAGTCATAGTTATTCTGATTACTCTACTATATAGCTTCCCCAACTCGAGGAAAAAAAACAAACTGTGGTGCTAACTAACAGACATTTCAATCTTTAGTCAAAGATATGTACAGCCTTTTTTGAATGCACATACTCGTAATTTCTGCATCCGGATATCTTTGGCTGGAGCAGTCTTGCTTAAATGTATAGTCACAAAAAGTTTCCGGAGGAAAAAGTTATCAACGTAATTTTTATCAGCTTTCAAATGAAAAATAATACATTTTAATCTTCATCTTATGAATTATTACGTAGATAGGAGTCAGTTATGTTAGGACAATAGCCCTTATCATTTGTATCTTCATCCTACCAGCTTCTGTTTCAGCTGTGAATTTCGTATTTTGTCTGAAGCAGTCCATAAATAATGTTGTTTTTGAGTAGTATAGGTGCGTTAGTGCGTATGTGGTAGCTGATGTGTTAGCGTGTAAGTAAAATGGGTTATGTTTACTAAGTTGCAAGTTAATTTTGTAAACACTAGTAGGGGATTGCCACCCAGAAAGTGAAGTGTTGTTCTTGGTTCGAAAGATGATGTGAGGGTTGAGGGCGAAGTCTAGGAGATCTGGTCTCAACTACATCATCATTCATTTGTTTTTGTTTTCAGGCTGCGGGAAAATATCGTCAACAGGGAAGGAATTATACAGTGGAAGATGGCGATATTATATTCTTCAAGTTTAATGCTGGTGCCGGACTGAAAGACCCGAAGAAAAAATAATTTTTTGTTGTTGAATATTTACTTTACTCAATTTCATTTTAAGTAATGGCTGAATGAGTAAAAACTTGTGCATGTATGAATTGAAATTGCGTACTCATCTCTAATGAACTTTATTCCCCTGGGAGCATCAATAGCATGGCACATTAAAATTACAAATAAGGTGCATACAATATTTTTTAATTATTGCGCTGAGACTACACTGCTGAACCAACCGCAACCGTAGGATGTTAACTTTATTCGATGTAGCCAGGGCTGGATAATGGGGCCAGCGCAGGCAGCCCCCGCTGCTTGAATTTTCAAAAAATATGTAAATGGAACATTTTGCAATTTTCAAAAATGTGCAAATAAATTTTTGTGTACGTTTCAAAAACATGGAAATAAAACATTTTCCACTTTTCTCAAAACATGTAAACAGAACATTGAGCACTTTTCTGAGTCAAGTAAAAAGAACATTTTACACTTTTCTGAAATGTGTAAATACAAAATTTTGCTTTAGAAAACCATCAATAAAATCAAAATGGTGGTTTTTGTATGGAAACAAATTGCTGCATAAAAATAATTCCTTCGTCCGGCCCTGGATGTAGATGGGACTCAAGTAACCTGTATAGAAGGTGCTGGTCGAAGTAAATAATCGATAATTAAAATTCGAGTTTTTTCATTTCCACTGTCTGATGCTAATGATGCACTGTGGGCACAGAGTTGCCTGCTGTAGATTAATTCTTTTCTTTCATAACAATTTATTTTAAGATTAATTAAATATGAGTGTATTGCGGGGAAGCAGAGTGAATCCTACTTTCGTATTGTGTAAAAGTATGTGGTAAACTGTGCTTACCTACGTAGGCTTTCGTAGGAACGTTTGATGAAGAGAATAAAATTTATGCTTTGTAAATTCGAATCATTTTTTCGATTTTTGGAATGGTTTACACTTTTACAGAGATACTTTTATTTGCAGTATAAGTGATTTTGGAAAGAAGTCAGAAACTGATGGACATTAGCGTTTGTACCTTTCTGCATAAAACATTAGCAAGTAAATTTCATTAGTTACTGTGTTCCCGACGAAGGTTCAGAAAGATCAGGAGTAACACAGGAGTTCATCATTTATACTACTACCCACGTCTCCACGTCTCTTGTGATATCTCATGAAATGGAGAGATAAAGAATATTACGAAGGATTTTATTATATATGTTCAATAAATGTATCTTTCTCTATTTGTTCGGGAAATTTGAATAACGTCAACGTTATTTTTGAGATTAAGATTCACACACGAATCTGTACTTAAGCAGGTAGGTGCGTGCGTATGCTTGATTCGAGTACTGAATTTGCCGGCATTTTCGAATACGTAAACATCCATAAATCAAATATTTAGCGATCTGGGGGTTTCGCAATAATAAAATTGGAAGGGAAAACCGAAAACTAGAATGAGGAAGAGTCATGGATGAAGATGAATCAATTAAAATTAAATACACGGTTTGTACATTTGGATACACACGATGTATTAAGAATAGAATATTTACTCTTCCTTCTTCCCAAAAATTCGCTAGCGCAGCTAGTTAGTTACTTTTTTGACTTTGGTTGTTGATCATTCGATTACAAAAGTGCTACCTCAATAGGTCTGGCATCCAAGAGCACACTTACTTGAGAAAATTTTCAAGAAATAACATGCTTACGATTTACACAAAATAATGGATTTAAATGGTTGGAATCAGTTTATTGTATTCATTAATGTTAAAATTCTGCATGAAAAAAAAACAGAAGGGTCGTGGAGAACTAATTATACCTTGGAATAAATACGTACCAACATTTATTAGTTAAGAAATTTTGTTTTCCATAAATCCATGTGCAAGCATCTCAGGAGGTGACTCCGGCTTGCAAGCCAGTCGAATAGTTATCTTCATATTGATGGTAAGGAGTTACGGATAGGCCCTTAAGACATAATTGTAATGCTATTTGCCCCCTCGAAGAGCCAATACCAAATGAAGAACAGATCCACCTTGAACTTTATAATCTTGTGCTGTTTTCTCGTCACTCCTGAAATTTAAATTGTACAAAACTTATTAGCCACATATATCTTACTATTTATGTTAACCTTATATTTTCTGTAGTCTCTGGTGTTCGTTTAAAGTATAATGCTCTCCTGGCGATACATCATTTTTTTTACCTCGTATCATACAATAATAGATTCAACAAAACCACGGATGACGTAAGTCCTCAAACAATCTGAGGTTAGGTTATAACATATCAGAAGTTAATCATCCGCTTCTTCATATGCATTAAAAATTATATTTATGTACCTAATTAAAAACTGTATTGTTGTAGGTAAGTACAGATAATTAAGCAACTAATGCAGTGACGGAGATAATAGGCAATACAAGGCTATAAAATACTAATTGAATTATTGAACTAATAACATAAATTAAATTATAAAATAAAGCTATAAATTCAGGTGACATTCGGAGTCGAACAATTCGCGTGTAGCACACTCTAACCAGAGAGGCTGAATTTGTAAGTAAACCAGGGCTCAGGACAAGTAGCCTATCTATACAACTCAGACAAGCCATGAATCCCTTCCATTCTTCCTGACCTTCCTGAATTTAGATACAGTAGACGTACAAATAGGAAAATTGAACTCATAGCATAAAGAAACACGGAAAAATTTTAATTTAAAAAGTAATAGAACTTGGCAAGAAAATACATGAACTTACATTTGTTTACCGGAGAAAATCAGTCTCTGTTGCTGTGGAGGTATACCCTCTTTTTCTTCAACTCGTTCTTTGATCCTTTCTACTTTATCAGTTGGCTCAATATCAATTTCAATCTAAATTCGAAAAAATAAAGTCTACAATTAAATTGTGATTTCTTCCTGGACTAAATGTAATACATATACATGTTTTTAAAACAGCCCTAGGCTGTAGATATGATGACTGATGATCAATTCTGGTTTCCTCTTTCCTCATGTTAGTTAAAATTTCTCACCTCTTTCCCAGTCAGCGTCTGTAATAAAATCAAAATCAAAAAGTATGTAAATCGGTGATCGGTACAATGTATACACACTATCAATTACTTGTATTACAAATTTCTCAAACAAAAAACGAAATGTCCAATGATTACCTTGACTTTGATGAGCATTGTGATTGATTAATGTAAATTGCCTACGTTAACTGCAAAATATAAAACGAAGGTACTAAAAACTATGACTCCTTAGTGCGACTTAATATCAATATTATCAATTAAGGTAAGATTTGAATGATTAAATATAGCTAAAATGAAGAATTCTACAGACACAATGACAATCAAATGGCAAATCGAGCAAAAAGTGATTCAGTGACTCAATGACCGTAGGACGTAGGGAAGATGTGATAGAAAGTTAGATAATTGAAATTCTTCTTTTACCGGCCCAAGTCATAATGTCAAAGTCAAAAAGTTTGATTGAAGGCTCTTAGAGAGCAGCAAAAGATCTGTTTGTCAGTGGCTGCGAGTTCCTTCATCGCAAGACGGCGCTTCGAATGGATTCTGAGGAGGCGGACTGCCTCGGTATTTGGAATTTTGAGATAAATACAGTGCGCACGTCTGGCGGATCCGGCTGCAAGTGCAATATTCTCATATCGGCTTCGTCAACAAACTTCTATGGGGTGCAAACTGAGCTCTCTACAAACGCATTCACTCGACGTCTCAAACAGATCCAGGGAGTGGATAACGACCGGACTCTGGTTAAAATTCGTAACAGATTCCACTGTTGATTTTATACCATCTTTATTCTTAAACTAAGCAGGCGCGCTTAGGTGAGCGGTTAAGACTGCAGACTGTTACGAAATTTACAGTCTCAGACCTGGCTTCGATCCTCGGCCACTGCTAATCGTTTACGGCTCTGTGTTTTACGGTAAACGTCACTGGATGGTTGATTGAAACCCAACTTCCTTCGGTGCTCCTTGGTGACAAGTACTTACTGTAGGGGCCTAGGGAATGGAACTCCTTTACTGTGGAGGAGGGGACGGGGATAGGTGAAAGGGTACAAAGACCGAGACGATCTAGCGCGGTAGCCTGCTATTTCCTCACCCACAGTGATTGGTTGAGTCTGGTTGTATGAACTTCGGTTAAATCGACCTAATAAATATTTATTTTTTATTATTATTTATTTTTTATCTTTTAAATTTTTGAATGAGGGGAGTCCGAAAATAGGTAAGCTTTCTGCAGTCGCACGGTTACTTAAAAGCAAGAAAATTGGTGACTAACATATTTTACCAGGGTCTGGTAAAAGAGAGAGAAAAACATTATTAAGTCACTGTTGCACAATTGCAATAGCCGAACAGCTCAGTATACAGAACTTCAGAACAACATTTTCTTAATTAAATTGAAAACATTTTTATAAAAATACAACAGAATCATCGGCAAATATTAGAATGATCGTATACAAAATGTTATTCCACTCTTGACAATTGTCAGCAGTTACGTGGCAGGCTGGTGGATAGTGCCCGCTTGCTGCCTTGGAGGTCTAGCATACAAATTTTGGCGGACGGCATTGTCCCTTGCATTATTTTATAGCAGAATTCTGGGTAAGGGTAGTCCTGTCCACATATGTACTATCCATTGTGATTAGGTTAGGTAAAAAGACCGGGCACGACTTACCGCCCTGGGCAGGACTTATCAAACTATCCCCCGCCAAAAATTGTACCCAGTTATAAGCAGAAACGGTTGTGTAAAACTGCCACATTTGCCATCACACAAGTTGATAACGCTATCAGTATGTACAAGTAGTACTATATTACTGGATAACTGTTTTACCGATTTCAACGTTGAAAATAACAGATGCCACTAAAAGGGACATAGTTGCTATTGAAAAACAGTAGCTACGTGTTGAAACCTTAAACCTCCAATATTTGTCTAATCGTGTGGAAACCTTTCAAAAAAGTTAATAATTATTATGAAGTGAATTTTCGTATTTGGAAGTAAAAGTAAACAAAACAATATTAATTATTGAAATAACAAACAGCATAGTCTATATATAATGTAATTAATTTTGATACAGTCCTGTTATTATCAAGTTGGCATTTTTTAACAATTATTAAATTAAGAGCGATATATCACAGTTTTTTTAATATTATGTAAAAATCGTCCATAAATCACATAAAATCAAATCATCAGTCATTTTGGAACCCACTAGCCTCAAGTTAAGTACTAATTGTTTAGTAATTTGACAACGAAGGCCCCACTTACCCCTCTTGTTAATGGCGCCAAGTATGGACGACCCCTTAGTTACGAATGGCCGGCTGACGGACGGGGACAACGATCACAGTCGGCGGAAACCAGGGAAGAGAATGTTTGTATTTGAGACTCCATAAGGGTTCACTACTGTCAGTTCGGGAGTGGCTTTGACTTGGAGAGAAGTATTTCGGTTGAAGATTTCGGGAAGATCGTACCAGTCTTCCACCCTCCTTGTGTCTACTCGGCTGTCAATGTGCTGTGGAGTGTGAGAAACCCTAAAGTGTAAGTAACACATATCGAGGAGGGCTATCTTTCTGGAAATGGGATTTTTTACCCGGGAGTGCAGAATACCTGGCAAATCTCAACTTTGACGCATAATAGGATTCTTCCCTCTCGTGTGCCCAGGTTAAAGTTACACACACATACAGACATAGACATTCAGTGGTGAGCATGGACAACGGTGTTTTTTGGAAGTGAAATGAAATCATTCATCAATGTTCTAGCGCTATCTTGAAAATTGAATCTTGTAAAGACAAAATTTGCTTTTTTTATTAATTTTGCTTTCGTTATCGGCTTCTTATCGGATCTTTATACATCTAATTCTCAGTATCATGTGCGCGTCATCAACAAAGAATTTCTAATCTTCACCTGCCTGTATAGACGGAAGTCGACGGTCATGCAATTGAGTAAGTACGATACGATTGACGATATTCTTGGAATTTTATAATCGAGTAGCGAGTCATAACAGCAGCAGTAGATGATACCTGTATGATGGGTATAAATTTATAAGATGCATTATCGACATAATAAAGGATAATAGAAATGCAGTCAATAACCAGGTAGGCCCACAAACAAACAAAGCTGCATCTACCGTATCATAAGTCACTGTCATATTCTGTCAAACTGTAGCGCATTAAATTCGTTGATTGTGCTTAAACTAATAACGCTTATCGGATTTAAAATTTATGTGCTTATACATGCAGCGTAATTTTTGCTCCATGTCAGCGGTGACCTAAGAATAAGAACCCTAAGACATTCATATCTTTCTCTGTAAGTAGTTTCGAAATTTTTGTTTGTATTAATCTTGGACGATTTAATTAATGTTAGGGTAAAATTATAAACATTGAGGAAAGAGTGAGGTGGAGGTGATCGCTGCAAAGAGCCGATCTATCTATATGTATTATAAATATTAACCGTAAGGATCTTATGTGAATATTGGGAAGCTCTTGTAACACGATTTTAAATATTATTTTTAATCTAAGCCTTATACTTTGAACTTCCAGCATATTTAGAATTATTGACAGAACTAATTTTTTTCAGTGACAAATGATGTATTATTACTTGTCGCTAAGTTTTAATAACAAATAATAATATTGCGTATAAAATTGCACTTGTGCACGGATGACACAGAATATATAATATGTAGCCATCCCGAAAGCAGAAAGAACATTTGTAACAGTGTACAATTTTATTAACTCTGTAATTATTATAGTTAAGTTAGTGTTAGTGTTTTAAGTGCATGAGATTTTGCCACGTCTAGAATTAAATATTTAATTGATTATTGCCATTCTTGTATTGTGCAACACTATTGCAGTGTTAAAATTGGACATTGGTGTGCTTGAGATGATAAAGAGAGGAGAGCTGCTAATAATGGGCCGAACCGGGTGCTTTTGTGCTAGAAGCACCAAGTACTGTTTTTACAATCTATTTAAATTGTGTATGTATTCAATCGAAATTTAAAAACAAATCTGGCCAAAACTCGAATACAAAAATTCCACCATGATCTGTTTTTATGTACTGAGTTGTTATCAAGCCGATTGTTTTTTAAGTGAAAATAATATAGGCTGATTCCTTAGAAAACTCTACATCATTGACTCTGTTTACAATTTAAGTGTATGTTTATAATTTGAAAAGTAAAAGTACAAACTATATTCAAATTTCTATCCAAATCGATATCCAGGTTTGTACTGCGGAATGCGATTAAATTGGATTTCGGTCTTTCGAAGCTCCCGTCTGTTACCTCAAGCACAACAGTGTTTAGCCTTTATATGGTTTGCACGATCAACGATGCAGGAATAAAAAAAATACACTTAAAATGTAAATACCTACGTAATCTAATTTAATGCATAAGCCAAAGCCTGGTCCACAGAAGGTTTCTTTTTGCTTATCCGATATTATATTTTCAGTTACTTTTCGTACAAAATCATTTTAGGTATTATTATTTATTTCGGTCAGACCCAAATGAGCAATGACAAATAATTATTATTATAAAATATTATTTTCCGGTTCCCTGTCAGATGTTTGCTGCTACTAATTTACTTCACATTAATTTGTTTTATTTTATCAATGCTGTTGCAATATTTCAGCATTTTATTTTTTGGAAAGTCTTAAACCCCTATAAATGCCTTCCAATTTAGACGCTATGAATATTTCTGGCAAGGGAAGATTAGTTTTGTTTACACAGTGCGTTCGTTCTCAAGTCATATTTGTAACTAATTTGACTTTTCACGTGCTTTTCAGGTGGTGCAGGAAATCAAGCAAATGCGTAAAATGGAATATCTTAACAGCATCACAGTGAGGAAATCCCCACCTAAGTATCACATTTTGATACTTTTTTACGTTTGTTCGCAGTGTTGTGGACAAAATCCCCTTAACTTCTCCTCTGGAGATGTTAAATTTCAAGAACCATCACTTCCGCAGCCACAAATACAAGGGCGCGTAACTCAAAGTCCCACTCAGTCACCGTTTAATGATCAGATTTTTAATAACCAAAACAATCAGTTTACACCGTACCAGCAGCAAAGCCGATCCCAGTTTGCTAGTTTTAATTCAATAAATAATGATCGCGCAACCGGGGGGACGTCTGATCGGGAAAGGGATCGAACGCGGGACAGAAATCGAGGTGGCAACCGTGATCGTGGCTCTGTTCGTAATCAATTTGACCAGGAAGTAGACAGTCAAGGTCGGCCAATCTCGAGACCAGACCGTTTTCCAGCGTTTGGCTCTACAACTATTCGAAATGGGGCTAGCAGCAGTGATAGCGGGCGATTTAGACCTCCAGATATTCAAGAGGGGTTTAGTAGTAACCGATTTCCTCCGGCGTCCCCACAGGGAAACGTTCCTAACCAGCCTAGCAACAGAAATATACTTAATAGAGAGCCGTAAGTGTAATATTTCTAATAATAACTTTAAAGGAAGAATTTTGTAAAGCATTTAAAGTTCTATATATTATTATATAACGTAGCAATGCCATATTTAAAGGTAAAAGCTAATATGCGAACTGTTTTACAGGCGATATTTTGTAGTAGCAAGTAAAATTGTGAGACCTGGACAAGTATACCGAGTAGCAGTGACTATTTTTCAAAGCCAGATTCAGACATCCGAAATTGAAGTTCGAGCTTCCTTGCTCCGTAACGGCGTCGACATAGGATCCGATACTAAAATATGCCAAGCAAACAATCCCGTAACTTTGATGATCAGGGTAAAGATTAAAGCAAACTAACTCATCCTAACCCTTTAATTAACTTTAGTTCTAGTGTATGTTATGCTGAGCATTTATTTTGGTAAATAATAGGTACCGAGAACAAGTGTGGTTGGAAACTACAGGCTACGAGTAGAGGGAAACGATAACGGTTTAGTAGGAGGAACTGCTTTTGTCAACGAAACAGATCTGAATTTTTCGCAGCGCTCTATGACCATCTTTATTCAAACTGATAAGCCCGTGTATATGCAGAGTCAAACTGGTAAAATTATCAAATGTTCTGTGTGATGTAAAACTACTTTGTTTTGCCTATTTCCGATTTCAAATACGCATTTTTGCTTATATCTATTTTTATTTTAAAATTTTAGTAAGATTTCGTGCCGTACCTATAAATACAGCACTGAGAGCATTTGATGATGCTGTTGATGTTTACATGATGGATCCAAAGGGGAATATTGTGAGACGTTGGTTATCAAGACAGGTGAGCAGTTAGTTTTGTAATACTTGAGACTTTGAAATATTTTGCTGGTTAATTTTTAAGAAGTAAACTCATTTGATTCTTGCTTCTGTTTTTCAGTCCAATTTTGGTGCAGTGAGCCTAAATTACACTCTCTCTGACCAACCTGTTTATGGTAATTGGACAATTCGTGTTCAAGCATTACAGCAGGTCGAAGAAAAACGTTTCTGGGTTGAAGAATATTACCAAACGCGATTTGAAGTGAGTTAAAAGGGAATTATCATACAAATGGGGTTTGCTCTCCATTATTTTGTTGTTGTCAGTAAAGAAGGTTTACACACTTTATTAGTTCTTAGTGTTAATTCGAATATTGAACGGTGAAAATAATGAAATGTGGAGTTAAGCAATTTGCTAATATGGGTGTTTTTATTTTAACGAAGGTCAACGTTACTACCCCTGCATTTTTTTTCGACACCGATGAGTTCATCAGCGGCACTGTTACTGCAAATTACACAAGTGGAGGACCTGTTCATGGAAACCTTACCATTAGGCTTACAATGAAACCGATTGGATTAAATTATCCTCCAGGTTATCAAAGAGCAACCTTTGAACCTTTTATTGAAGAAATTCTTCCTGTGGTAAGTATTTTTAACCATTGTTTAGATTTGTTGAAACTCATATGTCTGCTAGTTAATGATGATTTTATTCGTAACTAGTAACTACATTACTTTTAAATGCATTTCAGTTTCATGGGTTTTACGATTTTCGCTTCTCGATGGACGAGTTAAGTCAGCGATTTTCACAGCTGGAAAACATGGAAGTTACTATTTCGGCCATTGTAGGTGAACCGTACTGGAATGAAATTCATGATGGGTTTTCAAAAGCTAGGATATTTAACTCGACATTACGTTTAAAATTCTTGGGCGGATCACCACAGGTCTTTAAGCCTGCTATGCCCTTTACCGCTTATGTAAGTCTTTTAGTGCATTTACAAATACATCACTTCAAATATGACAATTGTAAAACAATAAGTTTAGCTGGTTTGACGTAATAAACATAATTCTTGCGAAAATTCATCAGTCTTTGATGTAGCTCCTTAATATGTTTTTCATTCAATACTGATTTAATGTCTTGGCAGTTAACGATTTCTTATCTTGATGGATCGCCCCTTTCACTATTTCGTCTCATCAATAGTGAGCTTTTAATAAGACCGGAAGTAATATCTAAAAGTAGCAGAAGGACACTATCCCCTCGTACGGTACTTCAGGTCCCAGATTCTCCCGGAATTTGGAAAGTAACGTTCGACTTAAAGCAGGAACTCTCTGGTGGACCAGGTAGTATTTTGCGCACCAGTCCTAAAATATATTATGCCTGAATAAAACTAGCGTAAGCCTAATCGTTTTATGTGAATTCTTTCTTTGTTTTATTTAGGTCTTGATCGCCCTCGGCAAATTTCTCAAATTATAAACGATATTCAGTCACTCCGTGTTGAAGCTATCTTCACAAATCAGCACAGGGAGACTTCTACAGCGGAGCTACTTGTTGTGTCGCATTACTCTCCTAAGAATCATCATATTCGAGTTTCTTCTTCAACATCATCACCTAAAGTAATTTTAGATTGTTAAGCGTAATTAATTCTACGTCAGGAATGGAGTGATGAATGAAGTGAATATGACACGTTGATTGTTTTCCTTAGGTTGGGGAGTACATCGTTTTTCATGTTCGGGGAAACTTCATGATGGATCGATTTTCATACGTAATTATGGCTAAGGGCGTAATACTTTTGAGTAATAGTGAGAATATGGATAAAGCGACTATTAAAACTTTTGCTATATCGGTGAGCCCTGAAATGGCACCTGCAGCTACTATTGTGGTCTACCACGTTTCGAAATACATGGAAGTGGTTACAGATGCATTAACATTTCCTGTGAATGGAATCTCCCGAAATAATGTAATGATAACCTCGAATTTTCATACTTTGTTTTTGCCGTGATTGAAGGAATTGACAGATTGGGTAAAATTATAATGCGGGATGGTTTTTAATTTTAGTTCACTGTCGCGATCAATAATAAAAAGGAAAAGACAAATAACATCGTAGAGATAATAATTCGTGGACAGCCTGGTGCTTATGTTGGTCTATCTGGATTAGATTGCGCTTTTTATAGCATGCAGGCTGGTAATGACATTTCTTATGCTGAGGTAAGTTAACGTTAACATAATATGCAATGTATTTCAAAATTTTAGTTTATAAAAAGTAAATTTTTATTCTTTTATCTAGACTAGGTATGAATTATCATATTTCACATGTTTGGGATTTTAAAAACATTTATTTTGTTTTGTAATTTTAAGGTGCTAAGTAAGATGATCAATTTTGACGAAGATTCCAATGGAACATTAATACACAAGTGGAATTCACGTGATGGTCTTCCAGATGACGTTGTTTACTTCCCGTCTCATTCTTACGGGATTGATGCCAATAGAACTTTTGAGTAAGCAAAATATCACGTTTTTCTTGTTTTCCTTAACTTTTTATAAAATGCATAGGTTCAGAAATATCTCAAATATTTACAGGTGCAATATTGCTTTTTACTGCTTAAGAAAAGCTTGGAGTTTGTTAAATTACTATTTTTTCCGTTCTGCATATATTTATTGTTTTAATTTTCGCCGATTTTTATTATATTACAGATATACTGGACTGGTTGTTTTTACGGACATATTGTTGCCTAGAAAGGAAGATTATTGCAATCAGAGTGCTAACCAGTACCCTTGCTTGACTGGTAATCGATGCTTCTATTTAGGCCAAAAATGCAATGGTATCCGTGATTGTGAAGATGGAACGGATGAATCGAATTGTAAGTTTTAATTTCTGTGGTTCATTTTTATTGTTTGTACTAATTGCAATTTTTTTAAAATTTTCTTCTTCAACTTCAACAATATCTTCTACTAAATGAAAATGAAACGAGTACAAAAATTTAAATAAAGCACCTATATAAGTCTGTTACTTTACTGTTTAAATGTGTAAATGTAGTAAAAATTAATTACTTAATTTGACTAATTTTAGGTCCCCTGTACAATGAGACTGAGTTGACGATTTTTAAATTGACTCGCTTCAATCGTATGCAGAGACTTTATGACAACGTATGGCTTTGGAAAGACATAAATATTGGTCCCCAAGGACATTTTATTTTTCCATTACCAGTACCTCAGAGACCTGCGTTATGGATGGTGTCAGCTATAGGTGTTAGCCCAAGGTCTGGGTTCGGTCTCCTAAGATCACCTATAATTGTAAGTCATTCAATGCTTTTCTTCGGTTAATTACCTTATTTCATATTATATGAGGTAGCAAATCACGTAGCTGTCATCGTGTGGATTGTTAGCTAAAATTCTCTTCTATAACTTTCTAAATAAATTTGTTGCATTACTTAATTCAGTATTCTGGAGTACGCCCGTTGTTTATGAACGTGGAGATGCCAAATTCTTGCCGCCAGGGTGAACAAGTTGGCATCCGTGTAACTGTGTTTAATTACATGATGAAAGCTGTTGAAGTCTTAGTTGTTTTAGCAAACTCTCCTCAATACAAATTCATTCATGTTGAGAGCTATGGCTACGTAGAATCTTACAGCCCAAGAACTTCACAGGGAGAGCATCAACATTTAATTTGGATAAAAGCCCAAGACGCTGTGCAAGTACACATACCAATTACCGCAACTGTGCTAGGCGAAGTTAAAGTTAACATCAAAGTCAACTCGCAGATTGCTCGTGAAGAAGTTACTCGCATCCTTCAAGTTGAGGTAATGCAAATGTCTAATGAAACAATCAATTGCAATGTTTGTTTTTGTTTGTATTGTATTAACTTTGCCGTAATTTTTTAGCCTGATGGAGTACCGCAATATCGCCACACATCAGTTTTGCTGGATTTAAGCAATCGTGCTTTTGTACTGCAATACATGCATATCAATGTCACGGAGTCCCCCGTAATTCCTTATGAATACCAGCGTTATTATGTATATGGTTCTAATTTGGCTGAAATCAGTGTCGTCGGGGACGTGGTTGGTCCAGCTTATCCTACCATGCCTGTGAACGCGACTTCTTTGTTAAACAAACCAATGGTATGATTATTTTTAAGCATTTTAAATTATTTTTATTTATGTAATTTGATTGAATGATGAATAATTTTTAATCAATTTGTTTTTAGGATTCCGCTGAGCAAAATATGTTTAGCTTTGCAGCCAATTTTTACACATTATGGTATCTCCGTTTGACGAACCAAAAAGACCGACACACATACCGTCAAGCATTTCATTATTTAAATATCGCGTTTCAAAGACAACTTAGTTTTCAAAATGATGATGGATCTTTCAGCTTTTTCAGGAGCGATTGGTATGTACACTTTATTACTATTACTAACGTCAAACACATTTGCAACTTGAAATAAATATAAAATTTTGTGTTTTTATTTGACAGGGGCAATTCACCGCCCAGTGTATGGGTAACTGCTTACTGCGCCAGAGTTTTCACTGAAGCAATTTTCAACGAATGGGAGAACTTTTTGTACATTGATCCAAATGTATGTCTTAAATATACTTGCATACATAACATTACATTACATGACATTGTTATATCATATATTATATATTATTATTAAATTATTATAGTCTATTTTTTGTATCGAGTTTCAAAACTAATAATGTTAAAAATTAAATTAAATATTTTTTAGGTAATCTCCAAAGCGGTGAAATGGGTTATGCAATATCAAACTAATGAAGGTTCTTTCTATGAAGTTTCACCTTATTTGGACCGTAAACTCAACGATACGTTAGTAAATGGCGATTCTGTTGCGACCCCTAATATTACTTTGACAGCTCAAGTACTAATTGCCTTGCATTCTGTGAAAGATTTACCTGGGGTACTATTGCAATAAAAAAACTAATTTTTATTTTAAACTTTCCATCATTAAAAAGTAAATGTTAGCTTCGTAAGATAACCATTAACCTTGTGTGGCTTTTCAGGAACTCGGTCCACGATTAGCGTATGCTCGTCAGCGAGCAATCGCATACTTGGAGCAAAAAGTTGATCAAATGAATCATAATTACAGACCATATGAGACAGCATTGGTTGCTTATGCACTTATGATAAGTAAAAGCTCGAAAACAGATAAAGCTTTTATAAATTTGTCTGCCCAGAAAAAATATGAAGGTACTTTCATGGATTTTTTAATTTATTTGGAAATTATGAACTATTTGGTCAAAAAATTACTTTCTTTTTTCAGGTAATCTGGCTTATTGGGGACGAATAAAAGTTCCTCAGCCGGATTTTAAGCTCGAAAACAACAAACCTTTCTTATTGCCACGGCTTCCATATGAGTACGACGCTGAGAATATCGAAGCCACCGCTTATGGACTAATGGTTTACGTGCAAAGGCAAGAACTTCAAACTGACGCCATAGTAAAGTGGCTAAATGCCCAGAGACTTCACGAAGGAGGGTGGGCATCAACTCAGGTAAATTGTAGTTTATATCAGGATAAATGAAATTCATTTCAAACTACAGGCGTTACTAGTTTATTCTACCTTTAACAGGATACAGCGGTAGCTATGAAGGCTCTAATTGATTACACCATAAAGTCCCGAATCAGAGATGTTACCAATTTAACAGTATCTATTGAGGCCGTTGCCCTTCCAGGGAAAATCACAACTTTTCATGTAAACACGCATAATCTTGCAAAGCGTCAAAGTGTAAAGGTAATGTCAGCATCGAATTGAATAATGACTTCGTATATGATTAACGTAGTGCCTTTTAACAATCAAATAATTGCTTTTTCTAGATTCCGAATGCATTTGGCACAGTCAAGGTTCAAGCTAAAGGGGCTGGTTACGCAATTCTTCAAATGAAAGTACAGTATGGGGTAGACATTTCTCGTTTTATAACGGAACCTCCTAAAAGAGCATTTTCGCTTAAGACTCAAGCATTTTTCACAGGACGAAATGCTTCCCTCATTGATTACCAATCTTGTCAAAGGTTTGTAAAATTTGGTGACTATTAAATGAATTTATTAAGGAGATCAACATTTAACAGGTTATCATTTTTAGCTGGACATACTTGGAAGAGTCTGAACGGTCTGGCATGGCTGTGTTAGAGGTAAACATCCCAACAGGATACTTTGTTCACCAGCCTCGATTGGACAGATATGTTCTGTCAGGAGTCGTTTCTAATTTAAAACGCGCTCGTTACCTGGTCGACAAAGTTGTACTTTACTTTGATTACGTAAGTCGATGCCATAATTACTGAATGACTTTTTAACTTGTATTTGCGTATGATGGAAGAAATTTAATTTGGATTAATTTTGATAACTGGAAATGTAGCTGGATAGATACCCAACCTGCGTAAACTTCACTGTGGAGCGCTGGTTTCCTGTGGCTAACATGACTCGCTACTTGCCCGTTCGTGTTTATGATTACTACGCTCCTGAAAGATTTAATGAGACTATATTTGATGCTTATACAACATTTAGACTAGACATTTGCCAAGTTTGTGGGAGTTATCAGTGTCCCTACTGCCCTATTTTTGCTGGTGGACCAACGACCTCCGTACCCTCAATCTTCATCATCTTCCCCGCTGTTTTTGTTTTACAAATTGTATCAAGGATGTTTTAGAAGTAGTGTTGTTGAAATTTTTACTTTTCTCGAAGAATGATTACTTTTACACGAGGTGGCTTAAAAAGCTCAAATTCTTCAAAATGACATTAAATTTATCAGGATTGAGAAGCGTTTTATATCCAATGTATCTCTTAAAAATATCTCACAATTTCTGTTTTTTCGAACTTTTTATATGTAGATTGCGCAGCTATGAAAACTAAGATCAAAAATGTATTCTTACTAAGTCTGACGATACGATAGAATATTATATCATGTTAACAAATTTACGACTGACGTAGCGGCTAAGTTCTGTAAATTGTAATAGTATTAACGACAATTATTCTAATAATAATAGTGAAATGAAATTATGCTGCTAACTTAAACTTATAGTGTACCTTGTGTGTGGTGAACATATTTTTATGGTAAGTTTATACGTACGTTTGTATAGAATGCCATTTTCAGGGACTGCATGCTATTTATACAGTATAAAAGTCAAAAATTTTAAGTTCTAATTTTACTGAATCGTATGCGTGTTGATCGTGTAGACTTAATATCAATGTAATGTGAACCGCTTTAAGAAAATGATCCTGATGAAAACATTTTCTGTGATAGGCAAATTTTCGATCTGCGCACATATTACCTAAACTTAAGGTTTTTTTAGTTACTGTACGTACTTCCGAGGCAATTTTTCAAATGTCAAAATTTAGGGCTACCAGGTAGGAATCATATTCTTTAAAACTGATACCTACTTTAGTACGTAGTACGAGTAGAACACAATTCTTCCAAATAATTTATTGTATAAAATAAACCCCTACTATAAAAGTTACGTATAAAGTGAGGCAATAATAATTAAGATAATCCTGTACTGGCTTAGAGTCACAGGGTGACGTAACGTAGACTACTGTTGTGATTATTCTACTATGATTGATCTTATATTATGTTGGTACTAAACTATTGACTCGAAGGGAAGACGCTTCGTAACTCGAAACTAAAATCGTCGGATCATTTTAACAAATGCTAGGTTTTTAATTTTAATCTTTTTCCTCGGATTATAAGACATATCAAACAGCTCTCTAGTGTAAAGCAATAAAAAATCATCTTGGATTTTCTTACAAGTATAAAACAACCAGGGTTACATATATATATGTCTTAAGAATGCGTAATTTCCAATTAATTAAACTTTTACCTATACCGGTTTCTGGATAATTTTCCTTGAATTAAACTTCGCTTTAATTATGATTTAGTCAGTAAAGGGGGTGTACATACACCGCTGTGTTTAGTGTTAAAAATGAAATAGTAACAAAAAATTAAATTCACAACGCTAATAATATTATTAATGTTCGACTTAACAGTATGTAAGTATATAGTCTTATTGGGTGTTAAAGCATTTAATAGTCTATAACTAAGGTTAACCAAGTTTGCGAATAATTATGTGGGATTTGAATATACAGAGTAACTTTAGTAGTACGTAAATGAATTTTAAAAAATTTTCAAGTTAATAGGCTATAGTTATGTATCAGTTTGTCTGTGTGGTGTTCCATTGTTCTTTTCTTGAATCTCTTTATTGTGACTGTGAGATCTCTCAGCTATGAGCCTGTATTGAATTCAAATTTGGATTCAGTTTTAATTTTATGTGCTCGGTTTTTAAATTCATTAAGATTTTTATATTTTTGTATATAACTATGATTTTTTATGAATGCAATCTGCATACAGTTCTGGCAGAGTATTTAATTCTTAATTTGTATTCAATTCTGTAAATTATAATCAGATGAACCAAACAAAATCTTTTGCAGCAATAGTTGTTACTATTGATTTCAGTATATGTTTAACAGGTAAATTATGGGAATGAATGTAGATCTTTCATAAGTTGAGTAGCAATTATGCAAAACCAAAATCATTGTACTACGTACTTCTGTGAACTTGAATATTGCATTCGTGTATCTTCTAAACCAATGCAAAATGACGTTTGTTAAATCTATTTTTAACGATTTATTGCAATTTTGGATTACAACACCCAGGTATGGTACCTATTATATTAGTAACACATTATTTGAGGATTTTTTGTTCGTTTTTTTATCCTTTTAGTTTTGTTAGTTATATACATAGACATAGTATTAAGAACGAACAGTGCAGAAGACTGCATACAATTCAGCTCTCCTAATTTTGTTGCTTTTTGTTGCATGCCATATTTTTAATCCGTCCAATTCAGTACTGTTCCACACATGAACAAAACTCAATTGTTTGTGTGGTTGCGGATAAATTATTTCTAGTTTGCTATTATTTCTATTTTTAAGGTTGTTTTTATTTCTTTATATTATGACACATAATATTATAAATTTTAATTATTATATTCATTATTACCATTACATTAAAGTACTTAAATATTGTGTTTGCATTTTGATGGCGTTGACATTACTTTGAAATTGTCTTTATCTTGCGTTTTAAACCGTCACAAAAAAAAATTATAGTTTCCAATAATCCTGAGAGCCAAGAAGTGTTTTATTTTTTACCGCTAGGTTTTTTCATTGTGCCTGACAATTATGATTGTGTACTACGACGAACTACAATGAACTGGTTCTTTGAAATCAGTAAATCTTTAAATCATATTTTAATTTTTGTCTCTGCGAGTTTTACATTGTTTCATAATGTATGATTAGATTAGTGAATGCTAAATTCTAAAATTATTAAACGATATACTAAGAGCAATATTTTGTGTTTTAGGATTTTCGAATTGACGAAGCAGCTAAGTTTTAACATCTATAGATAATAATAATGGGGAAATAATACAAATATTAATATTATATTGTTATAATATATAGCTACAAATATATATATAATTACTTAGTTACATATTTCTCTCTCATTCTGATTCGAGTCGGACGAGTTGTAAAGTTTGTAGTTACAAGTGTATTATACAAATATTTATAAAATCGACTTTATTACTAAATAATTGTGTAAATAAAAATTTATAATTTCTGTTGGCAACTTTCGTGCTATTCGTATTATTCATATTGTTGGGCATTGTGCATTAAGGGTGTAGACCAAACATAACATTATCTCCGTCTTTCTTATTAAGGGTTGCCTTGGAATGGGAAATGGAAAAGTGTGCGTGGGCTTCCCTTATTTTACACATTACTACGATTTACAACACCTATACGACTCGAGCCACATTCGAGTGAAAACAATGAGTAAGTTTTCTCCTGTAAGAAAGTTCACTACTTCGTTTTCTTTTGGTTTACTAGTCGCGTGCGATTTGGAATTCGGACACTGAGAATATGTAATAGAATCTGTATGTGTTTTATGTGGGTGATATATGTATGTAGAGGGTATTCGAAGCGAGGTATGGCTGTGGCTGGGAAACACATTTTGTACATACACACAGTTTAAGAATTTGATGAAAAGATAAATTTTGGCGCATGCAGGTTTGTTTCATTATTATCGTGAATTTGAGGAATATGGCCAACTTTACAGGGGCAGGTTGACGTGAGTGAGGCAGCTGGATTCTGGATTGGAGACGCAAGCTCTTATACACCCATTATATAAGCACCATGTAATCTGTATAATATGTAGCAGTAGCAATCCTACATGCTCACACATGTACATAATATACATGGAAATATAGCGTTTATTGGTTTGGTCATGTATGTAATATATAGTAATTAGTAGCTCGTAGCTTGACCTTAAATAAAACTCTAAAAGTCTCCAAAAATGTCTCCAAAATTCTCATGTACACAGTCCCCGCGCCGTCGTTCTCTTGCATATACTATACCACTATATAGTTGGACTTGGTAGATTTTCATTAAAATTCCCTCTGGTTTTTTTCTTGACTGCCTTTTACTTCCATGGTCCCATGGTCTCGGCTTTTGTTTTCATATTTAGTAAGTAATAGAGCACGGAGGTTGTTCCTTTGTTTTTGTTGTTGTCAACGAGTTATTAGCGGACCGGAGTGAGTCATCGTCGCGAATGTGTGTGAAAGGTGCTCTGGTCGTTGTCGCATTGAGCTGAGATCGAGAAATGTAGTTTGTGGAACCGACTGTCTGTTCAAAGTAACAATACTAATAATTAAGTCATTTAATTGTATTCTTGTGTTCGAACAACTTTTAAGGGACGTACAAAATAGTGAGCTTGGAATGGGCAAAATAGGCCGATTTGTGATACTTATTTTCATCATTTATGCCTGGGCATTGGGTGAGTAGTTTTCATTATTCTGTATTGCATTATCTGTAAAGTTTTTTTAGAAATTAAAATTTTTAAATTGTGAATAATTTCGTAATAAGAACCAAGTCAGTGCATGATGGAGAAAATAAGATGAAGGGTAATTAATTATATAGTTTCATCATGAAATCGTAGGTAGTTCGGCAGGAATAATGGCCGAGCAAGCAAAGCACCAGCCTCCCCGGCTTCGCAATAATTAATTTCTATTCAGCAGTGATTTTTGGACATTTTTTCAAATACAAAATTACACAGGCATATAATTATTGCCACCGTCCGAGGCCTCCAAGGCTCAAGTAAATAGCGTGTAATCATAATGTCTAAAATATTACAACTTAAAAATGCAGTACTACTTATGTAATATTTTAAATCCAATTATTATTTTACCTAAAATTCTAAAAATTATTCCACATGGCAGTCGCAGTCACTGCCAAAATTCTAATAGATTTTGAAAGCAAATCTCTAACGTTCGGAAATGTACAAGTAAAAAATGTAAAAGGAAAATGGTTTGTTTTTAGAATTAGAACAATGTCCACAACCCCATTCCCTCCCCACGTCCTTTGCCTGTAAATATTTGGAATATTTATAAGTCGAGATAGAGATGAAAGGCGTACGTGTTTGTAGCTGTACCTTACGGGAGAGGGATTTTTTTCTTGGGTTTAGTTTCACATAGTATGGTACAATAAATTTGTAGTCATATTTTCATATACTTTTAGGCTATAGCAAAATGCAATGGAATTTCTTTTGCTAAACAATTGGCGAAGTAAAAAGTGAAAATTCTTAAAACTTTCTTAAGCTAAGAAAGCGCAATACACTTTGATCTCCTTTCTCCCCAGTCCAAGTCTCTAATCCTTAATTAGCATTTTTATTTGTTTAATCTCTCTTTTCTCCTCGCGGGTTTCCTTGGAATGTGTTTAATCGCACGAGATTATTCTATACAATCCACTGGGCAGTGGTCCTGGTCTCCAGTCTAAAATGCCCATTCAGTGTAGTTATTCATGCTACTTTTTTAGTAGTACGGGTAACTATTAAGTATACCAAACTTTCGCCGGTGAAGGAGAATTTTTGCCAGTGGAGTCCAGTGGAATTAAGTTGGGCTTGGGTAAAATTGCTTCGATTATATGTGACCACATGTTACACACATTATAGCATACAAATGAATCCTTATCCAGGGACGATTTCAGAACTTTAGGAAACTTTTCACAGCTCGCTGTTTAATTTGTTCGGAAAGTAAGTGTAAGTAGTAAGTAGTATGGGGCACGGGGGAGGCGGATTGTGTAGTTTCGATGTTGTGTAATACTTGGGCCAGAACATCATGCAATCTGTATTCATCCAAGTCCAATTATATCTACGGACAAAGAGAAAACGAATCGATTTTCCCTGACCTTCTTCCCTATGTCCATGCATGGATGTTGTAGTCTAATCGTGAGGTGTATTTTCCTCCTTTTACAAAGACTTTAAGAACCCTGTTTGTACAGTTGACTAAAACATTCCTCCTTTCTTTCTTCCCCTCTCTTCATTACACATTTTACATTAAACTTTCGGAGGAAACTGGAAGGAACATCAACTTCCGTTCTGCAGGTTGGGTCCTGCCCTTCTACTCATTTCCCAGCCGAATAATGCAATGGTCAGGTTAAGCATCCCATCGCATCGTCATGACCAGACAAAAAACAATACAGTAATGGGGTGGTTAGGGTTATGAGATTCTCATTACAGTAAGTGCATCTGAGTATGTAGCCCTGTATTTTAAGGTAGACTTTTACTTCCCTCGGATCGGATCGGTCTCGGTCTCGGTCTCCTAATGCCAGGACAGGTCCCACTTTCTCGTAAAATAAATTTCTACTTCCACAACGCCGACATCTGTTCATGTACTTACTCCCTCTGACTTTATGTAGTGAGATTCAGGGATTCGGATTTGTGCTGGATCTGGATCTGGATCTGGATCTCTCCCTCCAAGGTACAGACCCACGGAAGTAAGTAAGTTGGACTCATAAATTAAAGCAAATCAAAATCAATGGAAGTACAGGGAGTTTGGGGACATGGACAGCGCATTAAAAAACTATTACAGGATTTACAACAAGATAATTTCCTTGTTTACTGCTTCCACTCCGTATACTTTATACTGCTTATTCTTCAATGCTATACGCCATACGAGGCCATAATACCCGCTTCTTTGTTGTTGACCCTCATGCGAACCCTGGTACGACAAAGGCTATACAACACAAGATATACAATCTGGAGGTATATTGCCATTCAGGATTTACTTTGCTGTACATACGTAGCAATGCCATGTAATAGTAGTAGATGCCAGATGTACAGAGGATATGAAAGAGAGTTATGGAACAGAAACAGGAGAACGGTAGAACTTTACAATCTTATTACAGTACCTAATACGGAACAACGGAACTACAGATCATTTCACAGATATACTCTTTGCTATACAACTCCTCTCAATCCTTAACGACCTACATATTCCAAACGAGGAAGAAATCCTTAACTGAATTTCGAGACATGCGAGGAAGTAATTCCAACTTTTCTTTTAGCACCTAATCACTACACACAGAACTTTAAGACTTGAAAATAGCAAATAAATTCTACGCACTAAACAACCAAAATTCGGCATTGAGCTTTAAGTAGTCCTTCTTTTCAGCATTTACGTAGATTACACTTTAATTATGAATCGAGTTTAACTGTGATTAAAGGCTAAGTATAAAATACTAAAGATATGTCCTCACACAATTTGATGGCTTCAATTCTCATGATTGGGAAATCAATTTAAGGTCTCCTTCAACAATTCTTTAACTATGCCAGAGAAAGTTTCGTGCTGTGTCCAAGTGCATATCAGTAATATCATCGCATCCCTCTTCCTTGGGAATTTCCTATTTTTAGGATAAAATTGACAGTAGAGTGTAAGAGTAAATCTATAAAATAGACAATAAAATCTATAAATAAAATCACAGCGCGGGGTAAAATTGCAGCTGCAACGGAGTATTTTTGATTTCTTCAAAAATACAATTATTCTGTATAGAAAGACGAAGGTCTCTCTTGGAGTTCTTCTGTTACGAACGACGCGACGGAGGTATCGAGCATAGGAATATATTGGTTGTAGGACATATTCCCCCTGGACATTTTCCCCCCGGACCTATTCCCCCCGGACTTTTTCCCCCCGGACTTTTTCCCCCCGGACCTATTCCCCCCGGACATTATCCCCCCAAGCAGTAACCCCGGACATTTTCCCCCCAAACCCTTATTTAAGATACTGAAATGCTCATTACATAAAGTGATGAATTTTGAAATGTTGGCTTAAATGTAATATATCTTAAATACAAATCGAAATTATACTTTATTGAACCCTGAGCGTGGTTTGCGTAGAAATACATGAAAAAATCAATTTTAACAGAAAATTAAGGCAATAGAGGTAACTAGTTTTAATCATAATAAAATTCTTAAGCATATTAGTTAGTAGTAAACTTACTCCAGAAACACGTACTATACTATTTTTCCAATATGACTAAAAACAATGTAGACTAATTATGTATGCTGGCATTATATAAAATCCTTCCTTACTAGATCAGTAAGAAAATGACAGTAAAACTGTTTACCCCTTAAACCAGTTAAGTAAATAGGACCTAAACTTATTTATTTTACGATAGAGGTTTCTGTTTTATGAACAGAAACCCTTCAAACACCATTTTTTCCCGCCTCTCGCAGCTTTAATAATTTCTAAAGCCATTGCAATTCTATAGAATAAAGCACTAACAATGAGTAATAAGAATGCAGCTATTCAGTTTTACGACAGTGATGCTACTACGAGCTCTTGAAACAGACTGATAAAATAAAATGTTAAACCGAAATGAATTAGTGTATACTCATTGCCATTCCAATATGATAAAAATAATTTGTTAAAAATAATTACGCAAATTAATGCATATTGTAGATTGCATATTGCTAATCAGGATAAAATACCTATTTAGAACACCAGTATTATTTTCTCAGAATGCCTTTATACGACCGCGTAATATTATATATCAGTATCTTAAATAAGGGTTTGGGGGGAAAATGTCCGGGGTTACTGCTTCGGGGGAAAATGTCCGGGGGGAATAGGTCCGGGGGGAAAAATTCCGGGGGGAATAGGTCCGGGGGGAAAATGTCCAGGGGGAATATGTCCGTATACCGAATATATTATGAAGGTTGACCATTTGGGATTCTTTCAATTTCAGGCTATTGTCTGTGTACGTTGCTAAAAACATGTGAAGGGGAAAATTTACAAGACTGTGTGAGCAAAGCCGAGTCCATGCTTCAAGATCCCAACATGACATTTCCAGATGATAATGAAACACTTCAGTCTGTCTGCAGGTGGGTCTATACTTTGTTTAAGCTTTCCTTCATCATATAGCTATGCCTACCTGCATAGTTTGACCGAAAAATGTAACAAAATTAATCATTACTATTGAATTGTTTTGAAGTTTAATAATTATTGTGAGTTGGCGCGCTCTTCTAAAAAGCCCGATTTCAGAAATTCATTTATTTTGTTGTAGGATGTGGGAGGATATGACTGTATGTACGTATAACTACACGTCGAGGTGTTTGACTCGGAAGGAGAACGAAGAATTTCACCAATATTTCCAAGAGCCAATGACTTCGATGAAGACTGTGTGTACAGATAAGGACTCCAGCGAAGGTATATTATATTTTCCTTATGTTTATATACACACAGTCTAATAAAAATGATTGGAATTTAGAATTCAGAATGCGTACAGCACTTGAGACGTCAAGTCAAAGAAGCAATTTATAGGGGCTCTATTATAAATGTAGATAAAATATAGTAGTGTTCTACCGTAGTATTTTTTGGTGTGCACACAAAGGGAAGTTTAGTAGAGTTATTACACAGTGTGTTTGTGTGCATAGGGTTGAGTTTTGTGAGAGAATTATGACGATTCATTTCCCTGCACCATCAAGATTTCTTCCTTTTTTTTTGTGACGAGGAAGAATTCTCTGATTAAAAATGAATGAGTTGAGAGGCGCGGTATGGCGGCGGGATGAATGGAGTGGATCGAGCGTGAAACGCATTTGTATATTTTTTGAACAGTCTATCTAATGGGAAGGTGTCTCTTTTTCGTTTTCCTCATTTTCGATTTCATTTTCTCACTCACTCTCACTCACTCACTCACCCACACACGCACGAACGCATATGAGTACACGCACTTTCAAATTCTATTTCCGTCATTTTTTTTTCAGAATACTTTCGACACGCCCACTGCATCAAAAGAATTTCCACCGGAGAAAACTACTGTGGCACTCAGTACCAAATTATGATCGATCAAATCCTGAGTGTGACTATGAACTCTATGAAACAAATTTGCTGGTATGTTCTTCTTCTCCTCTCATTCCTCCACTCCTGCATTTTTATTGTACTTTTTTATTTGGTCATTTAGATGCAGGCTCATCGTGTTTATGTTGCATTACGGACATTTGAATTTCATAAGTCGTTTTTGTCATTCATGAGGAAATCTCAATTGTTTCTTGAATTTTTTCTATTTGCTGTGTTATTTTGTTGCAGTGCCATGAGAGACTTTAAGGAGTGCGTGATGAAGATGAATGCAAAGCAGGTTTGTCGAGGAGAGCCTTACGAGGACTCCTCCGCCATGTACGGCTCTGATGGGGGAGACATTGCAACTTATGCATTTCGTACTTTAGACAAATCTCTCCTTGCATTCGTGACTCACTCTTGTGTGAAAGAAGGGTACGCTATTCTATTTTTATTTTCCATACACTAAATCCTGTGTTTATGTGACGTGAGGATGCGGATGCAATGACGGAATTTTGTTTCTCTGTTCGTAAATAGATTCAACGGGCAGAGATGCTCCATGTCGGAGGATGACAATCCCAACGATTTGAGCCAGCTCATGCAGGAGCGCACAGATAATAGCAACGCCAACAACAAACCCAACAACAACAACAACCATATCAGCAACCCGTCGGGAGCCCAGGCCATGAATGGAGACGGTCTCTACGGTCACGGGAGAACGAGCGACCAGGAGAACGAAGACATTCGACTGGAGACAGCGATGCTAATGACCCAGACTCAAACACAGAAGCCGCTTCTTGTTCCTCTCTCCCCAATGCCATATGACTTATTTCACCGAGGAATTCGGGTGAATGTGACCGTCTCGGGGAACAGGGGGAAAACATTTATGGGGAGAACGGGACCCTTCCTCCAACAGACCTCCAACATCAACAACAACATCAACAACAACAACAACTTGGCTGGGAATGTCCACTCAACTGGGAATGGGAATCACGGCTTCAGCTATGGAAATGACGTGGCCATCGGAAGAAGTCTCCGAGACAAAGATATGCTCATAGGCTCCGGCGGCCTTTCAGACATCCACGTGGGGAATCAGATACTGGAGGCTAGACTCAGGAACGTGTCAAATTGGCTCCCGAACATTTCCCAGAATGACCACAGTGGGAACACGATCACGAATGGGAATTCAAATAATGGAAACTTAAATAGTAATGCTGAGAGTAACAGTATTGGGATTGCACTGGCTGAGAGAAGGATTGACGCCGAGTCTGATGCTAATTCCAAAATCCCATCCACCTCCGGGAACAACATCAACGTCGTCCTCACACATGGGAATGAGCACACTGCCAGTCAACATCAGAATCAACTCCAGGACGTCTCTCCCAGAATGAACGGAAGCACGGCTCTCAACTCAAACGGTGCCCCGGCCCCACTCCCTGTGACCCGCGTCAACGCCGGGAGATCCCTCAATTTCCTCGAGTCCTCTGGACCCGTTGAGGAGAATGCCTTGTTGACCAGCAGCAACAGCAACAGCATGAATTTGAACGGGGCAAACGAACGGGGGGGTATTTTCAACGATCATTCAAATCCCACCCTGGGAGTCGCTCCTCCAGAAATGATGGGCACCACAAACCCGGGCAGCCTCTCGTCTCCTCCTGCAACCGCATCCGCATCTGCCTCCGTCATGAGCCCAAATAATCAAATGACAGACATGAAAATCACCACGGCGCCCACGGCCACTTCACCAATGAACAACAATAACCTTAACAGTAACGCTGCAGCAGACGGGAATAAGTCCAACTCCAAATCTGGGAGTGAGAATGAAACGACAATGATGGACAAGGAGCCATCTCCGAGAATACTAAATTCCGGGAGTAGCAGTAGTAGTAGTAGTTTAGGGACATTTAATCATAGTCCAAGTCAAGGCACCACCAAATTATTCACGCCGCCCTCCACCGCCCCCACCCCCACCACTCCACCTCCCAAAAAGAATGCGGGGAAGAGTGAGAAGGGGGACAAGGGGAAGAAGAAGGCCCTGTTGGACATTGCAAATACGACCATGAAGACGGATGAGAGCAAGAACAATGGGAACTTCTCCGTCTCGGACGTCCCCATTAAAGTCTTCATGGTCTGGCTCTCAACTTTCTTCGTTTAGTTCAATCTCCATCGTTATTTCTATTCCTTTCTCATCTGATCCACCTTCCAATTCAAATCAATAACAGACTTAGGAGACTTAATATATGACATTTTTCCAAATTTCCAAGCTCAAACTACTGATATACGGATAAACATGGGAATGCTTTCGGGAGATTTGAGATGATGACCTTACGAAGCGAGCTGTGCTCGCGTCAACTTCTACGTCTGGTTCTGCTCTCTTAACGCCCTTGGTAGGAATTCAAAGCCTTCGTCTTTGCTCTTTGGTGCTGACTCGCCTGTACAGAAAAATTAAATAATCTATTTGTGAACCAGAATGAGAGTGAGGTTGTCTCATTGGACATGGACTCTACCACAGGATTCATCACACAATAAAATCTACAGTCTTAATCACACACACAAAATGCAATACAATTGTAACAATAATATGCTAATTTTAATGTTTACTACCTACAAACTTAATACTATGACTAACTAGTAAGGTCGCTACTCGCATCCCACACGAACTTAGAATGAAAATGAACTTAACTTTTTGTTACTGTATTTTTTGTAAGCTTCATTTATTATCGCTTTGCTTTTCCAATAATTGTAAATTTAAATTGTAAAAATTACATGTTGAAGTACTGATGCGCTACGCTGAGGACTGGGCCGGTTGAATTTAAAAAAACATTACTGTGCTCAGGGTCTCTAGACTTTTGTCTCTTTAATTAGTGGCCTTTAATGGGATAATTGGGAGGAATGCGAATTGATTTCTAATGTAAAAATACTTTGTTCATGTATTGATACACACTTCATGCTCGTGTGGTTACGAAAAGTGGAACAAGTTTGTTTCCACTCAACGGTTTTTTCTCCTCTCCGTTGTCACTGAAATATTGCCGTGGATGTAACTGTCATTCCGTTGTAATTCCGTTTTGAATATTATTAATTCGACTCTTACATTTAATTGTTTCGTACAAGTTGTTACGTATGGATGATTAATGGTTAAGTTATGGATTCCCTTTCAGAGCAATATGAATATCATTAACATTTCGCTGCCGTCTGTCTACTACTATTTGTTTATCCTTAGATTCCGTTACATTTTTGTTATGTAATAGATTTTACTTATTTCAGATGGGTATAGCTACAAGCATATGCACACAATCAAAAGTCAAACTGGGGAATTATACTGTAATGCAAATATACAGTGACAAGATTGATAGTAGAATAGAGAAAGACGCCGACACCGACGCCGACAGAGGAAAGGGCGTTAATTAGTTATTTTTGTTGGACTGATATGTAAATATCTGTAGCTCCACGATGCTCATGGCTGATGATGTGCTAAGTGAGTGGGACGGGGAATCATTGAACCGTAAATATTGTGTCATTTTTAGTCACTTAACGAGTTTTCTACTTCCGCAACTAAAGTACCTTATCAACGACAACGAATACGACAACGACAACGAAGCAAAAAAAGGAAGATTCAAATATGCAAATACTACTATCTAAATCTACACCGTCCACTAGGAACTCCACCACAAATAAAAGGCACACACACAAAATACATTGTTCATTTCGTTTTCCTGCTCGATCCTCCTTCGTTTTCGTATCTAGTAAAATACAGACTACATAAAATAATAATGTAATAATATTCGATGGATTTGTACGAGTAAGAGCATCATTAATTTAAAGTCAATTTACATTTGATATAATAATGTACCTATACCAAAACCAAACCAAAATCCACATCCCATTCCGCCATGTACCTTACCATTATGATGTAATTATGTACTAACTATACAATAAGTTTAGCACATGCCCCTATATCCACAAAGTACGTGAATATAACTAAACCAATATAGAGGAAGTATTTATAATTAAACTTTGTAAATGTCCTTAATCTGTACGATCATGTGTTATTGCGTCATACGCCATATTTATTTTATTCCATAATATTCCATACACTCATTACGTACTTTAGAAAATTCTGAGATTCCAAAATCAATGTTCACTTCATATTTTTCCGTTATGTTTTCTGCGACTCAGTTTTCATTTCATTGCTGTATGCATTTACGTACATATGGAGGTTAACGGTTGGCACGTTTCTTTTTTGAATTTTGATACTCCGGATCAAGCACAGTTATTCTAGTAATTGACGGCTGTATGAAGTAATCGAGTAAGGTACATACTAAGCCTTTATTTTATTGAGTTCACAATTTACCTTTCCCGGTCCCGGTCCCGGAGCTTAGATTTGTGTGAGTGGCAATTAGGGCTATATGACCAGAGATATATCGTCTGTGAAGAACTAAAACGGCCCATATCTAATTTAAGCTAGAGTCAAAATGAGCTATGTCATAAAAACAAACTGAGAAACATGCGTAAAATGTTAATTACGAGTTTTTGAAAAACGTAAAATGTCCTATTTACATGTTTTTGAAAAGGTGCAAAATGTTCTAATTCCATGTTTTCGAAAAGATGCAAAATGTTCTAATTCCATGTTTTTGAAAAGGTGCAAAATGTTCTAATTTCATGTTTTCGAAAAGGTGCAAAATGTTCGAATTCCATGTTTTTGAAAAGGTGCAAAATGTTCTAATTCCATGTTTTCGAAAAGGTGCAAAATGTTCTAATTCCATGTTTTTGAAAAGGTGCAAAATGTTCTAATTCCATGTTTTCGAAAAGGTGCAAAATGTTCTAATTCCATGTTTTTGAAAAGGTGCAAAATGTTCTAATTCCATGTTTTCGAAAAGGTGCAAAATGTTCTATTTAAATATTTTTGAAAAGGTGCAAAAAGTTTTATTTAAATGCTCTCAAGACATATTTCAATATTTTTGTAGATAGTGGATTTTGTTTTAGCTAAAAATGGATTCGGGTCATTTTGGTTCTTCACAAACGATATGGGAAATTATATCGATGATTGAATTTGATTTAATAGGATAATAATAATTATTTAATGGTTTATTCCTTGGAGAGCAGAGTAATCATCAAGTTTCATAAAAGTAAAGGCCGAGTCCCCCGAGAGCTCGATGGACGGACGGAACGGAGGATTTTGGATTTAGATTAATGAAGTCATTGAGACTGCGAGAGAGCGAAGGTGAAATTTTTCACGGTCAAATCGTCCGCATATTCGGATTTATTTGGACTTGGACCATGGCACACCAGCAACCAGTACACTACGAACATACTGCATTCTCATTTTCATTCGATTTTGATTTTGATTCATATCTGTATTTCGATTCCAGGATTTTCCCTTTTATTCTCCTTTTTACAGGATTGCATTACTGGACTCTTACATTATTTCCAGTATTTTATTGTATCGCAGTGGCATTGAGGAATCTTTTGTGTTTTGCATCGTGAATCGTGACTAGTCTCACTCTGCCGGTGCCGGTGCCGGCTGAACCTGAAGACTGGACGAGTGGAAAACTGGACGCTGGAACGTGTCCGGAAATAAGCCCATTGCTGACCGCGTCACAATTCGCACACAGTCACAACCCTTTAATTTCCTGTCCACGAAGCTCATTGGGTATATACAAAGTTGAAGAATGATTACATAGCCACGTGTCACTTTACATGCTCTTCACTTTGTGTGTGATTGTGTCAATTGTATTCAAGTCTCAGACATTGGCAATGGATTTTGAATGACAGCTAAATGTTTAGTTTAGTTGTTTTGTGAGCTTTCTTGCATTGATTTTGGCTCCCAAATTCGGGGCTCTGTGACCTCAATTACTTTTTATGTATTTACTTGGTAGTAGGCAGGTTACAATAGTTCCTACACTGATTTGATTTCGATTTACAAATTGAAATTGGTTTCGGCTTTAAGTACCTATACGTGTAGCTAAAGTGTGGAGAGGTCCGTTAAATAACCTTTCATTATTATGACCAAACTATTGCCATCGCCGTCGTCATCGCCATTCCCATTACCCACTCCGTTGTCATCCGAATTCGAATCTTAATAGACCTCCATTCTGGCACTGGCACTGGCACTGGTCTTGAAGACTTTTCGAGTCAAGTTCAGGCATATGATTTCTTTCATGACGATGACCATGTGATGGAAGACGTCAGAACATTTTCTGAGAAATAATAAGAATATCAATATTTACTGTTAGGTGCACGGTAATACACTTGGTCTGTGAAGAATCAAAATGACCCATAATTATCCAATATTAACCAAACACAAAATTCACTACCTACAAACTATGGTATATGGTCCTAAGATCATGAAAAAAGAACATTTTCCAAAAAATTAGTGAATTAGTATAATTTTGCAAAAACTTGTAAATAAAACATTTTGCCATTTCCAAAACGCTGAAAATAGCATATTTTGCAATTTTCAAAAACTCGTAAATAGAATATTTAAAAAATTTTTTAAACTCGTAAATAGAATATTTAAAAAAATTTTTAAACTCGTAAATAAAACATTCTGCAATTTTTAAAAACTCGTAAATAAAACATGGTGCCATTTCCAAAACGCTGAAAATAGCATATTTTGCAATTTTCAAAAACTCGTAAATAGAATATTTAAAAAATTTTTTAAACTCGTAAATTGAATATTTAAAAAAATTTTTAAACTCGTAAATAGAATATTTAAAAAAATTTTTAAACTCGTAAATAAAATATTCTGCCATTTTTAAAAACTCGTAAATAAAATATTCTGCCATTTTTAAAAACTCGTAAATAAAACATGGTGCCATTTTCAAAATGCTGAAAATAGCATATTTTGCAATTTTTAAAAACTTGTAAATAAAACATTTTGCCATTTCCAAAACGCTGAAAATAGCATATTTTGCAATTTTCAAAAACTCGTAAATAGAATATTTAAAAAAATTTTTAAACTCGTAAATAAAATATTCTGCAATTTTTAAAAACTCGTAAATAAAACATGGTGCCATTTCCAAAAACTCGTAAATAAAACATTTTGCCACCTTCAAAAATCTGTAAATAGAATATTTTGCACTTTTTAAAATCTCGTAAATAAAACATTTTGTCATTTTCAAAAACCTGTAAACAGAATATTGTGCACTTTTAAAAACTCGCAACTGAAATCAAAATTTTACACATCTATCTCATCTACTCTTTTTTTGACATAGCTCGTTTTCGCTTTCGTTTTAGTTCTAGCTTAAATTGGATATGGGTCATTTTGATTCTTCACGGACGATATATGTCTTTGAGGTTCGCAGCCTTCTGTTCAATCTATATGGCTATATGAGCAGTTACATTTATTATTGTCTATCTCGTACTGTTTTGCACGCACAGGCTCACATAGTTGGGATCGGAATCGGAAATTCGACGGATCGTGTTCGCTCTGCATACGATTATACAGTGTGTAGAGGGGTGCTCCTGAAAAGTGCATATAATATCATTGTAGTAAAGACCATCGACTATATTTTTATGGTGTTCCTATACATAATTACAGTGTACATGATTCACTGGTAAAAGACTTGAATGTAAATTCTGTATCAAAGGAGAAGAAAGCCCGTGTTTGTTTTTTCTACGCCGACACCGACACCGACACCGATACCGACACCGACACATTACACCATTTGCGTCTACCCTGCAGTCCACTGCAGAAGTACTTATTGTAAGAAGCTCTTTTGTATTGATGTGCAACACGGGACTTACATTTAGTGAAGCACAAATGGATCGAGTGGAGAACAAAGGAAGAAAGAAAGAGAGGGAAGGTGCGCTATGCTGGCTTGTGCTCTGGGACATCATAATGAAGGATCCCACCTTCGTAGCTTCTTCCCTGGGCTGTGGTCCTTTCTCCTTTCTCTTGCTCGAGTAATTGGGTGCGTGCTTTCTCTTGATTTGAAGCAAAGGAGCAAATATTGACCAGCCAATAATACAGCTACCGACGACAAAGAGCGAACCACCATAATTTTTACAAGTCACGTCTCATATACAATAACAATATCACTTCCCATTTATTTCCAGTCCAAGCCCAAGCCGACTTAGAAACCTATATCGATATCCATAACGCTCCTTTTTTGATTTCCTATATACAATATTCTAAACTTTGTTTTGCCAACACTACAGTAATAGTAGTCTCCTTCTTTCTCTCTCGTGTCGCGTTTTTGTTTTATACTTTGAGCTGGACGTACGTGGAGCGATAGCGACAACTAAAACGACACACGACAAGGATTTCATGGCTCATCTCTTTTCTCTCTCTCTCTCTCGTGTCCCACTTACACATTTTGACAAATCTAATTGAATGTAATTTACGATTAGGATTAGTGTGTAATTTATACACTCGCAATAATTATTAAACATAATATAATACCAATACCACTTTAGCACTACTTGGAAAACAAATGCAATTTTAAAAGCCCTAATTACACTGGAATGTGGAATGTGGAATGCGTAGTCGTCAGCATTACTGTACATTTTTTACCTCTATTCCTCCATCGTTCGTTGCACCCTTTCGTATACTTTGGACTTTGATCCACTCACCGACATAACGCTCAAAATAAAAATCAAAATATTGTCTCCTGGTAATAATTTATTGATGTCATTTTTCAGCCACAAGATAGCCAAAAAGTTTCCCAGAATGAACGAAATTATGGCTGAAATTTTGTACAGGAATTTGAAGCAAGTGAAACTTTTTGAATATAGTCTATGAAGAACCAAAATGAGCCATTTCCAACTTATGCTAGAACTAAAATGAGCTATAATGCTAATCGTGAGTTTCTAAAATGAACGAATTTTTCTATTTGAAGTGTTTTTAAAAAGTGTAAAATGTCCTATTTATATATTTCTCAAAGGTCAGAATGTTCTATTTAAGGGTTTCTAAAATGAGCAAATTGTTTTATTTACATTGTTTTTAAAAGATAACGATGTCTTATTTACATGCTTTTGAAAATGTCAAATTGTCCTAATTAAGTGTTTTTAAAAATGTAAAATGTCATATTTACTTGTTTTTTGAAAATTGCAAAATATTCTGTTAACATTTTTTTCAAAAGTGTAAAATGTCCTATTTACATGTTTTTGAAAAGTGCAAAATATTATGTTTTTTTTTAAAAATGAACAAGGTTCTATTTACATGCTTTCATGAACATTTAATTTAATTTCTTCTGTAGATAGTTCATTTGTTTTTGACTAAAAATGGATATGGTTCATTTTTGTTCTTCACAGACGACATTTTCCTTATTATTGTAATTAGTGACAGAGAGAGAGAGAGAGAGACAGTATAGGAAGTCACTGTGATTATCATTAGGAGACTTACGATTAGCATTACCGCAGATGACTCCCATTTCATTGGATGCTATCACTCCCAGCAAGAACAAAAATGAGGCATGAAATTTTTGAACGATTAACGTGTCTGCAGGAAAATGAAAATACGGTGTCTCTCTCTCTCTCTCTCTCTCTGCTTTCCCGTTTTCCCGTTTCCCTGCGAAGGATTTATGAGCCGCAGAATTAGCTCCTACGTGTCTGTTTCGGTCTCGGTTTTCGGTTTTTGTTGTTCTACATACACTGCAACACTCCATATTTTACTTTGATGGAGCGGGCATCGGCAACGGGGAGAAGGAGAACAAGGAAGTGCGGAGAGCTTCCATATGAAACCAGGGATAAGATGACAGTATAGTGTTCATGTTGTTTTGGTTCAGATTAAGATTGGGTTTTTTCCTATACGAGTCTACATGAGGAAATATCTGTAACGACACGATCAAGTACTCCACGTGAGAAATGAAAAATAAGACAGATTTACATGAGAACTGTATATACGACCAGCAGGAGTACAGGAGTAAAAATAAGTAGAGCTCTTCGTGTGTGCGAAGAAAGTTAATTTAACTCCCAAAAATATGGAAAGTGGGAATACAACCATATGAACAAGTGTGTGTAAATTCATTAATCCAGAGACAGCAACTTATTTCCTGTACTTGGGTCTACGAGTGTGAAACTAAAACTAAAAGTACCTACCTACCTACTTAGTACACGGGACTACATATTTGCTAGGTGCTTTCATCTTCCTTCAACTCCAAAACAATTTCACCCAAAACCGAAAAACGATTAATCTATGGAGAAACATTAGAAAACATTGTTCAAAGAGGGAAATAAGGCAGCTAATTTAGAGCGTCTTTGTAGAGATGGCCTATATAGAGCGAAAAATAAACCACAAGAAACTAAATAGACTTCCTGCTCCAAAAATTAATAATCATCTCGTCTCCTTTTCTTATTGAAAACCTCCCACAACTTCCCTGTCCCTGTCTATTGACGCTCCAGTCCGCCTAGTCCTACTTCCAATTTAATGCCCGGGATTTTTGAGATGAGAAACATTTTAATTCCGAAAAACAAATTGTCTCCGCAAAATCTCGGAATACCTTTGATGATCCAGGCGGGTGCGCGGTAAAGGTAAAAGTAACGGTGATGGTGATGGTAAAAATTTGCGGCCAGCTCAAATGGTTTAGAAATAGAAATCTTGGTGACAGAGAACGAGTCACATTTGGTAGGAAATAAGGTCAGTTGTGCTCCTTCCATCTCCCCATGACTCATCCATATATGAATATGAAAAACGGGTAGGGGCATACCACATCATATAGGACATACTGCACTATACTGTCTGGGTAAATTAGACAGGAAGAGAAATAGAAAGGAGAGTCATATCTAAAATAGACAATAAAAATAGGAAACAACTCCATGTGGAAGAATTCACACAGATATTTCCAACATGGCTTCCATATAAGATAATCTCACTATATGGCATTGTGGATTTTTAGCAGTCTCTATATTAGTAAAAAATCTGCATTTAAATGGGAAATGGGAATCCTAAAAAACCTCCGCTGCTCCTTTATGAGATTTGACTCGTCCATTTTTGTCCAGTTGTGTCTGCTCAGTCTTCTGCTGGAGCTTCCATTTCCCTGTCTGTCACATCTCCGTCACTTTGTCTCCGTCATAATCTCCATCTTTATTTCAATCAAATTTCATTTTGGTATCCAGAAAGTGTTTAGTGCCTGGCCACAAATAGTTGATTATTTTTCCAAATTATTTTTTTTAAGGCAAATGGGGCAGAGAGGTGATAGAAGACGGGGCCGAGATTGAAAAAAGAAATTACAACAGTAACTTAAGAAGTAGTTAAATTTGGAAAAGAAGGATACTCAAGTTAACTTTAATAGCATTTCGTAGGACATGTCTGGACATGGACACTGCACACGTCATTTATGTTCATTTCCATGGACTGACGAGGGATATTTGTGCAATTGCATTTCCTTATTCCAACAAAGTGGATTTCGATACTTGACAAAATAATACAGATAGCAAATAAAATCCACTCAACCCATTTCTTAATGACGATAACGATAGCGGCTCCCTCCCCCCTTCCATGTCTTTTTTGACGGAAAGAAATCAAATAAAAAAAACAGAAGGAAACCATAGGAAGTGTCTGTGTATGTAGAGTGTGAGTGGTGCTCCTTCAGCGTATTATTATTTAGTGCTGGGAAGAATGTGGCCGATGATGAAAGAGAGAGACAGATGTACTTTGTTATTTTGTCGGTGTTAATGATAGAGTGGAGGGGTTGTGTGTGTGTGTGCTCTGCTGTGGCATGATAAGAAGTATAAATCGAATTTCAAATCGATCGTCTCCAAAGGAGAAGAAGACGAAGAAGACCTTCTCAAGATTATTTGGTGAGGATTTTATTTGGATTTTTTTTAGGGGATTTTTGATATTATTGTTGGTGAAGTGGAAGGCGCCGGAAATCCTATTAATCATTTGTAGGCATAGTCATAGACATTGTTCCTCTCCGGACTATTAACCACTGTCTACTCTTTCTACTACATACTCCGATGCTATAGGTATATCTACTATACTTTGTTGTTATGCTCTTACTATACTACACGTACAGCTACAACTACAGCACACACGCTGCTCGTTTTCGTTTTCAATTTCTTTGAGCGTCTGCTAAATGTGTAGGTGTTGGGACTGGGACTGGGACTGGAGTGTGACCAACTTTATTGCTTTTCCTCACTTTACTTTCCTTTATTTGGGAAATTGTAAAAATAATTAGCTGGCTACACTTGACTCTCTGCTCCACATTCCACAGTCATTCTCAGTTTCAATTTCAATCTCCGTCCCTCCGTCACCGCCGCACCGTCCCCACCAACGGTCCCGGTCCCGGTCCCGGTCTTACGATGTCCATGTCCCTGGCATGCTCATAAATAACGCAGTATAATATAGAGACCGATAATTAAATCACCTTGATTTTTCTTGTACTTAAAATACTATAGAATCATAGCTGCAATAAATAATACTAACAGCACCTGGTAGTTAACTGTAGAATTTGAAATCCAAGTCAAATATCAATTTAACACACATTGAAGGAGAGACGCTGAAGCATTGATACTGATACTGATAATGTTGACATCGTAGGCCGGGCCAATTTACATGAATATTGCTTCCTGTGCTAATTTTGTTTCGAGGGGCTCGCAAGAAGAAATTTGATTTGGAAAGGTGGAGGTTTTGGGGATAAGAGTTTTTTGGTGGTGACTGGTTGGAGTTGGAGAGGGGGGCAAGGAAGGCTGACTTTTTTCAATAGCTGTAATAATAAACTCCGAGTGAGTGAGTGTTAGTCATGAATGAGGTTTTTCAAAAGCTCTCCTCATAAATACTCACCTTCTTGTTATATGTTTTACTCTGTACAGAAGGGAACCCCAAAAGCAGTTACAAGAGTTACAAGGAGTGATTTGTATGCAGTAGAGCGTCAGTCTTATATTCGTAGCTTGTGTACAGGTAAATCTCGCTCCTACTCTGCCTCATTAAAACGTTGACTTTTTATTTAAGGTTGAGGGAAATACTAGAGCAGTACATAATAAGCCAGGGAAGTGTATGTAGGTACATCCACAGGGATTTGGATTGAGAGTAACAAAGTAATAAAGTGAGCGGTTTGGGAGCCGAGACGGTCAGTCTACTTGGAAAGCAAGTAAAGCACACGTTGTTTGTTAGGACATTAATTTGATTCGAGGCTTTTTTTGGTCAATGTGAGAGAGGATTGAAACATTGGAAAAGTAAAGCAACTTTGTCTTTGTTCCTCCAGTCGCATAGTCGTGTGGGTGAAACACGTTCTTGTTCTTGGCGTTCGTCTTGAGCGTTTTCTTTGCATTAGGCTCCGAGTCGCAGTCAAAGAAACCACTTGGACACTATACTCCACAGTCACAGTTTTACATTTACACTTTACAGTTGATGACAAAATCGCGTGCTCAGCCCAAGAAGACGAAGGGAGAAGAAAAGTATAATAGTCATACTTCTCTGGGCTCTCCACTCATCTACATTGCTTAACTTTATTTAATCCACATTTTGGACTGGGAGCTCGAGCTGACCTAGTCACAGTCATAGTTTTTGAGTGCGCTCGGCTGTCCACCTACAACTACAACCAACAACAAAACAAAAGTCAACCAAAAGTGTGACAAAGAAACAACAAACAATCGACACGAGTTGGCTCCTAGCACTTTGCTATAAGTTTACCTCAGCCTTAAATCCGCCGGAAATCATAACAATTAGGAACTGTGGCTGAATTAAAGGAAATTTCAACTAACAAAATAATTAAACTTATTCAGTGTCCAAACTCCAAACTAATTTCAAATTTCAAGTGGTGCTTCTTGTGCAATTTTTCATACATTGAAAAAATCTGTGCATCTGTCTCCTGTCTCCTGTCAGTTGTTGGCTGAGTCCCAGTGAAACTGTCAACTGTCATTATACAGTGTAGTAAAAATCTTGAAAATCTAAGAAACGTGTGAGAAGTGTTGAGTGCTTCATCCTAAATACGTAAATAGGAATCGTGCTGGACGTCTAATAAAATTTCCCAGGAGCAAAAGAAACACGAAGCTAAAAATACCTGAGCTCTCTTGACCAATTAAAAAAAAGACTGGGAGTGTTGGGAAATGTTGCGGAGACTTATCTGAATGTAAGTGGTTTTACTTACAACTGAGTAAGTTTCTCGGATTTCATTTTCGGCATTTCTGGGAACATAACAATTTGACTTACTAAGCGGCTAAGGAAGCGGGCCGTTTTTTTGTTTTGTACTGTACTGGGATAGGAATCTACAATGAAGTACTTCTTCAACCGCACTTGTCGTCGTCTAATCAATCTCAAAATGAACAAAGTCTGGATGCTCCTCCCCCTCTTCCTTGCAACTTATTTTGGTATGAGCATTTTTCAAACTTATATGCATAAATTACATTATTTTTAGTCACAAAAAAAAATACTCAGCCGCATTTTCATATGTTGTCATTTAGAATGTCTTGATGGAAAATCTGCAGAATTAAAATTTATTTTACAACTCGTAGTATATGACCTTTGATTTGATTAAAGTTCAAGATTAAATGGAGGTGAATTAATCAATGTACTAGTCTATTTCTATCGCTAATCGTATTAGGAATTAGGAGGTTTCGAATTAAATGAACAAATTGGCCGTTGCAGAAAATAATGTAAACGAAAATCTTGTATTTTGTTGTTGTGTTGATCTTTGAGGTTAATTAGAACGGAGCATGAGTTGCAGTAATGAGAGAAGTATGTACGTCAAGGTACGAGAGGCTGTGCTTGGTAGGAATGTAGCTTATCTCATGATAGTGTTGTAAAAGATTTTTGGATGTGCACACGTTCTTATAGCTTCTGCATTTTGTATCATTATTATCTCTACTCATATTTCGATTTCCACTGTTGACTCCGCATCCAGCGGAACGCGACTCCTTTAATTCCTTAGTTATATACCTATACCATTATATTAAATTATTATTTTGGCAGCCAACTTATAAATTGCTCAGAGTGCAATATGTGCATTCTGATAGGAGCTTTATATAGCTCACCTACATATGAAAAGAGTTGTAGTTAAAAACCTCGTTTAAGAGAGGAAAATTTTTTCGTATAAATTATCCTGCAGACTGCACCATGCAATACATCATACGCTATGGACGGAGACGTATATATAATGATAGGTTTAAAAAAACTAGGGCCGTCGTATTCGTCGTCGTCGTCGTCGTCGTCGTCGTCGTGTTTAAAGAGTCCACGTGCTTCTTTTGACGTTGACAATATGTGACATAAGCAACGGATTTTTGTTTGCAGGTTGATAACATTTAAAGCAATTTCTTAGCTGGAAACAGAAAATATCATGTATAAAAAAAATGTCCGAATAAAAAAAGGAGTAATTATTATTGCTCTCTGACGGCTATTAATTTTAAATAGGAGCATAACCATAACCAGGGCTGTGCATAATAGGAAGGAGGGCAGGCTACAGTGTACAGTAGTGTAGTTACATGGATGTGGAGTAATTATTATTGCGATGCAATAGCAGGCCTGCCCAAGGTAGGTCCACATTAACCTAGGTAGTCAGACCAGAGCAGCGTCAGAGTAGAATCAAGATTAGAACATAAATTCGCAATCATTGATAACAATTTTGATTCGTAATTCATTTCTTTTCTAATCTTCTTTAAATCTCCATCTCCACCGTATAGCATATAGGACATATGGGTACACATATAGTAGTAGTAATAACATGTTGCAGCCTTCAAGAAGGGGAAGGGAAAAGAGCGAGAACATATTTCAAACTGTGTTTATTTCAGCAGAGCATAGTCAACATTTTAGTAAGAGTCGAAAACTTTATCGTACGCAAAGATTTTCTCTCGATTAGCGGAAAGTTCTATGTACACAATTGAAATTAATATCGAGAATATACAAGAATAACCAAGCCAATGCAATGTTGTTTTAGAGCATACTATGGCTCCTTTTTCATATTTGAATTCCATTCTATATTTTGCATTTCTTCACTTGCCAAAATGTTTTTTTTTCTCCTTCTTCCCCTCCTGCCTGCTTCACGACGATGAACGACGTGAGTTGAATTGACCCTCGAGAGAGTGAACTAATCGCAATAAAGCGGCTTATCTGTCATCCGAAAAGTCCTCAGAATATACATGACGTATTTTTATTTTTTTTGGCTGTATGGTTCCTATTATTACATTTGCATTTCTTCATATCTTCTCCCATTTGGAAAATTATGAACACTGTGACTTTAGACCAGTCAGCTCTCGCTCTCTTTCTGGGGTTGCGCAAAAAAAAAATTCTGTTTCTATTTATGTTAAAACAAATACATTTTTCTCGACAGCTTCCAAGTATGTAGGTGATACTTGTATATTATGGGCTAATTCATTTTCGTCCAAGGCTTCCGGCCTTTTTTTAAAATAGTTTTTGTGGACAGAAAAGATGGCAGAAATTTAGTATACATTTATAAACATTGAGCTGCTGTATTTTTGGCAATGAGAAGGAACTGAAACTGAAGGAGCCCTTGGGTGTAATCTCATAAGTAAATAAAGGAAAACAAGAAACCGTTTCATGTCAATTCCAGTTTCAGCGGATTCTCTGGTAGTTGGGTTGGGATTTATTCTTTAACTTTGAATAATGGTCTGTCGTTAACATCTCACGTTGTTTACACGTTTCAAAGGTTAAATCTGACGTTTGTACGTTGCTATACACATGGAGTAGGTACATTTATAATTATGTCGAGTTAGTTGTTCGTTGTAGTGTAATGTAATGAGGAAGGGAGATCATCCTCTTCCGTATCCTTTCCGCTGTTGTTGTTGTTTGTTTTAATCCAGCAAAAATGTAACCTCAGGTACACGTTGATGTCTATGTCCGCCCCACCCATCACCCATACAGCCAGCTCATGATGACATTCAAAATACTTGAAGCAAAAATCAAGTTGCAATTGCAATGCAAGTTGCTTCAATTTGAACTCACTCAAATTACTTCGATGTACGAAGTAAAGATGAAATTCGAATTCGAATTCAAATAATTGCATATTGCTATGCGATGCACTGTGAACCCGTGATCCCTCCCGATTAAGTACTTGCAGTGTATTTATTTTTAATGCTACAATATTTATGACCGTCCGGTCCAACTCATTGAACCCATGGAATTTTCCAGAAAACCAGATGAATGATAGCCATTTAATTTGTTTCCTTTAATTCCGTCCTCTCACATTTCATTTAATTACTCAGGTAGGTAGGTACCTACCTAGGTATGTTATTTCACTCTGTGACGAGCAGCCGCCTGGCCGTGTCCATTGTATGTGCAAGCAAAAGTAATTACTTAAACTGCGTTGCCGTTCCCGTTGCCGTTGAACTGATCAGGCCTTGCTGCACAATCACATTTAGTATTTTTTTAAATACTGTTTTCTTTATATTCCTATATAAAAACCATTCGATAAGACGAATAAAAAAAGTTAGCTCTGTACATACATACGTAAGTTTTGGGAACGGTGGTTGTTGTTGTTGTACGCTCCTGGGCATCGACCATTTTGCCAATACGCAGCTAGTATATACTAAATACCGATAGCGATGCAAAGTTTTTCAATTACTACAATTATTTCTTGTCCGCTTCCTGTTTTCTCGGATTTTCGGATTCGGTTTCGGACTCGGGTTTGGGTTCATTTTGCGGAATAATTAGAGGGACGAGACGAGACACACATTATGTAAGTAGGTACGTATTTATTTTATTACCTGGACGGTCAAAGACAAGAAGAGTGCGGGTGAAAATCCTGTGTGGAGACAGACTATGTATTAATAGGCGTCCTTATATCTGCATTGACATTTCGATCCCTATAAACTCTGTCGTTATGTGGTTCTACTGGAAATTCGGATTCGGATTCGGTTTCGGATTCGATGGAGGGACACACAACTTTTATGATCAAATCTTATGGAGTCTAAATGATTACATACAGAGAGAAAGGCCTTCTATATGAAACTCGCTGGTGGCTCTGGCTCCGAGTTTAATTGCGTCTGGATTCGGAGGAATAATAATATTTTTATTTTCATATTTATATTTACGGAACGAAGTGAAGTGGTTGGTGGGACGGGGACGAGGACGACTGAGCGGGAGCCAGAACCAGGAAAGATTGAGAATCATGAATTTAGGTTTTTAGTCTCTCCCTGCACGCAATAGTACAATCAAGTCAAGTAGTGAGAGTCAGAGGGCGATGAGCTTCGGAGAATAAGTTGAATCTGGGAATACGCTCCTGCTAAATCCATGCTTATCGTTCGAGTCTCTTTAAAGCTTAAATTGTAAATTAGACTTGATTTCGTAATCAGACTCCGTAGCCCATAAACTTAAACCGTTATAGACTCTTTAGTTGGTCAGATTAAGTTAATAAGGTCAAAGCAAAAAGCAAGTCCAGGAAAACTTATGTCCGTAATAAACACGTACGGTTTCGGTGAAAATAAGTCAGGGCATAAACTAACTACTACACCCCGACTATACTGCATATTATTTGGCTATGACCATATAGTTTCTGCAACTGCATACTTTATATGGGACAAATATTGACAGGAAGTTTTATGGGCAGCAAATAATTATACACACTGCACAGCAATATAGGCATAGAGCAGCAACTGCAACTGCAAATAATCTGTACATAAATTCTGCACTAAACAAGTACAGAAAAAAATAGTCATTTATGTTAATTGTCCAATTATTTAATTGCCCAAAAATGTGCTCCTTCCAGATGGAACAATAGCAGCCGCAGCCACATCAGAAAATTGCAAGGAAAATGAGCCACAGCAATGTGCTGTGAGAGCGGACACGTTGCTCAAAGACCCAGACTTGGTTTTCCCGGATAATCCAACTTCCGTGGATCGAGTTTGCAGGTAAATTATTACATTAATACACCCTTATTCAACTGATACTCTGATGACTACAGTGTTTAACACTCCACACATTTTGTTTCGCTTTAATCAGGACTTGGAGCGACTTCACAGCATGTATTTATGACTACACCAAGCGATGTCTCACCCGTCAGCAGAAAGCACAGTTTGACAGATCCTTCAAAGATCCCGTCGCTTCCATGAGCACTCTCTGCGAAGATACTGCTTTTAGAAGAGGTGACCTTTCATTTTCATACTTGAATGAATTCACAAATTAAACCCGTTCATACCTGTAGCATGGTGCATTGTCATGTGTACTAATTATTATTGTTGTTGTGTTATTCCCAGAATATTTACTCTACGCTCCGTGTATCAAGAAAGTTTCGACAGAAGACAAAAATTGTGGTCATCAGTATCGATTCCTCATCGATCACATGTCCGGAAGTTCAACCAGCGTCAAACAAATTTGTTGGTGAGTCTTTGTGTTATATTCTTTAATTTCCCTTTCTCCATGTTTGTCTGTCTCACGCACGCCATCCGCCCAGGTGGCTACATATTTACGCATGGAAATTTTGAATAGACGAGCAAACAAGTGTTATTGTTATTCACACAAATACTCCTACAAATACAGCCTCTGTACAAAAAGTGCGTAAGGGTGACCGGTGGTGGTGGTAAGTTTTTGGAAGGAGACAAGATAAAATAGTAATGAGACTCTGTGTAGCATTCTTCACTCAAGGACTGTAGCAAAATAACTAGTGGCACATCCTTCATTCCTTTTGAACGTGTAGTCTGCACATAATTATGCATGTAATAACATTATATTGTATTGTACAGGACAGGTACGCATTTAGGTTCTTCCTTGTCTGCATTTGTTTGTGTATGCTCAATGCACAGAATGTCTGACTCCTCAGAATTGTTAATGATGCTTCCTAAGAGCCTGTCTCGAGACTCGAGACAACACTCTATACGAATGTTCCGGTACTTAAGAGTTCACTCTAACTTTCACTCCCACAACTCCACTGCCTGTCCCTTCCGTTATGCAGTTATCTATTTCCCTCTTATCTAAATGTCTTCTCTCCTGTTTGTTTTTATCTCGGTGTAACGAGCATGAGGAGGAGGGGAAGGAAACGTGGACTCTAAATTATTTACAAGTCCAAAAGAAATAAAACTTGAGATTTGAGTATTTAAGACACTCGACATGTTAAACGTCCCGTGGGTCCACTTCCTTCCCCCTTCAAACTTCAATCTCGATTTCGATGCATATTGCATCCAGTCAACGTCTCAGATATGTATGTAGACATTTGCTATATCTCCACTGGGAGTCCATACTCAGGTACTCAGGATCATTGTTAGGTCACTTTGTGGATCATCGCCCTATGTTTCTTAAATACATTTAGATTCAGCCAGATAAAGAAAATATTTATAACTTGTAATTTAAGTATTTTCTGGTGAGATGCATACAGTATATTTAAATCATATAGGATTTGCTTAGGATTACTATATATACTGCAATTTTAATAATTACACTTCCCCGATGCAAATAACGGTTCTAGCACATGCTGCTGCTGTGCATTATTTGGAACCGGAATCGGAACTGAAACCGGAAATGGTCGTTGGAAGTTCATAGAGACGATGATTGACCAGCGTCAGCTCAACTTGACCCTTGGCTTCCATACTTACGATCATCAGACTCCAGACACAATTATTAATTTCAAAATATGCATTATGCATTATACTTTTGTTTCTCTGGAGAGAGTGACTCGCCTTATAGGAAATAGAACCCCTCGCTCTGTATTGCTATACGTCTGAGGTTTACACTGGTATTTGGACACAGTGTATATGATTGTATACAATTTTCACTCCAATTTTCTTTTTTCGAGTCGAAATTTCCATTTTGACCTTTGCCAGTCTCCAAGATCAAATTTGACTTTGAGGCATGTGATGTGAGTGATGTTTAATCTGTACATTCGGTAATTATTAATATTAGCGTTCCTCTTTGACATGACATTTCATGTCAAATTTCTAGTTTAGGGACTGGGACTCTGGTTATTTTTTGTATGCCTACAGAAGTTGAAGTTTCATCAAAAGTTACATCTAACAAATTTTAGAATTTCGCCCAACACTCTTTTACTTTTGAGGAGGGTACAAAGGAGAAAGAAAGTTTCCAGGGAATTTCGTGGTAAATGTTTAATCGGAGCTCAAGCTAAGCTCCCCGCACTCGGTCCCGTCCTTCGTTCACATTTCTTCTGACATTATTATTTGGGCAGAGAATAGAGACAGGAGACGTCCCTTCTCCCTTCGTGTGAAACTTAACAGCAAGAGGGCCGAGTAAAATATAGGGAATTTCCAGGCTCACGTGCTGTACGTAATTTAGCATGGACGTGGATCTGTATGGAGTCTTGAGGAGTGTCTCACTCACATCCTACCTACTCGTCATTTTTGTAGCATATGGATGAAAATGAAATTGAAATTGAGTAATATTCTATGTTTCTTATATCTTTTTGTTGTTGTTTGTATGTATGATTTTCAGTGCTCGTGCAAAGTTTAAGAAGTGTGTCTTGGAGAAAACTCGTCAGAAATGTGACTCAGGGAGCGACAAGAATCTAGTCCATGGAAACGTCGAACTGAATGCCACAGCGTTTGCTGTCAAAGCTCTTGACAAATCCTTAGCTTTTGTGTCTCAACAATGCACTTTTTCGGGGTAAATATAAATATCCGTATTCTGTGTTTTTTTCTTCTTTAAAAAAATTGGCACAGCTTCCAGTCCCAGTCATTTGTCCTGCATTACTTTTATATGTGGCATAGTAGTGTCAGAACCAGAACACAACTTGAAAGCCACACGAGACATTAAAAAAAACGACACGACCGACCACATATTATAATGTGAACAGCCTTTATAGTTGAATTCTCAACTCATATATGTATTATTATTTTCCGTTCCATTCCACAAAATAAACCTTAAACCAATACCAACTCGTGATATTTTTTTTCTACTGCTAATAACATATCTAATGGACGTGTCATTCAAAGTAAAGTAAAAAAAAAAGTAATGAAAGGCAAAATTGGAGGAATCACAACTTGTCATTGCCACATATATGGAAGTCATTGGCAAGGTCATTTATGTTCGTCTTCGTGTTCTCATTATGATTGTGATCGATTTTTAAAATTGATTTATGTCAACATCAAAATTGAAATTGAGTGTCTTTCTAATATATTTTTTTTCCTCGGCCCACTCAGTTTTCGTGAAGAAGAATGTCCGGGGATTCGAGAAAATAGTAAAGGGCCTTTAGAGTCGGACTTACAGTCAGACGCCGCAGCCGCCGCTTCAGACGAAGTTCCTAATAAAAAACCACAGCAGCCCGTTCAAACAAATTTCCAACTGCCACGAAGAACGACGCCGAAACCGAAACAAGAGAAATTAGAGAATTTCGGGAATTCTCTTCATTCAAGATTTACAGGAACTGGTCTCTACTCTCACCTTCAATGTCTTTTTATTTTTATGCCCGTCATTGTATCACGGTTACTATTTTAAACTTTTTTTCTTTCTTCAAAGCACCTTTTACCTTGAGAGTCTTGATTTTGAGTCAATGATTATGCTTAAGACGGGAGAGGTGATAAAAATATCTTATCGAAAGGTCAGTCAGCGCTGAAGAGAGAAAACAAGAACCAAGAAGAAGGACATGTCGCATTTTAGAGGCATTTTGTTCAAATTTTTATTTTTATCACTACCCGAATATGACTATAGCAGACCAGCAAGAGCCTGAGAGTCTGAGGGCAACGGGGAAATTAAAAAATGAGAAACTGCTGCTGTAATCCTGCACTAATTCGTATATATATATATATAGCCTTATGTGTCTACACACTTTTTCCGTGCAGCAGCTTATTGACATTGATATTTTTATCCATAGGGAGTAAGTATATAGCTACTGATATTTGTAAGGAAATATATAAATGCACATTCCAGGGAAATTATTCTTACAATTTGGGCCGGAAGTTTTCCATTTCGATTTCGAGTCATGTTCAAAATGGTCTGATTGAGGGTGAAGGGATAATTATCATAGGCATAGGTTCATAGAATATCTACTCCTAAGCAACTTGGATGAGCTGTGTGCACCACATTCATCATGTCAATATCTCAATGTCAAAGATGGGAGGAAGAAATACACATATCATATAGGATGATCATTTTATAATTCACTCCATTATGTACTAATTTACTATTAACTGTTCAATTTTCAATAATTGTTGGTCTTGTTCCTGTTTCTTATATAATTACTTGTCCACTTAGGTTTGCTCATATCATAAAGGTTTTAGTGTCTAGTGCTGTATAGTCTATACATTTTCAAGAAAAACTAACTTAAAAATCGAGAATTGAATGAATCATCGACGAGAAGTTGTTACAAAGCCCTTATTAAAAAAAAATTGTACCAGATTTTAAATGAAAACTTCAAATAATACATAAGATAAATGTAGAGGTTAGTATAAAAATTACGAATTACGAAAAATAATGCAATAATAATGCATATAATAAAAAAAAAGATGAAATAATTAGATTTCATTTTTTTGATGTTAAGTTGGAGCCATGAAAATATATAGTCTTATGATAAATATTAAAACGATCGAATTTTCAAATTCCGAATCCGAACCACGTATCTAATTATTTATTATATTGATAAGGATAATGTACCTATACCTATAATCATACAAAAATATATGAAAAAAACTGTAAGAGTAAAAATACCTGTAGCTATGTACCTATAACATTACATGTAGGCGGCAGGTGTATTATATTAGTAATATGTAATAATTATTATTATATTATTATTGTATTGTATAATAATTATAGTGTGATGAGATTTCTTCATGCGTCCATAATATTGCTCCTTCCCTCCAAACTGGTGTCATCGTCATCTACATAATATGTTCTTTATATATTGAGATTGACATACATAACATAATATGTAACTTGTATAGAGTATCCCTTTTCATACGAATAAATTATGTTTCATTGAACACAACATACTGTTACATGATTATTGACTATCATTGACTTGGCCCTGTTGTGAATTATTTCATAGTCACCATATTTAATTATCCGAGGCAATTTTCACGGTCCTGGGCATCGGCCATAAAAGACATTTTATTCAACAATTAATCTATCGCCATTAAATCGTATGAGTGACTGATGGAGAATTAAATTAGCGCTGGGACGTAGTAAAATTAGAGTGAGGAGCAAGTAGGCTGAAGGGACGTAGTTCCCCCCCACACTTTCGTCCACATTGTAAGCCATTTCTTTGGATTCACTGCAATTACGAAAACCGGGATATATACAAACACAAATTCCTCCTCCCCCCGATTTTCCATCTGCCGTAACATTGGTTTCATTGGTTTCATTGGTAACATTAACAACTTCTACCTCACGTTTTCTTACTTTCGGCGGTTCTACGTTCGTGATTTTCGGATCCGCTTTTGTTGGCGACTCCCTAAAATATTTTGTAATCAAAAGTACCTACGTTACATACATACGATGAAGTTTTATTAACATGGGATACGCCTAATGGTGATCAGTCTTAATGGTGATCAGTAGCGATCTTACAAAAACTACTGCCTTTAAAATTTTTTGTCACTAATAGTGATGTAGCTTATAGTCTTAACTACCTATAGTAGTACTTTCAGCTCCGTTCCTTAAAAACTCTGGCTAGGTAAAATTAAGAAAGTTTTAACCACTTTTTCAAACTATGTATATCACCTATAAGACGGTACTTTTCCTATGTTGGCAATGCTTTTTCAAGCAAACTGATCACCTTTTAGGGCAATTGGGATTTCGAAATTTTTTTGACTTTTTTCAGACAATGACCTGTGTCTCTTGAAAACTTTGAGTTTAGACATAGAATATTTTTCAGTAGATACAGAATTAAAAGACAAGTACAATGGTGCAACATGCTTCATTATAAGTCATTTGCTTCAAAAGATACAGGTTTTTGAAGTTTTGAAAAAATGAACCCGATCACCAATAGGACGAACCCTATATATAATGTAAATGTTTAAAAAATTAAAGGAATGTTGATGTATACAATGTAGTTGCGTTTTCGGTGGAGGAGGTGATGTCGGTGTCGATACTTTTTGAACCCGAACTGCACTCGGCTCCACTCACACACTGGATAGTCTCGTCGCACTTTGCACCGACTAATGCGTGACATCCCTGGGTGTCGATGGAATTCGCCTCCCATTGTAAATCTTCCCCGGAGCACTCACATCGCTCAGTTTCTTCGTCACAGTAGTAGCCCATCCAGATGCCACAAATCTTTTTGAGGAGGTACTTTGCCTCGAAACTCCTCGTCGACTCAACCTTATCATCAATTAGTTTTTTCCACTCTTTCTTTTCCTTGTCCGGAAGGTAACAAACCTCTCCAGGAATAGCTAGTCCGTATACAAACTCGGCCGCTCTAGAGTCATAGATTAAGTTGTCTGCCTTCGCCATGCTCACGTTCTCTTGACCAAGGGAACCTGAGATCTCTACAATGAAGATCAGAAGCACAAATTTGTTCCAGCTCAGCAAATTCAAGTCTCCGGATCCGGACCGATGGAAGAATCTTTCCATTTCCTTCTCAGAAATAATGGTAATATAGGTACATAGGTCTAAGTCGACATTTTTATTTCTGTTGGTCACGTTCACTCGGCTTAGTAAATATACATCTATTTTATTTTAAACACAAACAATACAGATCAACAGATCTGTCTTCTGTATGAATTTGTTGTACCAACGTGAAAGCCATTTGTTTAGCTTAGCTTCTGTCATCGCCACCAGTGCAGTGCACATTGACATTGGAGATCAACATTAATTTTTAAAATTTCAAATCAAAATCCCATCAAACTTTTACATTAGTTTTTAATTTATTTGAAAGAACCATGGCTACCAAATTTCAGGGGTCCTTCTTCCGTCGCCCGTAGCCGCCAAAGTCGCCATCCTCCATCCATGAGTCTCCAGTAATTGACAGAAAAAACATTTATTATGTACCTACGTATTTCATATTCATTGCAAGCAAACATAATTCACTTAAATATTGACGTCATATTTATGGTGATCTTTCAAGGCAGGCTCAGTCAGTCATCAGTTTTTTGAAAATGAAAATCACGGAGTGAACACCAGTACAGTAGCAGCACTTTCTTAGATAAAAGTTATGCGACGGGCGACGGCGACGATTGGAAAAAAGATTATGTGTGGATAGTTTACGTATGGAAAGGAATGATTTAATGCTGTCAGACCAGACAACACTTACAACCGAAGAAAGCGTTAAAACACTGCAAAATATAAATGGATTTATAAGGCATTTTGTGTTCTGTAATTCCAATCATTGTGCGCTATTAAAACTTAAATTCACTTACCTTCACCTTCATTTCAAGGCTACAGGAATTTCTATACGATGCGATGGGTGGAAATGGAAACTAATCTTTTGATATCTACTCCACAACTATGCGTGAGCACCCGAAAATGGTTCTAGATTCAAGATCCATCACAGATTCCTGGCCTTTAGTGAGTCCTTGAGTTATCATTACAAGAATCTTCATATTATAATCATGGACTTCGGATGCAATTATTCAGTGATGATGTTTGACATCAACAAAATAAATAATCCTATGCTATGTAGGCAAAATATAATGTCATAAAATGCTATGCTTTTAGGAAAACTCTCATTTCTGCCACTGTCAAAGTTAGCTTATTATGCGTAGGCGATTAATTGAAGGTGAAGGTATACAAGACACGATAAAAACTGCAATGGTTTTACAATTACATATTCAAAGGACGAGTAGATCCGATTAAGATAAGGTGCAAAACAATAAAAAATGTCTCACAAGGTGAGCCTCAATATACATAGTAGCTACTTCTCGAGGTGACTAATAGGTTAAACAGTATATAGTTATGTCCAGTGCATGTGTAACGATTTTATCATTGCTATTCCTATAATATCACCCTTCAAAAATTTCGTATTCCCAACATTTATTGCATTTATATAATATTTCCACTGACGAATCCATTGAATACAAATATAAAATACTATAGTTAATTGAATCAGTAAGCATTAATAGATCGAAGACGCAAATTACATTCACTTAATTACAGTATATAGTGTAGACAATGTTATGTAATGTTTTCTATCCCTGAATCTTCCGACAGCACACCTTAACGGAGCCAATCGCCTTGTTTGTGAAGCTCTGCAATTCCAACAACACCCAAATATTGATTTAATTTTTTGCCCAGTCCAATATTACATTAATGTTGCTGGCGACTTGTATTCTTCACTTTTATTACAATGAGTGAATGCGAGCAAGGTGTGCTAGTGGAAGACTCATTAGGCATGAATATTCGTTTCATCAAACACTAACTAGTTGGTAAAATACATTATAATATTATGTATATTTCCAACGAATACAACATTAATTATATAGTTCACCGTCAAAGAAATTTGCATTTTGCATCATTAAGCTTTCTTTCTTAGGCCACAGGACATTCTTCCACATGGAAGCCAACTAAGAATGCGAGAATTAGTAAAAAAAAAATAAAGTTGCAAAAAAACCATAAACAAAATAAATTTGCTAATAAATATTGCACCTTAATATTTTCAAATTCAAGCAATTTGTAAGCTTGCAAAAGAAAGAAGACAACTTCCGAAAGGATGACATAATCGCCTCCGAGAGCTTAGCAAGAAACGGTTACCCTTTTATTGTTTAAATATTATAATATATAATATCTTATTCCAAATGCTGCACGTGCACCACTACTTAAGATAATATATATTGCATTTATCATTACGTCGACTCAACTTCTATTAAATTATTTTCCAAGTTAGACACAATTCAAGTGAATTTATTACAGTATACTTATAATCAATGATTGGAAGCGTAATCATAACATAATCCATCTCGTCGAAAAAACTATGTTTGCATAATCATAATAATATATTTTTAATTCATAATCACTTATCTATAATTATTTAATATCATAATATCTCCTACTATATACTGCTACTGTCTCGTCAAATATTAATAAATACTACTGTGGTAAGACAATTTTCCTCTTAAATTAGACTTAACAACAAAGTGAAAAAAGCTATGAAACAAAAAATAAAATAAAAATAAGGAAGGTGAAATCACTGTATTCTTAAAAATTTTAATTCCAAAGGGGAACATAACAAAACAGGTTAATTAATGAATTTACTATACCTACAATAATAAAATGACGACCACTAACAATGGCCACTGAATCTCGATTAAACTGGAGGTCATTCTTGAAGACCAAGACAAGACCGAATGAAAACCACTTTGCCAAAAATGTTAAATGCAGTTAACTTTAAAATCTCTGATTAAAGTAATCTGGGGTGTACTTATCTAAACAGAAAATTAACGTAGTTTCTGCATTACTTGGAAAATCCGGAATATAAATGAATATAATTATTATACTTAACTGTGTGACAATATCATATAAATAATTCGTACATATAACTTCATAAATCTATACGTGGTATTACTAATAATTTCATTTTTTGACATCGTTTAAGTTTAAAATTTTGTGAGACGATGTTTAAGCTGTTCTTCAACTTCACTACTGATGTGTTCCATGGTCATCTATCCAAAGGTACGCCGAGATGTCAATCTATAAAATTTGACCAGAAATTATTTCATTAGACTCCATTTAGAATGCGTTTTTGTATTATTGTGATCGCCTACAGGGACCCGCCTTAGGCTAAGTAATGGAAGATTGGTTTTTCGGTATTTACATATTTACATTTACGTAGTATGGCTAATTCTACTTCACTCGGCTCGGTCCGAATTACATAATCACTAATCGTATACGACTGCACACAAGACTTGCATAGTATTGGCAGAAATAATTCAACGAAAGACTTGTTAACTTCATTACCTACTTAGTGGTTTTCATACAGTATTCCTGGAAGTGAGCTGCATTTGTTCTAGCTTCCAGCAGATTCCAGGGCCTAGATAAAAAAATTAAGAAATAATGCAAGCTTGAATGTGGTTAAGTATTAAGTAACACCACGTGTTTACAAGGGCAAATGCAGTGATTTCAAGACACAATGGTAGATAGATAGCTCACCTCGTTGACACAATCTTTTATGTAGCTTTTCTTACTAGTCAAATCAACTTGGGGAAATGCAGTTGCCACATCTTGCATAAGAGTCTTCATGGTAACTTTCTTTAAATTCGCGGTCTTCATCATATTTTTCACAAATTCTTTTAGCTTTTCGTCCTAAAATAAAATTTGAAAACATGAGAGAGCTTGCTAAAATGAAAATGAGTTAGAGACGAACTATAAGTTTTTCAAACTGCTTTACAAACATTAAACGTGGAACGTGTAGTCGGTGTGAATACGACAAATATAAAATAATTAACAAACCGAAGGAATGTCAGTAGACTTAGACGTATCCTCTTCTTCTTTAGAACTGCCCTTCTCTTCATCATCTTGCTCGGACTCCGAGTCAGAGGATTTTGGTTTTTTGGAAACCACTGGCTTCGATTTTGCACTTGGAGCTGGTTTAGTTTTCTTAGGACTACTTTTGCTGCTTGACTTTGATTTTTTCGGTTTTTCTTCTTCGTCCTCACTCATGGGCTCGGGCTCTAGCTCCGGTGCCTCAGCCTCAGCTTCACTTTCAGAGGATTTACTCTCATCCGCAGAGCTTGGTGATTTCTGTCGAGGTTTCTTAGCCTTTACAGGCGAAGCTTTCTTTCGTCGAGAAGTTTGAGGCTCTGAGTCCGATTCATCGACTTCAACATACCTTTTGCCAGTAGCTGCTTGCCTAGTGGGGCCTTCTCGGCTTCGCTTACGAGGAGGCTCATCTTCTTCATCATCATCTGTAGCGGATCGCCTCCTTTTTTCTTCCTTATCCGGCACATTCTCTTCATCAGATACATCCGCATCAGACGATTTCTTTGACTTCTTTGCGGCCTTCGTCTTTGGCTTGGATTTTGAACTTGAACTTGCTCTTGATTTGGACTTGGGCGTTGCACTCTTTTTTGAACTACTAGATTTCTTTGCCTTAACCTTAGGCTTGAGACCGCTATCCTTAGGTACTAAGCAAAATTCAAGAATCCTTTCCACCACCTGCTCCTTGGTTCCTTTCTTCAAGAGGCCCAAAACTTCACACAACTGCTTGATGATATTGGGTTTCCATCTACAGCAAATAAATATTACACTCGAGGTTGCGGAATTTATTTAATCATATCATCCGTTGCTGGTTTATATTTTTTGATCATCATTATCACTACTATTAGCATGTACTTGTTTTAATCCCTTACAGTCTCAATTAATAGTTGAACTGAATAAATCGGTATTTATAATTAAAAACTTTGAAAAGTCTCAAAGTCGCACAAGGGTATTAAATACGTGATCTATTTTTTTCCTGATTTTGCAATACCAGAGTTACTAAAATACTAAGCATGTAGTTGAGTATAGCAGCTGTATCAATGCCTTCTAATTAAAGGATGGCTCCCAATCTCCATCAGATAAATTTCTACTCAAGTGCAAAATATGTACTAAAATTTCAGCTTCAGCATACACATGCAAATCAAGGTCTTACTTGGTAAGCTGTGCCTTCTTCTTTTGGTACTCGGACGACGATTCGTCAAACTCAAATCCAGAAAACTGCCGAAGGTTTTTCTTAATTTCCGCAGTATGTCCCCTTTTGTTATAAAAAAGTCGATGCACATAACCTAGGTCATCCGATCGATGTTTCTAAAATCAGTAACAAAAAGAAAATTGTAGACACTTTTCTAAAGAGCAATTTTTAATTTTATATTAAATATATGAATATTTGTTTATCAGTTCACGAAAAATACAATCGTTATGGACCTCACAGGTTCATCATAACTAATAAATACAAGATTTGACTAGTTAAATGGTATAATTCGCCCTTACATTGATTTCATGCGCTACAATGGGAATGTCCCCCAGCTTGGTACCAGTTCCGTGGGGGACCACGATTGCCTTTTCAGTTGGAGCAACAGCAGCAATAGAAAATCGCTCAACTTGTTTTCTTTCTCTTCGACTTCCCTCAGACTTAACTTGTTCAGCAGCATTTGCGTCCAAATCAGAGGTTATTGTAGGAGCTGGGGCTGTACCATTCTTCTTGGTCCTAGAAGATGCCTTCGGCTGAGATTCCTTTTTAGCTTGAGCAACTTTCTCGACTTTCACCGGCTCTTCATCCCCTTCGCTACCTTTGCCTTCCGATGATTCGTCTGCACTGGACTGACCAGTCTTGACTTCCTTAGTTTTGTTATTTTCTTCCGCTTCTGAAATATCTTCCGAGGATTCTTCTGTTTTTCTGGGAGAAACATCTTCTGCTCCCGAGTCATCATCTCCTGAATTTACCTCCATTTTCTTATTACTCTCCGAAATCGAGTTACGCACCTTAAAACACAATAATTATTTTATCATCAACTTCGCCGTAAAATTTGTATTATTCTTCCGTTTGAGTGCATTTAATAGCTACGGTGTAATTTTACACTAAGCACGCGAACTGTTGCGGTCACTTATGTACCAACCAGTCCTAGAAAAATCAGACCAGGATTGAGGGTACTTTTAAGTTATTATAAAGATGAAGTTTGATCTATTTCATGAATTATTTCAAAGTGCGAGAAAAATCATTATTTATTGCGAGTGAGGTAAAACTTGGGTTGTTCCATTTTCAAAATTTTTAATGGGAATGCGAAGCCTGGAGAGTAAAAATCCTGGATTAGAGGAACTAATACACCAACATCTCGTTTCTCATCAACTATGACATGATCATTATAATCATACTAAATACTTAATACGTTTACAGTACTCTTATTGACGTCATAACAAACTGCACCTAATTATTATAACGTGGGTAAAGTCAAACGTAATAACCTGACATCTGTAAAATGACATAAACCGACGGTGAATAATTTTCATTAAACCTCAAATCGTGAAAATGGCCCATCTCGTTTAAAAATATCATCATCATTTATACCCATTCGATATAAGGTATATTACAAAAATATTACTAAACAGCTATTTCACATTACTAAATATGAAATACAATATAAAATGTCTTTAACTATAAAACCTGACGCGAGTTGGCATTGCTGACCATTTAAAATTTTAGTAGTTTAACCCTGAGATAAAACTGAGATTTTATATAGATATAGCAATACTAACTAGATATAAAATAGCATAATGCAGAAAGGCGCCAAAGTTATTGTTGTTGTTTTGCCTATTACTACTGCCCCTGTTGCCCTTCTTCACTGAAGAGTGAAAGGCTTTTCTGTTTTCTAGTACTGTGGCTGTATGTACACTATTGTAAAGAGTGGAGGCTCGTTCAGGTACTAGTTTTGCGTGTTGTATTCGATATAATATTCATCAAAATAAGTCAATCTTCCTCACTTTTATCATTTATTGTACATTCAACAACGCAATTAAAAAACTTTTTACTTCGCACTAATTGGAGTTAATTTAAATCTATACCTTTCTTTGACAAAACTCAACATCAAAGTCAAACGACGCTAACTTTACAAAAGGAACAAGAACAACATGGATATTTATGTGGGGTGCGTACTTTACCACTCAAGTTTTAATGCAATATAAATTAGAAATAAAGAAGTGTGAATAATTATACCTCTGACACGGTTGACGCCATGGTAAGTAAGGATCCAAATTGGAGTGAAGTACAGATGTGCCACTCTGAGAATTCAGTTAAAACGGAAGGTTAGTTAATTAACTTTAACAAAATCTTGGGATAAGACCAAACTTAAGTGCAACTGCAGTGTCTACTATCCCGCTCAATGAATAGATGCAACTGCACAGCTGCCACAAACGGATGCTTTTTTGCTTCATCTCCACAAACATCACAAGATCCAATATCCTCCGACTCCTGCAAGGTGACGCTTATCAACGCTTTTCCAAATGTCGTCTTCAGTATCTCATCTTTCACCGTCATCACCAAAATCATCTAGGTAAGGTACTTTATTAACTCCAATGCGCTAACTACATAATAAAATATGACTTTGTCCTTAAGTGTGGACATTATTAAGGGTTTTTGTTACTTACTGGGTCCTGAAAGTTGAAGGTATTCGCTTAACTCAAAGGCTGTGAGCGTCAGTCAAATGTTTTTAATTAAAATCAGATCTACTGATATTTCAAATTACCTGAGCTTATACACTTATTGTGTTCTGTATAAACTATACACGCCTAAAGCACTTGCACATTAATATATATCCGTTCTTTCTATTAATCCCGTGTCTACGATCCACCCCAATTATGTTCCAGAACTCAGCGACGTTTGTTTCGAACTACTTCTGTGAAGAAATGCCTGTAACTATATTAAATAGCCTATGTAGCCTAGTAATTGAATTGAACATGGATATATTTTTTATAATTTTTCATATTGATTTTAGAAACAATGTCGGGTTACGAGTCTTAGGAGATTAAAATTTAGACTAGACAGTATATCGTCTGTGAAGAACCAAAATGACCCATATCCATTTGTAGCTAAAAACAATATCCATTATTAGGATTTACGAAAATATTGAAATATATCTTAAAAGCATTCAAATAGAACTTTTTACAATTTTTAAAAACAAGTAAATAGAAAATTTTACATTTTTCAAAACATGTAGGTAAATACAATATTTTACACTTTTCAAAAACATGTAAATAGTACATTTTGCACTTTTCAAAAACAGACAAATAAAACATTTTACGCTTTGAACTTGAACAAATTCTTGATTAACATTTTACCCATGTTTCTCCTTTTTATTTTTATGACAGCTCATTTTTATTCTAGCTTAAATTGGGTTTAGGTCATTTTGGTTCTTCACAAACAATATACTATACTATATAGATGGTAATTTATATTGCGCAATCTTTCTATTTATTCATGAGGCACAAAACTGTTCCAGGGAAAGTTGTATTTTTTAACAGGGAGTAAATATATAGTTTCATTATCAGTCACACATGTAAGTATACAGTTGCTTTATGTTTTTAAAGTTCATTTTTGAAATGGGTCCCAATTAATTATTCCACTAGGTAACTATTTCCTATAATCATTACAGAGCCAAAAATAATTGTATTTCCTTAGCAAATAAGTAAATGATAGAATGCGCTCGAGTGGCACTTATTTTAGAGGTCTGTGGTCTCCGATTCGATAATGAACTGATGCAAAGCAGTTTTTCTGAATGTTATGCATTTAAAAATCGTTTAAGTACTTACGTTGTATTTTGTATTGTCTACTGACACTTGAAGATATTATTTACTGTTCCTTCCTCAGGAGCCTAGTGAAAGAAATCCTGTAAAATTGTTTATTTTGATAATTATTTTACTTACAAGCTTAACTAAAAGTACTTAGCTGTGACCTTGACTGAAATGGCTATTGTTTGTTTTTGTAATCTCAAGTCCAAAGTAAGCATAAATTTAAGGATGCAAATGTACGTCCGTAATCAGTTTGGCCGGCAGAGCATGTTCATTCAGTACAACTTGTACGTTAAACAAGTGAGTTTTTTTTATTCTTGGTTGGAATAAAATATCATGTAGATCTATAATTTCGTTCATATTTTGTCTTTGATAACTTAAAAGAAATTGTTACAAAAAGTGATTGCACTTAAAAGCACAGAAGATTCTTATTTCCATCGCAGGACAACGGAATATTCAATATTCGATACGTTGAATCGTTAATCACATGTTAGTCTATAATTGTTTATTGTAGGCTGGGGAGGAGACTAGAGTTCATCGTTTTTCTTCGGATATTTTAATGCGTTTATCCTTTCTCTTGTTCTTATTACATCGGTATCTAGTTGATCTCCAAGCTTCTCGTAACGAGTCTTCACGTGAGTTTGCTACAAAAAACAACCAAATATAACTCCCAATAAATATTCTGTGATTATTAATTATTAATTAACTAAAACATTCAAATTAGGGATATGCCTAACAAAATATTATGTAGCTGTAGGGTATAATGAACTTTACATACATGTTCGCCGATGATACCGACTGCCTCCTCGATTTGCTTCCATTTTTCACCTTGAAAATTTTATACAATTTTATCTTATACCCAGGTACACAGTAATACAAAGAAAGTAAATTTTTGCTATTGCGATAGCATACGCTGTAATGTACACTTACCTATTTTAGGCATTACTAGTCGGAAGAACTGTTCATCCCTGAAACAGTATATCATGCCAGATGTTAAATATTTCAGAATTATTAAAAATTGAAATTTTAAATTGATTCAGAATATTTAAAAAATAATACCTCGAAATGGTTCCCGCCACTTCTTTTATAAAAGATGTAATCTCTTTCTCTAATTCCTCGTCAACAGCATCAGGAGCGTTTTCCAAATTCTGTTCCGGAGTGAGAAAATAACATTGTAATTAAATTTTGAATATTTTCAGTCATCATAATGGTTATAGTGATCATGAAAATATCCGCAATAAGTTGTTGCATTGTGCTGGCTATTTAAATAATTCTCCAAGAACTACTTCAGTATATATATACCTGTTGCAAGTTTTCTAGTTCTGCAAATTGATTGGCTAGATTTAACATTTTTTCTTTAATTGATTCCAGTCCAATATTTTTTGCATCCGCAAAGTATTCTGATGGTTCATTCAAATAAATTCCTATTTTTTCTAATTCGTCTAAAGTTCGATCTTCAAAAACGGTATCCAATCCTTGTAAAGATCTTTTGTAATCATCTTGAAGTAATCCAATCTCCTTTTTCTTCCCTGCAACAATCAGTCGGTACTGGAAGTGGGAAACATTTTGAAATTAGTCCATATTTGTAAGTAGCATCAATAGCATTGTAAATGTATTAATCCGCCTCACCACTATATTATGTGTACAAATAAAAATAATTAGCTACTAGACTAATGAATAGTAAAGCGCAGAATATAGACAACTCCCCAATTACTTGTTTTTCAAAAACTGGTATTTGTCTTGCAATAGATTCTAAAGCTTCCAGTGCAGTGGACATAAAATTTTGTGGTCCACCAGGCATCCTTTGCATCTTTTCATAAATCTCAGTTTGTTTCTTGATACTTGCAATTTTCTCATAAGCAGGCTTCACTTGCTCAATTAAATCCTTGTATGGATCTTCTTGGGCCAATTTTTCAGCCTTAAAAATCAATTTATTATACTCAATTAGGCAACATTCTTTATCGTCATTCAATCTACAAAAACCCGTCTCCCCTGTTTTGACATATAATAGACCGAGGTAGATGGACATGGTTTTTGTTTGTAATTTGCACAGAAACAGAGATATGAACACTCGTTGTTCACGTTAATATTTGGTATTCTAAATATGTCAATTATAAGTTTTATAATTAAAATTCGACCATCTAAACTTTATCAGAATTTGTATGTAGAAGTAGCAACCATTGTATGTCAACTATATGCATTATAAAGATACATCCTGCAGCAGCCAATGGTACAAAATGCAAATGTTCTGACGAAATGCCTCCCAACTTCGTCTAAACGAACATCACCAATGCTAAATGACTCGTTAAATACCAAATCTGTAAAATATCACACTTGACCCCCAGACCAGTAGGACTGTCAACTGTTTATTTACAGAGCGCTAAGGACAACAACAACAACAATAACAACACTGAAACTTAATGTATGAACGTGAATTAATCGAAACATTTTTTGCAAAAATATCAAATACAATGAAATTTAGAATTAAAAAACAAAAATTGGAATGACTCAATATAATGCTATAACATTGAGGAATGACTGTTAAAGAGACGGAGAAGAAATATCTGTAGGTGTATGATGAGTATACAATAGGACTTACAACTTAACTTACCCTTGTCAGAGTGATATCTAATACATTTAAGAAACTCACAACTTCTTTTAACAAAACACTTATTCTGTAGTCCTTCGTGTAGACGATAAATCGAGCAAGCATAATAGTTACCGCCAGGACGAAGGAGAACCCAGCAATTTTTTTAAATGTGATCATTTTGAAAACACCTTTACTTTTAATGGCACTTGTGGTGGTGGTGGTGGAGGAGCTACTAATAAGTAGTTCATTTAATATTTTGTAAAAGTAAATGAGAACGGATTTATTTTCGCGGGCTTGACTCTTGGGATGGGCTTAAGCGAATCCCACATCCTTCACTTCACTATCACTACTCTACTCGCTCTCGTTTCTCTGCCTCTAATCTGCATCTTGGAATCTTCTCCATTCAATTCCCTTTTCTGGCCTCAAGTTCCTGGGTCTGGGTCCAATATGTACCGTATTAACTTAGTGGGTGACAGAGATGATACTGTTCAAAATGATATCTCTTGGAAGACGGAGAGGATGATACGACACGACTGCGATCCCTTTCTTCTTCCTTCACACAACACAGATACACTTCACTCTTTGGAGTAACTTTTACTCTTACTCTTAACAACTAAAACCACACACACACTTTGACGCTTCACAATTTCGTCAGATAGTTTGCTTTGAAGAGCTGAGGCGTTGAGGTATACTAGGTAGGTACTTTATATCCACATCCCCATTTATTTCCTACTCACTTTCAAATGACCAAATATAAAAAAAAACTCAACTATATTCTCAAATGCACCAGCTTTTATAATAAGCCAGTTACATGCTCATTGTAATTATATTTTGGAAGTACCGCAGGAAGAGTCGTCAGTATCCTTCCCCTCACTCGCTCACAACAAAAATAATAGGCTTTGGAATAATAATACTGTAATTATATAAAGCTCCTCACACACACACACACACACAACTGCAACGGAAAAGATACTGTCATAATATCAGTCTACACACACACACTTGCTATTTATTTGACTCCTATTAACTACCGTCTTTTATTTCTGTTTGCACAACTCTCAAAAGACATACTCCATGTCGTCGGATGTCATTAAGAGCTTTTCTATTAATAACTCAACACTCAACTGTAACCAAAACCAAGCCCCGAGTGAAGCTCGTGCATGCAGCTCTACTGACAGAATCAGCTCAGCAACTCCTGTAGTATATTATGCAATAGTTTGCATTATTTTTAACTCTCCACATTTAATTTTGATTTGTATTTGTCTGTTAGGCTGCACTTTGTGTCACTTACGAACGACTCCATGAGTAAAGATAGATAACGATAACAATAACTGCCTGTGAATGTGTATTAGCCTTCCTTTTCGTACCCCTCTGACATTATTGTCTGGATTCTGGATGTCTATATGGGTCTAATCAGGGCCGGATAGTGCGGCCAGCGCAGGCAGCCCCCGCTGCTTGAATTTTCTCAAAACATGTAAATGGAACATTTTGCACTTTTAAAAATACGCAAAAAGAATATTTAGACTTTTCAAAAACATGCAAATAAAAAGTTTTGTACATTTCAAAAAACATGAAAATAAAACATTTTCCACTTTTCTCAAAACATGTAAATAGAACATTTTGCACTTTTCTAAAACACGTAAATACAACATTTTGCTTTACCAAAGAAAACCATTAATAAAATCAAAATGATGGTTTTTGCTTGGAAACAAATTTATGCCTAAAACCAATTCCTTCGTCCGGCCCTGGGTCTAATGTCGACTAGTTTGGTTAATTATATATGCTTATTCTCAGCTATTGTACAGTTTCAGTTAAATACTTTGATAATTCATCTAAATTTATTTTCGCTCACTTTCCCATTAATAATCCATAGATTTGAAGATATATGGAGCGAGTTCTATAATCTATAATGGTTTTTGTAATATGAGTGAAGCTGAGTGAGTTCTAATTTCTAATCACCTTTTATCCTCCACACTTGGAGCATAACAGTACCGTTTAATAGCATTTAAGTAGTCTAGTCATTTCAAGTAGCCCCTACCTATAATATGCCATGTGCGCACACTATATAGCCGCATGATATAGGAGGTATGAAAGTACCAACTACGAAAACGAAACAATGGGAACTTTTATAGCTTACAAGCTATTAAGCTCACTACTGTCAATCAGGAGCCACTACTGCAGTTAAATTTGAGCTGAGCACCCCGATCTCAATAATAATTATAGAAAATCCAAAATGAGAATTGATACTGGAAATAAATAAAATGTAGTTAAATACCTATTTAGGGAATGTATGGGATTTTTATTAGTACAAGATTTCATATGGAGCATGTTGTCCTGTTCACATAGAGCCCTTATTTGATAGCAACGAACAATGCAATCAAATGAAAAAAGGGGCCCAAGGAAATTACGTTATCAAAAATCAAAATAATAATTTCACACCATCAAATAATTCTCTTCATAGCGGACATAGTGGTACTGTAAAAAACTAAAAACGCTACTTAACGCAGCGTTGTCAATTATGTAATATTTGTTTTACAAAATGCAACATGAATACTTTATATACTATATAGGTAATCATTTTTTCTTATTAAAATATAGCTGTATTTCCTCCATGGGTTTTCCTTTAGTTTCTGGCACAGTAAAGAAGATGCAGACAAAGCCGATGGCACTAATACCTGCGCAAGTTCAATATTAATAATATTATTAATTAGCATTATACTTACATGCAACTAATTTAATTAAAGCATTATGCTAATATTTGAGTGGGGAGATATATAGGCAGGTACCTGCATAAACCCAAAAAAATCCACTGTCATTGAGCTCGTGGCGTAAATCTTCAAATGTTTTAGTGACCTAATAAAAAAGTTGCAAAAAAGTTAGTAATTACTTGCCAATCCAATCTTATTGTTAAATCCAAGTTAAATGTAAAAAATAATGGAAAAAAATTTATTTTTGTTATAAAAGAGTTTTTTTTATAATTAGTGCTTACGGCAAAAGCACACAACCAGTTGAACATGTAGGCTACCGCGCTGGCCATTCCTGTTTTAATTTTAATATATAGAAAAATGTGAAAGGGTTGCAAAACTTATTTAGCAATAAATTATAATATATCACCTGTGAAGAACCAAAATGACTAAATGACCCATATCCATTTTTAGCTGAAAACAATATCAACTATCTACAAATATATTCAAATATGTCTGAGAGCATTTAAATAGAACAGTTTGCACTTTTCAAAAATACGTAAATACAACATTTTGCATCTTTTCATAAAGATGGAATTAGAAAATTTTGCACCTTTTCAAATACATGGAATTAGAAATTTTTGCGCATTTTCAAAAGCATGGAATTAGAACATTTTGCACCTTTTCAAAAACATGTAAATAAAACATTTTACACTTTTCAAAAACTTCTAATTAACATTTTCCGCATGTTTCTCATTTTGTTTTTATGACATAGCTCATTTTGATTGTTAGCATAAATTGGATATAGGTCATTTTGGTTCTTCACAGACGACATGATTTTTAAACTTAGTAGCTGTTAGGTGAATGTACATTGGTAGTGATAATAGCTGACCTTTGATATGAAGGGGTATGATTTCACTCAGGACGACTCTGGGCAACGGGCCGAGACCGATGGCATATGACATAATGAATAGGATTAATCCAACAATGGGGAGCCAAGACAGATTCGCTGGATTCTCGATGCCCGACGTGGTTTGACCCATAGTTGTGGTCTCGTCCGGATCCGGTTTATTCAGCTGTTCTCTCAGATAGAAAAACGTTCCGATGGCTGTAAATGAGAGAGCCATCCCCACCTCGGAGCAGAGGAGCAGAGTCCGTCGTCCAGCCTTGTCCATAAATGCTGAGGCCACAATGACAGCTAAACCCAGGAGAATGGCAGATGCATCTGAATTAATCCCCGTCCCAGCAGACTCAACAATTTCTTTCGCATAGAAAAGAATGGCTTGGATCCCGGACAATTGATTAAAAGCAACGAGAGTCATGCTAATGGCTGTGGGTCGCCAAATATTGGGTCCAAATAAATCCTTGATTGAAACTTTAATCTTTTTGCTTTCTTCCACTTGTTTAGTCATCTGTAAAGTATAATTTTCAGAATGATTATGTAGTTTTGGAAAATTCTGGAATTTCTCTAGGATTTCATTTGGAAATTCAATAATGTAATAATAAGAAAGAGGAACCAACGTTTTTCAACTCTTCGTCAATTTCTTCCTCAGAATATCGTATTCTTAACCATGTCAAAGATTTTTTAGCTTCCTTAAACTTTTCCTTGGACAGTAAATAAATTGGTGACTCTGGAACAAATATAATACAGAGGAGAAGAATGGCTGGAGGAAAGGCGTTAAATAGAGACATCATTTTCCAGCTCAAGATAGCACCCACGCCATACCTTTAAGTACAAATAGGACAAACAAAACCACTCAGTCAGTGAAACACTTGTACCAAATCGTCGTCAGGGAAGATTCAATACGACACATATCCAATTTAAGCAGGAATTAAAATGAGCTATCTCAAAAAATCTAAAGGCAATATATACATACGTAAAATGTTAATTGCACGTAATTCAATAAGTTCAAATTGGCCTATTAATGTGCTTTTTGAAAAGGGCAAAATATTATATTTACATGTTTTTGAAAAGTGCAAAATATTATATTTAGGTACATGTTTTTGAAAAGTGCAAAATATTATATTTAGGTACATGTTTTTGAAAAGTGCAAAATATTACATTTAGGTACATGTTTTTGAAAAGTGCAAAATATTATATTTAGGTACATGTTTTTGAAAAGTGCAAAATATTATATTTAGGTACATGTTTTTGAAAAGTGCAAAATATTATATTTACATGTTTTTGAAAAGTGCAAAATATTATATTTACATGTTTTTGAAAAGTGCAAAATATTATATTTACATGTTTTTGAAAAGTGCAAAATATTATATTTACATGTTTTTGAAAATTGCAAAATATGCGATGCAAAATGTTTTTAAAATCATGATATTTTAATTTGTTTTTTTTTAGATAGTGCATTTTAGTTTTAGCTAAAAATGTACATGGGTCGTTTTGATTCTTCACTGACGAAATGCCACATAAAATATTGTATAGTTTAAAGTCGAAAATTTCTTGTAATGTATATTGTATAGGGTTTGGCTCACGTTGTAATAGTTCCAAAGACAATCATGACCATGAATGCGGAGCCGAGCGTTGCCCGCACATTATCCGTTGCAATTTCGGTTATGTAAATAGGTGCCGTGAGTGTCATTGTCCCTCCACACAAGCCTATCGTTAAAATATTTTCAGGAATTCATTATAAGAAAAATTAAAACCGATCACCATTAGACAAGTTTGGTAGAGTAATACACAGGTGTCCTAAGTCATAAGTAATTTTGTTTGGTTAGTTTGTTGGTGTGGGTACCAGTTATAAATCTTCCAATCATGAGCATAGCGACTCCATTTGCGAAACTGATGATAAGCCATCCGAAAACGAAAGGAACAGAAAATGCGAGTATTGTCATCTTCCGCCCGAACCGCTCAAGGCAGAAACCCGCAATCGGTGTGCAAACGAAGGCTCCTACCTACTAATCACACGAAGGTAGCATTATCATAAGATGGTAATAACTACATACAATAACTGTATTTTTTTGGCAGTACATTAATGTTTCGCATAAATATTTTCAATTTGAAATCATAAACAATGCATATTATGTAGAACAGTGAAAATTAACTGTGATTGAGACCCACCGTAAACATGGAGGCTACCCATGTTTTGTCAGAATCATTTATCCCACCAAAATCATTTCTATCTTCTATACTATCAAGTCCGGGGGAGGACCACCCAAGCCCAGCTCCCAAACTGAATCCTCCGATTGACACTGCAAATCCCAGATTGGAAACATTAATTAAATAATTTAAATAGGCCGTTAAAATGATATCGTTACCAGGTGTAATTTAAATTTCTAGATTTAGCGGAAAATTCAAATTTACAAATTTTCAAAAAGTGTCCCTCGCTATTTAATTTTAATTTGGATGAGTTGATTGATTAAATAGAAAATTGAATCTCGCTGTTATTGTAATTAAAAATAATAAAGCCAAGAGTCAAATAAATACTTATTTATTAATTGAAACTTAATCTTAACACACCTGCTCCAGCACTCAGAAACTGTCGTATTTTTTTCTTTGTGAAGATTGGCTCCTTTGCCGGTTCTTCAACGTCTCCAGCTACTGCTTCACCCAAATTCTCAGGATCTTTGTTCATTGTATATATTTGTTATGGTATATTTAAATAATTATTTCAAATCCTAGCCAACAATTTTGTTCAAACTAACTATTCGCACTATGTAAAGTAGATTCGGGTTGAGAGATTCAGAAATTTGAAAACAGAATTTGTTGTCGATTTTGGCAGCATCTCGGCTGTTGCGATGCTCTTCAATACCTTTAATGAGCATGTGGGAATGACAAAAGATTGATTTACAAGCAAAAATGTTATGCTAAAAATTCCTTTTAACAACATTCAAGTGTTTGGGTAAAGAAGCAAAGCCGTTTTAAAGCTTTTAATCAAGTTATACTTAGACTAGGCTCGCTACTTATCTATAATCTGTATATAAATCAAAATGCACGAGGCGGCATTTAATTATAATTCCGAATCGATAGCACAAAATGATTATGTAGTATGATTGTATCTCAAAATCATACACTATGTATATGTACACCTAATCCATTAGGTTTGATCTAATTAAAAAATTTCTATGTTATCTCTAAGTCTGCATAGTCCATAAATAATTGTATTACATTGCGTCGATCCCACTAACTTGACGTTATCTCACACTGCACTACCGACTACCGATAAGTACACGCTTAGAAAATCCAATAGGATTCCGGTAAAGCCATATTATGCCACCTGTATTTTGTAATAATTGCAGCTTAAAACTGAACCAATTTTAGTCGCACTATCACGTCTTTGAAGGCTACATTAAGCTTCATTAGATTCAGCCGGATTAATAATTTCACTCAATAAACCCTTATAACTATTGCTATTTTCCTATGAGTGGTAGAGCAATAGGGGGCTCTATTAGAAAAATTAATAGCAGCTTGGTAAATTAACCAATATTTTTCTAAGCGTGTAGTCAGGCCCATTGAAACTATTGAAAGCATCCGGTTGCGACAGGAGAATTTTCATCCATGGATAAAACAACTAATCCGGTTCAAAAAATAATGCGAGAAACGTTTGTTTTGAAATGCTTGATGCTAATTTATGATTTATTATTCTCTGTAAGTACCGTGTATTAACATGACATATGTATTATTTCTGTAGTGCGTCATCACTCATCCCGGTCTGGATTCCCGATATCTTGAACGTCACTCGCTCTCAAACACACACGCGGTAAACCGTAAGTGAAGCACGATGCCACACACACACTAACGCATGCTAAACTATGCACTGCCGATCTGTAAGCATTTAGCCCTCATTATGTGATTGTGTTCAATAATGGGTAACAACTGAAGTGTCAGAATCTAGTTTTAGAATTCGTTTTATTTTTAAATCATCATAATCAATTAGAGCTACTGTACTGCAAGGAATGCATTTTAAAGTTCACACGAGTAAAAATTTCATTTTGCAATTAAAAGTTTGAATTTTATTAAATTCGAATTAATATATATATTACTATCTCTATAATGATTAATGCTGTTTCATGCGATAAACATTATAATCAGAGTCGGAGATTCACAACCACAACTTTGGCTGCAGATTTCTCATCACACTAGTCATCAGCTGATTTTACAGTAAATAACGGTTAGGGAATCCTCCAGCAAGAGCACCACCCAGACCCAAACCAAGACCCGCGGCACCGATCCCGCGATTGTAGGGGAAGCCAGCATATGGCTGTTGTCCAGGAAGCAATGGCCGTTGTCCAGCAAGCAATGGCTGGGCATGATAGGGATTAACACCGAAGCGACCCAAATGATGATTTTGTGGGTAGTAGGGATTGAGACGGTTCACGTTTGGAAGACCTCGGAGTCCATTGAGTCCGCTGAGTCCATTGTAAGCATATGCTGGGTTCAATGGGTTTCGGAGAAGTTGTTCCTGGGGAGTCAAGCCCAAGCCCAAGCCCAAACCATCCAGACCAGCTACTGGTCTCACCTGTCTGCTGAACGTAGTATCGAAATTAGTTCCATGAACGTTGTTGGTCGGGATATGATCTCCTACGGCCCGGAATCCATTCTCATCCGCAACGTAGTTGACAGTGATGGGGATTCCTTCGGGTGAAATGTACGAGTAAGAGCCTTGGACAGCTTGAGATCCTTCTGGATTCTCTGGATCTGGTCCCTTGAGAACTCCGGTTTCCTCAGCTTTGATTCCATTCGTGGTCTCAAATCCATACCGGAAGTTGCCGTCCCCATTATTCTCGGAGAATTTATTCACAGTCACAGCAGAGGCGGAGACAGGGTCCACAGCACCAGTGCGGGGAAGAAGTCCTCCTGCTCCGGGGAAAAGTCGAGATGCTCCAAATGCATCGAGACCAGGTGGCTGGGTCAGGGGTCGTTGGGCAGCAGTCAAACTGGCCACGGCCAAGGCAGAAAATAATGTCACCTGTAAAAATCAAAGTTAAAATAATTTTATCAAATTCGCTAAAAGAAACTTTAAATTTTTGGTTTTTAGAAAAAAAAATACTTACAGCAATTTTCAACATGATTTTTTGATTATTTTTCAAAATTGAAATCAAACTATAAATTCAAAAATAAAAATAAATGAAATGAAAGAAATTGGAGGGAATGATTTTTGTTCTGATATTGAGCAGAAGACTAAACTGGATCAATTGATGATCAACTGAATCGAGTCAGCTCCCTTATATACTCCCTTCGATTTCGACTTGGACCACCTGAAAAAAAGCCAATACAATCAAATCAAGACAGAAATATGGGTAATGGTAATGGTAGCAGGACTAAATGGGTGGTAAGTGGTGTGAGTGTAAAAATATACTTGATAAAATAAATTACGGGAAACAAAATAATTTGGTGTACACAGCGGACAGCGAATGGGATAGAGTCACAGAAAATTATGTAGGAGTGATTAAAAAAATTGAAGGGATCGTGTATAATCGTGTCTGTGTCGACTATTTAATGAATCCTGGAGACATTGCAGACAGATCGAGGTGAGCAAAGTTGGAATTGTAGAATGCAGATTGGAGCGGAGTACCTATTGAAACCTGAGATAATTGGAAAGGAAAGAGAATCCTAGTCATTTTTTGAGGGGACAAGAAGAAAAGAAACGAGAAGAGATTAATGATTATAAAATAACCTGAGTAAAATCGACTAATGAATCTTCTTCTGTATTTTTGTAATTTAGTGGAACAGTTTTACTGTGGTGGGCACATAAATACTTATGACTCCTGGCCATCCCTTTTCATCCTGTTTACATTTTGATCATGCTCACCCATGCAGGCTTAATTTATAGGTGTCCGTTCAATTAACACATTAATCGTGAACTCTTTTGACGGGGAACAAGTCATGCAATTGTAAATATGAAATGAACCGGCGACTCTCCAAAATATCAAATACCAAATCCCTATTACCTACTACTTGTATATATATATATTACTAATTCAAAAGCATCTGTATCATTTTATCAGCATCTCGATCTCATATACCACCAACCATCAACCATCACCATTAAAATTAAAATTTACAGCAACAATAGCGAAAATGAAAACGAATGCACGTTGCTAAAATCAAGCTCTTCACTTCTTTTTTTGATTAAAAATGGTAGCATATTTGAATAAGTCACAGCATGAGGACACCTGCAAAGTAAACGTAGCAGTAATAAGTATTAAAGCCTTGGCTTGTTCAGTATACTTGTGACTTGTACTTGTAAATCACACCACTTCACTTCCACTCTGTCCATTCAGTATTCAATAGCAGAGCCATGTAGGTAGGTGAGTAAACAGTGAAGATTTGAAGATGCTATTAACAATAAAAAAGTATTGGCTGGATACAAAGTCGAGATAGTGGAAAAGGTTTTCCTGTCGACTAATAGTTCCAACCCATCGCATCCAAATTGCACTTGGTAAGCTCCGCCCATCAATGCTAAGGACCCCCTTTCCCACTATCTCGACTTTGTATCCATACAATACGTTGCTTGGAATTTGGAATCTATGAGAACATCCGCATAATATGCAAATTAGATTTTGTTTATGCATTAATAACTTACTTATTACTTGTATATACTTGAGTTCTGTTTGCGTGCAAGTAAATCTCACTGAATCACTACTACGACTCAGGGCCGGATAATGCGGCTAGCGCAGGGAGCCCCCGCTGACTGAATTTTTCAAAAAACATGTAAATGGAACATTTTGAATTTTTCAAAAATATGTAAATAAAATATTTTGACTTTTCAAAAACATTCAAATAAAATTCTTTGCACATTTAAAAAACATGCAAATAATATTTTTTGCACATTTCAAAAACGTGAAAATAAAATATTTAACACTTTTTAAAAACCATGTAAATAGATCATTTTGCACTTTTCAGAATCAAGTAAATAGATCATTTCCAACTTTTCTAAAACATGTAATCACAAAATGCTTTACCAAAGAAAACCATCAATAAAATCAAAATGGTGGTTTTTGTATGGAAACAAATTGCTGCCTAAAACCAATTCCTTCGTCCGACCCTGCAGTACGACTGCCAGACTGCCCACTGTATCTTGTAGACTTGTCTCTCAAATATAATTCAATATTAATTGAATACAATGAAAATAAAAGTAAAGGTCTCATTTTAAAATGTGTAAATTAAATTAAAAACACCTTTATAATTTATTAAAACATTTCATTAGTTTCACATTTACAGCATCTTAGTCAATTTTTTTTTCATCACTGACGACGACGACGATGACCACGTGCATCAAAAAAAAGTACCAAACTTATCGTTATGGTTGAGGAGTACGTTAGCGCAACAGGACCTAGCTGTAAATGTACAGGTATAGGTACTTATTCTCTTTAAAAAAACTTGCTAACCTAGGTAACTTTAATTATGTGACGAGAATGACAGTTTCTACGTGAGAATAAAAATGTTGCACACTGAAATTTTGTTGCAACTGCATTTTTTGCATGTCCAAACATGGAAGCTATTATCTATTAGATATCTATTCATTTTTACTTTAATTGTTTCGAGCACATCCCCTCATTTTGCATATACGTACTTAGGACGGCGTAATATCTACATACTTAGACTTAAGTACCTAGGTGATGTTCACTGCGACAAAATAAATCATGATTAAATATCTTGCTCTACGGATTTATAGTTTGTATCGAGAGTAAATATAATTTTATCTGTCATATATTCGTGCAATTTTATTGCAATTATACGCGAGTTGCTGTCGTTATCGTGTCTGTGTATGCACATTATTGTCATTCGTAATCTAAACTAAATAAACTGCAACATCCATCCCCAATTGGATACGCTTCCTTATATATAGGGTGATAATCAAAAAGGTTAGCTCTTCAGACTCAGAAGCCTTTTAAATTCAACATTTGTAGCTCCTTTTCTTTCAGGAATAATATTTTTTTAAAAAGGCTAGTTAATTTGGGGATTTCTATCAGTAAATTTGTTTAGGTATTTTGTCCTATATTCTATTACATATGGTACGCGACAGTAGCATAGCTGCTTGAGGATAGATAGACGTTTAAAAGTTTTTATTTGTGATTAAAAGTATACTGAAATTTTGAGATATGTAGTTCATAAAATTCGGCTAAAAATTACGAATTTATTGACTTGTGAAATTCTAACCTACTCGATAGCAACAGCCCTGTACAGTGTAATTATAGTATTTATACGTCTTTGTCTTTCGCTTTAATTCTAAAGGAAAATCAAACAGAGAAATTGTGTGTAATGTCTCCCTCTTTGCTCTTTTAGGGATTTGCGTTTACTTTCAAATTTTAACGCAATTACTATTAAATAGTATGCTTAAAATACAGCTATTAAGAATAAGATGCAGATAATTAAATTAAAGCTTGCCATCGTTTAGAAATCCTAGCTTGCCATCGTTTAGAAATCCTAGCTTGCCATCGCTTTTTGACTTACATCTACATCTGGCGACAAGACAGTTGAAGCTAATATATGCGATATTGAACTGAAAGTATTTTTGCAGTTTTTTCAATCATGGGCAAATATGACAGTAAAAAATAATTTTTGAGTTTGTTTTTTATTGAAAAATGAAACAATTTCTTTAACGGGACTCAGCAGGCTGTTTTATACCAGCACACCCCTCCCCTGCCTTTAAATTTTAAAATAAGAATATTATCAAGTGAAAAATGAGGCAAAAGAAGGGGTTTTTGAATCACACAGCAAACAAATATTTGCTGCAATAATTGCGCAAGCGCAGAATGTTACATTTCGTAACCACATTTTTAAATGAAAATGGAAAAACTATAAACACAACTGTTTTCGACGTATTGTTTGGTAGAGTAGAGTTATAAGTCTCTCTCGCACTCGTGACTAATGAGCGCTTTTGTTTTTTCCTGTTGTGAATGGGATGCACACCTCTTGATCACACATTTTGTGAGATTATTGGCACTTAACGGTTTAAATATATCAAAAGCATAGACATCACCATGTGTAGAGCCACGTATTTTTATTGCCTTAATTATTGACGGGAAATTTGAGGCCTTTAAATTCTAGATTTTATAACCAAAATAAACTTGACACTGTACTCCAACGAGGATGAATGCAATATATATTTTGTGCTTAACATTCAAAATAGCTTCAAGTTTATACGTATATCATACCAGAACATGTAGAATAATTTTAAGATGAAATATTTAAAAAAGACGAGATCAGAAAAGAATACACCAGTAGCATATAAAAAATAAGTAAGTTTTCAACAGACATTTTGCGCCTATTTTTATTTGAAAGTGTAAAATTATTTAAAATTCTAAATACAAAGCCTTCAAGCGAGATTGAAGCAATAATTACAGAAAAGCTACTTCACGCATTAATTGTAGATAAGGACTTAAGGAAGACTAAGAAATGTAATAATATAATTTATGATAATGCAATATGAGTCTATACGATAATAAATGTACATCTGTGGTTATCTAAGGTAGAACAGACAGACAAAACAACTATTAATGGTGTGATAAAAAAAGTAAGGACGTGTTTTGCAATACTTAAAATGGTTGTGTGATATGAGTACAACGACATTGACTTGGACACAGTAGGAAAATGTTAACAATAATTACGTATGTCAATATTTAAAAAATATTCATTTTGCTTTGGCTGTGCAAATCTTCCAAATTTGCTCTGTCTCGAGGGCATTACACGGAGTTAACTTGACCGTTGAGCCAGGGCGTCTATCTTGAGGAATAAGACATTTCTTGGATGAATTCTGCTCGATCAAATACTGATTCGCTTGACCTCTCACTGGCTTCAGACTCCATACTTGATCAAAATTATTCGAGCGACACTCTGCATTGTGGAGAACTCCATTCTTGACAGTCACACAATATTTCTCATTCCCTGAATCCACTTTGAGTAATGTCCCCAAAGGATTCGCTTCCATGTACACCTTCTGCTCTCTCAATGGATTTTTCCTGTACAGAATAATTTATTATCATATGATTTAACACGAATTTTGACTCTCTAATAAAATACTACACACAATTTTAATTTTAATCCGATTTCGATGCATAATTAATTGACTTACCAATATGAACACTCGTTCATGATGATTTTTCGATTCGGAAAATGCCCAAAATTTTCCACTTGAAGACATCTCGAGGTTGAAAAGTTTTCAAGGAGACTCCAGCTACTGGTTGAAGGTGACTGGAGATTACTTCGAAATTGACACAGATTTTGACAATTGGCCTGGGGCAGAAGGCTCAGGCAAATTAAGGCACTCACAACAGTCGCAGTCGCAGTGTGAACAAAATTCGTCCAAGTCCCCATGTTTTTGACCTGTCAGATTTAACTCGGCCTCGGGTTTGGTTTTATTTATGGGTTCAATTTACCAGTTGTAACTCTAAACTTTCTATTCACTCCACGAACGACGAGGATATTACTTACAGGGTGCACGTATTGAACCACCAAGTTGTTGTTAAGTTGACAGGTTAGGGTGGACTGCGAGGAGTAAATGAGCTTTGATGAAAATATATGAGCTTGCTTTTGTGGCAGATACAACAATAATAATACTAAATACCTAATATTCTGCGCACAAAACTTGTCGTTCCAATTCCAAGAGAAAGACAATGCTACATATGTTGATGATGATGAGTTAAAGGAAGTTTGCGGCAGTGAGGTTGGGCTTCGCCTTAATGAATGAGGTAAGAGATGAAATTGAAAAGTGTATATAGGAAAGGGAATAATAATTATCTATATCCATTAGCTAACTCTAACTGGCAAGAGTGCATGTAGTTAGTTGTGGATACAGATGAGAGGATTTAACTTAACTTCTTGGTAGGGATAAACTGACGTAAGGAAATAATATACAACGAAATTGAAGGGTGTGCATAGGGTGCGCGGTAATAAATTACTAATATGTGACTAGTGAGTCATTTTTCCTTCGCAGCAGAAAATTATATAAATAAAATAATAATCACTTGCTGAAACTAAGTAAGTTTAAGTTACGTATACGTAGCAAAAACAAAAAATGTGTGGAAAGTTAAAAAACGACATCATACAATAACAATAACAAACAATCAACGTCACTATACAGTCCCTTCCCTTTATGAAGCTTTTAAATAAATCTGATGAACTGATTTATTTTTTACTAAATGTACATTTTTTTTATTTCGAATATTATTGTCAAATATAAATGATCAAGTATTCAAAGTTGATAGCGTCTTTACTATATTATTGTTATTGCTATTATTTACTTACGTCATTAGTAAAAATCATTCCATATCGTTCGTATATTTAATATTCAATCTTATAGCTACACACAACTTACACTCTACGTAGTAAGTACGTCGAGCATTATAATTATTGTGAATAAAAGGAGTTTAATCTTATTGCTCAAATATTGCGTACAATTCTAATTTATCTGTTCCAATAATATAATAGGTATATCACATGCAAATTTCATTTCCATTCCTATCATCAAGTATTCAATCGTCATCATACTTGTTACTGCTGTGCTCTGAGCTAAGTAATAATAACAATAAGACAATAATTAAGCGCCGATCAAATTTCTAGTTTTATGTCTGCATGAGAGCACTGCACAATCTGTTGAGGCAGGAGTCGGCTATGCTAAAAACCACAAAACATGTTTATCATATATCTACAGTATTTTATGAATCAGGTGCCGACAACAATATTCAACGACGAGTATCATAGCGAGATGAGAACGACAGCATATAGCGCTTGCTGTTGAAATTAATTATAAGCACAAGTTTTGGGGTGGCCCAAGCATATTAATGAGAAGGAGAGCTTCATTTTTCATTACAATTTTTACAATATTACGCAGAACATTCACAACATATTAACGGCAGCCAATATCACCTGTGCCGCGTGCCTGTAATCTATAACTCATGATAATTGTGCACATCATATCATCAGTGAAGAACCAAAATGACCCATATCCATTTTAAACTAAATTTAAAAAGCACTATCTACAAAATAATACAAATTTGCCTAGATCATGAAAGAATGCAAATATAGGACATTTTGCACTTTTCAAGAACGAAAAAATAAATGAAATATTTTGCACTCTATGAAAAAATGTAGGTAAATAGAACATTTTGCACTCTATGAAAAAATGTAGGTAAATAGAACATTTTGCACTCTATGAAAAAATGTAGGTAAATAGAACATTTTGCACTCTATGAAAAAATGTAGGTAAATAGAACATTTTGCACTTTTTGAAAACATGTAAATACAACATATTGGGACATTTTAAAAACGCCCATATAGAACATTTTGCACTTTTAAAAAAACACGAAAATTGAATACTTTGGACTTTTGAAAAAAATATTTATTGGAACATTTTGCACTTTTCAAAAACTCGTAACTAACATTTTTCGCATCTATCTCATGTAGTGTTTTTTTCACATAACTCATTTTAGTTCTGGCTTAAAATGGATATAGGTCATTTTGATTCTTCACCGACGATAATATGAATTTAAACAAAGCATCAACATGCTATTTTGCACTCCATTATTGAAATATTAATTAACACAATATTATTAACGTAGATTCATGAATTTTTACTTGATGCAAATTGTAAAATGTACTTACAAGTATAGGTTGTATTACTTAAGTATATACTACGATATACTCTTTTACTTGTAGTATTTGCATGTCTAAGAATATAAGATTCGATAAATGAGCATGGAAATCGTGGAGTTGAGAATTAAATTGAAATTGATGTGTCGATCCAAAAGTTAATGGAAGACGAGTTTATTACTTTATTGTTAATAATTTCATGGTCTCTCCACTATATAGTTACATAGAGTCATATAGTCATATTATAAGATAGCCATATAGCTCGATACATTTCTAAAAGCACTGACTGACATCAACGACAACGTAAGGATGTAAATGACTTAAAAATAATAATTGTATTTATTATTATGGTTAAAATGTATACAAAAATGTTTTCATTTGTTTGGTCTTGGTCTTGGTTGATTTTTGTAGTGTAAAGCTTATAATTAATTACATTTAGTTAGTACTTGCATGTAGAAAGACAATGGATATTGGTACTATTTATTTACATACAGTCTAACCACCTAATTATTTCTTCTACCTATGTGAGTTCCATTTTCCATTACTTTGTATGGGTATTACTTTAACTAAACTGTACAATTTTATAAGGAATAGTTCTGGCACTGACACATGTGTAATATGTAATGGACGTACGTAAAAATTTAAATTCTATTTGAATAATTTCTGAATTTCGTCTAATGTCTTCCCCCTCGTCTCCGGGACGATGAAATAAGCAAAGAAAATTCCGATGAAGCAGAAGGAGGAGAAAAACCAGTAGACACCACTTGCTCCCAGCTGAGCGGACATGTCCTCAAATGTCTACACAATGCCAAATGCACACAAGAAGATTCATGATTTTCAGACAAAAAATAATGGAAGTTCTTACATAAAGCTCGAGGGTGTACATAGAGTATAATAGTGTTAATAAAATTAATTTTTTTGATTAAATAAATATACGATCCCAATTTTTCGAAACGTACCTTCGTCATGAGAAAACCGAGGAGCCAATTCATACTTGTTACTACAGCAGAAGCTCCCCCTGTGAGTCGAATAGCGTACACGTTAATAGCGCCAAGATATCAAGAGTTACACACTACGGTGTGGTACTACACAATTTTCCAGTGGCGTGATTGCTTTTCATTCTCGTTAATTAGATTTAGATAAGTTATTTTAATAAAAGTGATACATTACCTTTAACATGGGACGGGATTAATTCTCCAAGCATAAGCCAAGGTATTGGTCCGTACCTGCAATGAAAAATACAACCAAACGGTTACTAACCGGTAACTAACCAACCGGTATACAATTGGGCCTTCTACTTCAAGGTTACGTTTTTTGGAATTTGGATTGAAAATAAATTCTTTATTTTAGCGTGAAATCTCTTTTAGTGTTTATTGGAGCGATAATTTACTGCGGTAATTATTTTCCGGCAACTGCCACCATTAGTGATGAAAACCAAGGGAAAAGACGAGGAAAAGAGCAATCTTTAATTTATTCGTACCCCCAATTTAGAGACGTGATAAATGCCATGAGACTAGCGAGTGGTAGCCATCCAAGAGACTCTGGAGTGACGTTGTTATTTTGTTCTTTGAGGTAGAAGAAGACACCCATGATGGCGAGGGACACGCACATTCCCATAGCAGAAATAACCAGGAGAATTCGTCTTCCGGCTCTGTCAATGAATGGTGTTGAGATGCAGCAGGATGCGAGGACGACGACGCCAACAATAATCGAAGCAATGCTTGGGTCAATGTCACTTCCAGCCGTTTGAAAAATCTCCACAGTGTAGAATAGAATCACATTTATACCAGAAAGTTGCTGGAAGACGAGGAGTCCAACACTTATCAACGTGGGTTTGTACACAGAGGGAACAAAGTAATCCTTGAATGATGTCTTTCGCCCAGCACTGTCCTCGACAAAGTTTTGCATCTTCACGATACGATGATTCCAACACAAAAATAGGTACCCAAATTAATTAAGTGAAATAATAATTATTATTACGGTTAAACTAAATGTCTGGTTCTGGTAGATACACACTTTTGTATTTTAGGATTTCGAATTCAAAATATATATTGCAAGTGTGGCTTTTTCGCACCTGCGTAAGTTCATTTTCAATTTGGTCAAAACTAGTTGCACCCCTGAACCACTGAAGTGCTCGGCCAGCATCCTTCTTCCGTCCTTTGCCCAAAAGATGAATTGGAGACTCCGGAACAAAGTACATGCTCACCAGTAGAGCAATAGGAAAGGTGAGATTCATGTAAGTCATCGTTTTCCATGACCAAAGAGCTCCCACAACGTAGCTTTTAAAAAGGAACAACTACTATTAGAATTGTTTATTCTTTTATGAAAATCCAAATTGATATTACTCTCTGATTTTATTCTTGAGCATATTAGACACCTGTAAAGAACTCCAGCAGATATGAAAATAGGAAACATGAATCCTAAAGTTCCACGAATTTTGTCTTCCGCTATTTCAGCAATATAAACGTTGACAATTATTGTGAAGCAGCCGATACAAAATCCTGAAATGTGAAATTCAAACAAAATTAAAGAATTTTATTTTAAACCTCTCAGTTATATAGAATAATTTAACTGTAGGGTCAAATTGCTTATTGTTTTTTCAATATTGAAATATTTTCGAAAATATTTGTGAGCTTACCAAGAACAAATCTCCCGAAATACAATGCAGAAACTGAGGTAGCAAAGGCAATAAAAAGCCAGCCAATTATACAAGGTAGTGACATACCCATTAGAGCTCCCCGCCTACCAAATCTCCCCATTGCCAGCCCGGCAAATGGACCAGAGACAAGGCCACCAAGCTATAAATAATAATGTTCCAATTTTATTAGATAAAATATTTGCGAATGTTAGATGTGGAATGGAAATGTTAATATAGCGCCAAATATTAAATATAATAATGCACGTGTACGTACAAAGACAACAGCAGCAATCCATGATTTTTCGTCAACTGTCAATTTCCCAAAGTCACCTGTTCTCTCAATATCAGGCAGAGCCGGGGCAGTCCATACAACAACACTGCCCATGGTCAGAGCTCCAAGAGAAGCTAGAATTTTACAGAATCATTCGGTAACTATTTGAAGTTTCGAATACTCAGGAAATGCTGAATATGCAGAATCAACCCCGACAGAATCCCAAGTCACTAAAAATATAAGGTATTACAAATTGCGCCCCCAAAAAATATTTAAAAACTAACTCACCTGCTAACGTTGCAAGAACTTGCGGTGTTTTTCTTGGCACGAAGTTTTCTATTTCTAGCTCTATCATCCCCATTTTGAATAGTTTGTTTTTTAATTAATTTAAGTTAATATAATAATAACTACGAATCGCTCGAATTAAATTCAAACGACGTCAGACGAAAAAGAAATAGAAATTATTTGTGCGGATTGTGTCAACAAGGTAGAATTAGAAGTACACACTTTTTCCTTAAGTATATTTTGCATTTGTAATTTTAAATTTGTAATTGTTTAGTAAAATGGAAGGGGGTCACTTTTTTATAAAAATATTTGAGGATTAATGGCACTTCTATTGCTAGAATAATAAGAAACTTGACGCTGGTATCATTTATCTTGCGCCTCAAAAATGAGACTGAGCAAGACAAGCGGATATACTGTAACTGCAAGAGTTGAGGAGACTTGAGACGAAGGTGAAGATGAGATTATAATGGATCTTCTAAGAAATTAAAACCTGATCTGGAGAAAGTGCGAATGTAGTTATGCAACTCCACAACAATTGGCAGAATAAAGTGACGTCTTTACTCCTGCAAATTCATTCTAATTTCTTGAAAAAGGAAAACTTGATTTGGCTAAATGTGTCCAGGTATCTTCACACTCGGGATTGGGCACTGCAAGTGCTGCACTGCAAGTGTGACGCCGAGGAAATACGCCAGACCAGCAGCAGTACCAGGGCCAGAGCGGGCCAGAGCAATAGAGGCATGTGTGTGTGTGTTTGTGCCTGTCCCAAAGTTCAGAGAACAAAAGTGACAAGAACGTGGAAAGAGTACAAAATGACTAGATTTTTTTCCCCCGTCTCCATCTCAGAATGAAAATCATCTCAACACAACAGAGACGGAGACAGACAATGAATCCAACAACACAGCCACACGACCAAAAGAATTAATCTACTCATAAAAAAATTTACGAAGGTCAGGATCATCAGTTACATTACATATAGGCAGGTCTGCTGTGTAAACTTATCTATAGAATATTAGCACACCTTTCTTTTTATTTCTAGGTACCTAACCTATGAGGCTCAATTTCCACTTCTGAGCTATCAAGTCTCTAATAATTGTAAACAGTGCTGCAATAATTGGGTGTACCGTTCAGTATATAAGTGTATATCTGTAGTATAATAGTAATAATCATCCCATTACAACAGACGCAGATCAGACCGTAACCACTAACAAAGTGTAACCTACTAAAGGCCTAAAACCTATTAATGCTCACGTATAGCAGTCATTTACACTGTAGTATATTGCAAATTATAATAATTTGCATTGAAAATTAAATGGCAATAATTAATAGCTCGGTAAAGTAAAAAATGTAATAGTATCCTTCAGAGCTTTTTGCTTTTATTAATTTTAAATTATTCATATTATCCATAATAATGATAATAATTTCAAAAATTCAAAAAACACAAAAGTTTTTGATTTTGAGACATTTTTGATGGCGCAGTCATGGTGGTCGTGGCCATGCAGTTTGGTTAGGCACCATGGCGGCAGTACGGTACAGTATACAATTTTTGTATCTTGTTTTGACTCGATCAAATACAAGAAGATATATGCTTTTATAAATGAAGGGGTGTGTAATATCTCCGAAGACAAGATTTTAGCAGAGTACCTACTTTGTCTCTGCCTAGTGTCATTCAAATTTATTGTGCTTTAATAACTTTTAATATCTCAGATCCTTGCCGTATAATTACACGTACACCCTTAAAATAATACAGGCCATAAAGGCAGCAATATAAAATTATAAGTAATGTATACAGCTCCAAACTACAACAAGACTAACAACCAAGGACAAATAGATGAGAATGCAGAATAATAAACTTGACGTTTTGACTATTTCATTTTTTAAAATGTGTAGCACTCGGCTTGTGCAACCAGAACATAGGATAACAAAACAACTAACAACACCATCCAAATACTAGATAGTGAAATATAATAGAAGACAAGCCTACACAATACAACTAAATACTATCTGAAAGTCATCACACACAGATACACACACACATTCACGTATCTTGAAGAATCCAACCAAGAATTAAAAATCAAGAGTTTCACCTTGTCCTCTGCAGAATCATGAAATCAGCATCAGCAAATTTCAAGTTATATGACGCATAATTATTATTATGACCACATAATAATATTCCGTTCTAAATCTCAATATGTAATTCCACACAATGTCAATATACTGTCAATATATAGCTATGAGAGTTGTCATTGGAGTGGAATCGTGGAACATACCAAGACAAAGATAGAATTATGGAACTAACATTGTGAGCTATATTGCTAATACTGTCAACATCAACCGTGCAGTTTACATTTAAATACAATAGTAGCAAAACAGGCAAAACTCAGTGGAGCAAAAAAGCCTGAATGCTGAAAGTGTATCAGTTTGTTATCCTTTATAAGAAGACAAAACGAGCGAGAGGGGAGAACAATTGCATCTTGTACTGCATTGTGTGTATGTGGCTTTATCACTTTAATTAAGCCTTAAGTAGTCTTTAACAGGTCTTTAGACTTGTTACCTTTCCACCTGTACATACCTATATAGTTAGAGCTAGAGGAGTATAATACGTGATAAGAAACCTAGGCCAAGTCAAGATCAAGCCACCAAATAATAATTATAGAACCCAAGCATTTAATCACAGAATTAAACCCAAAGTTTATACGTGAATGACAGAGCAAAAAAATGAACGGCAGTATGTGTAGGTCAGCACATGTGGATAGCAAGTACTAATTATATACGCAAATGTGGAGTGGTATCGAATGAACGTATATAGGAACGCGTAGCACGTTCGTTTGATTTACGTTAACACGATTTAATTTAATGTGTGTATACTACGTAACGACACATGTAATTTTAATGTATGCATACATTAGATGGCTTCGCCGCAAGATTTATTAGCAAATAGCAACATATCAGCAACAATGTAGATTGATGCGACACGTGTTAGTAGTAAGTAAGTAGTAGCTCCGTAATTATACTGTATGTACAGCTGCCTTTCTGCCTATACACAGCAAAAGTACTCGAGTACTTTACCTGTGTTGTAAATTACAAGTCTTTTGCTTTAAAGCAGCCCATGGAATCGCCCACGTGTGAGTACATTGAAAAAATGCTGTCAATCAGAATCAAAGTTTGGCCGGATTGACATTGCCAAATGTCCAATGCCAATGCCAACCACAAACTTAATGCAAAATACAACTCAATTATTGTTCCTTATATAATAATTACATGTTTTTTAACTTAGACTCAAGCTCGTGTGAATTCGCACATCCTTCAATTTGAGAAATATGTGCAAAAATTCTGAACCTGACACTATATACTACTCTGATTTTTCGCTCATGTGACTCGTGTCCCATTCATCCTCCATCCAGAATCCAGACCAAGACCAATAATGGGCAGGAGTAATTAGTGCGCAAAATGTGTGATCTAATCTGATGTGATCTAAATCTCATCATCGAAACTTCTTGGAGGCTCCCGCAGCCTCCAGATCCACAAGTGTGACGCACGGAGTGGATACAGTAAAGTATTGGGGAAAATTGTCCATCTGGAGTGCTGATCTTGTGAGCTCCTCTGCGAGTGTTTGTGTGTGTGTGGATTCGTGGACAGAAATAAAATAAAAAAGTGACACGCTGCAATTGTCTTATTTTTTGTGTGTGCAAAGGATTCGATTTGGATGCGAATTCCTTATAGGAAACCTGTACGTATAGTACGTTAATCATTGTGACTGTGACTGGAGTTGGAGTAGTGGAGATGAAATGCTGAAAATGGAAAGGAATCCACATGAACATGTTGCTCCCGAAGGTCAACTGGTCTATCTCTTGATCCCGTCCTGTCGTCTCTCCATATCTTTCCATGTGCTATTTGCATTTCATATGAAAATCAAAGGTTTCCTCATTCGCTGTTCAAGTCTGAGTAGTCAGGATTTCAGGATACTCGAAGGACTCCCAATCACAATTGAATAGACTTGCAATTAGATGTTCTCTTACTTTACCATATTACGAATTTCTAATACTGAAAAAACAATTGAGGATTTGGCACATGTAAAAATGCGTATATGTTGCTATCGATATGCTGCTTCAAGCAAAAGCATAATATCGCCTGTGAAGAATCAAAATGACCCATATCCATTTTGAACTAAATACGAAATTTACTATCTACAAACAATATATGAATATCGTGTAATCCTTAAGGCACATGTAAATAGAAAATTTGGCGCTTTTCAAAAACGTGTAATTAGAACATTTGGGTTTTTTCAAAAACTTGTAATTAGAATGTTTGGCACTTTTTAAAAACGTATAATTAGAAAATTTGACACTTTTCAAAAACGTGTAATTAGAACATTTGGGACTTTTCAAAAAAGTGTAATTAGAGCATGTGGCACTTTTCAAAAACGTGTAATTATAACATATTGCAATTTTTAAAACCTGATACATAATTGACATTTTACGCATCTATTTAATTTAGTGTTTTTTTATTAAGTGGCTCTCATTCTAATTCTAGCGTAAATTTGATATGGGTCATTTTGGTTCTTCACAGACGATATATGGGGCCTATATCAGATTCGGTTTTACAAAATAGGCAATTTCAATTGAAAAGAATCAGTCTATGATTATTATACGTACTTATTTAATGTAGTATTAAATAATAGGAAAATCATATACTGATAAAGATAGGTCTTTTATACTATTTATAGAGGACCGTGATCATCTGCAGTTAATTTAATATTTTTCTATGACTCTGATTGCTAATTCCAATGCGAATTTGATTCCAAGGAAATTGCAATGTCTTTTGGACAGGCACATCGTGACATAACTTAAGGCTTATGGTTGACCATTAGGTGCTGGTGCTACAGAGTAATAAGGGAGTAAGTATATGAGTAGTTGTACTTAATGAAATTGTATATAATAAACACACGGTTATTATTGTGATTCTGATTGGAATGGAAATGAATGAGAGAAGCCATGAACTTGCCCCCACACAATAAATTAGCATACAATAAACGAGATAAGGAGAGAAGAGAGACGAGGAGGAGAGATATTGAGATGCGGTTTGTACTTTTGGAAATGAAATACACACAAAATGTGTAGTCGGTCCACCAAGCAGACTGCATACATCCATACATGGTGTAGGTAGCTTGTAAAATAGTTGCTTTGATAGTTCACATTGTCGTCCACGAATCATAAATATCTTTCTGTGGAAAAAATTAGGGAAAGAAGTTGTAAGGCAGTCAGAGTCAGAAGAATAGTGTAATGCTATTATTATTCAGCAGATATTATTTACAATTTTATTCGCAAGTTTACTTTATTCGTTTTTTATTGAAATATAATTCGTACAAAGCAGTTCCAGTTCCTTCTCCAAGTCTCCATGTTTCATGCGAACAATGAAACGATGAGACGACCAACGAGTATGGAAACAAAACAACAAGGCTACACATTATATTTATAGTTTGCTTATTTCATCAATCTCTTACAGATTTCTGGACATGAATGAAACTTAATATGGGACTCTAAAGATGTTTATACATATGATGATTGCGGATGTGGATTACGCCCAGCGGCGGGTTGACTACACATACTGGCAAGTTGGACAAGCATCGAGAGACCCAAGCTTTTCGAATGAAGATGTCCGATTACGTAAGTTTAATTCCAAAATATTTAACAAACTTTATCAAGATGGAGGCTGTCGCCGTCGCCATTGAATTCCAATTATTCTAAATTTGCTCACTCAAATTCAGTTCGTGGGCTGAAACTTCGAGCCATACACCTGTGAATCGATTTTACGAATAATAAGATTAAGATGCTTCAACGCTATGCCCGTTCATGAACGTTAATTATATAAATATTTTTTCCACTTGATTTTTCTTATTGTATGGTTTATTAATTTTTATTAAAAATACTTTTTAAAACGTATCTTATAATTTATTGATATAATGTTTGTATCATGGCAATCTCCTGTAATAATAATTATAAATGCTCTTAAGTACATCTTCTATCGTAAATTAGGCACCGTATAATTTATTACACGTTGTATTTCTAATCGATTACCATATAGTTTAATATTTATGATGTATAAAGCTCAATCAAATTTTTTAAAAATAAGAGTTTTACAAAAATACCATTACCATTTACTTTTATATGTTCCAGTTTGTAACAATTTCTCTTAATCATTTTATAAGTAATAATTATTTTTAATAATTTTTGTAGTGATTTTTAGTAAATAATTATATTATGTCTCCCCAATATCAAATGTAATCATAAAAGGCCTATGTACTTGTTTCGAATCTCAAAGTCTTTTGTGTATTAACTCATTTTAAACTACTTACACTAACATAACATTAAATTAATAGATGCATAGTAGTACAATTTTTTAGGTAGGTAGTGTAGAGTGTAGTGTAGGTACTATATTATGGCGTCGTACTTAATTAACGATAAAAATAATTTAATTTCCTATGATATGCCCCTATAAATATTTTATACATTATATAACTTGACCTATAATATTCACAAAAATAATTCTATAATAGTTATTGATAATAATAAAGTGAGCCTATAATTATATTATTGTGTAAATATTAAATTTAACTCTTATTTGTGTTACGTTAAAGCTGAGCAATGAGAGAAATATAAATGTATGTATGCAATTTTAAAGCTTTTGATTAGAGTGTCAAGTTTTGTGTCTCTTTTTCCCCATAATAATATGGAAACACGAACTGGTGCGTGAGAGAAAAATTAGTAATAGTTGTATTGTTTCATGAACAAAATGTTCCTTTTGTATATGTGTGCTTCCGCTGTTTTTAACTGAAAAGAGCCTTAATTTGTTCGAAACTCTTCCCTTTTGTTTCAGGGACGATCAAGAGAGAGAAGACCGCTCCGCCAAGGCAGACTCCGCCGAACAACCAGTAACACCCATAAGGCATGAGGGCGTCTAACATATTCGAGAAGAATTTAGTGATGAGAAATGCAAGACCCCAGCAGAAAGCTGTTGCAATGGAAGACGTGATGCCCTTCACGTGTTGAGGCAGAAGCTCACCCTGTCAAATTATAAAGTGAAAATACAGCAAACAATAATTAGCATAGTATTTATTAAGAATTTATTAGTACAAGATAATATTGGAATTACCATGATGGTCCACGGGAGCGGACCCAAGCCCAGATTGTAAAAGATAGTGTAGAGAATAAGACTTGCTAATGGAAGCCAGCCGAGACCATCATCCTTGCCTTCCGCTTGGAGGTAAAAGAAAGCACCGAGAGCAGCGAGACTCACACCCATGCCGGCACCGGACACGACCAGAAGAATTTTCCGTCCGAGTCTATCCACCAAAATTGTGGAGACAACTACGAACACAACTTGGACGCCAGCGACAATGATAGCCGAGTCCAGGTCACTCAGGTCTTTAGTCCCAGCAGCTTGAAAAATTTTCGTCGAGTAAAAAATCACGGCATTGATTCCACTAAATTGTTGAAGGGCCATTATTGTGAGGCAAATGGCAGTGGGCTTTATGACTGGGCCTGCTAAGAGATCCTTGAGCGTCACGGATTGAGCATTATCCAACTCGATACTCTTCTCAATCTGTAAAAAATAGAGAATTAGTCAGAATTTCGTGGTCGTTTCAAATCTGTGACGTCAACATCCAGCAGGTCACGGTTTTAATTGTATTCATTCAGGTACTTGGCTTATTCAAATATATAATATAACTTACAATTTTAACCTCTGCCTCTATCTGACCATCGTACGAAGCTCCACGAAGCCATTTCAAAGCATTTCTCGCTTCCTGTGTTTTACCCTTAGAGAACAAAAATCTGGGGGACTCTGGCATGAAGAGCATGCCGACGCCAAGTATTGCCGGGACGAAGGCACACACGATTGATATCCATTTCCAATCCAGTCCCATCCCGAGCAGGTATCTGTTTCAAAAATTATGAATTCGTTAAGCATGTGCATGTAATATTAAAGCTATGCGTTATGCAGGTAACTGGGTACCTATCTAATATTTGTAAGTGGCTTCAACTTTATCAAGTATTATTAATTAAACCGTTGAAATGAGATTGGTGCTCACACAAACAAAATTCCTGCCACCAAAATAATTCCCATAATATTGCAGAGAACACCTCGTAAATGATCTTGACCAATTTCACTAGCATAGACGGGAACAATCAACGTAAAGGCACCACCACAAAATCCTACAAAATAAAAACATTACATAATTAGATGAACTTAACAGGGCGAGTATTATTTCGTACAGTTACTGTCACCGTGTTTTCATCGATAAGGCTTTTTACCTGTCATAAATCTTCCGATCAGCAACATAGTTAAATTGGAAGCAAATGCAACGAGTAGCCAACCCGCAACAAATGGCGGGACTAGTAAAAGAATTGTCATTTTCCGTCCAAGTTTTTGTATTAATAGACCCGCGACTGTACCCGCTACTGCACAGCCAAGCTGTAAAATTTACAGATATTGTTTAATTAATTTTCTCTACCTCCACACATATGAGTATGCATGAATGCATTTTTCATAATGTACCAGCTAGTGTACGTAAATCAATTCAATATTTTCATTTCACATAATGTTTATTTAATAATGATTTAGATATTGGACTTTGCAATAGCCAATATCACCTGATCTCCTGATCAAATATTTCAACAATGGCAGATGGTTTCGCTCAGTTTGTAATTAAGGAAGTGTACTAACTGAGGAGCAGGAATATTTTTAACTAAAGATTAGTCGAGGCGGAAATGAAGTGAGAGAGGTTCATAAAAAAAAGTCTGCTATCGATCCAGATGCAGGGCATAATGGGAGACCTAGAGAAAAAGTGGGTCAGTAGTACGAGGAGCACCGCCATCCACTCCTATGCAGCTTCATACAACAACTGGCTGCAGCGGGGAAAGATCGAGCTCAAGCTCATGTATAGCCTATGCTACAGAACCGAAAACCGAAACCGGCGACGACGGCCTTCATACGATCTTGCTTGAGAGAGGCATGGTTACGGTTTAGTTTAGATTCGGTTTATATAGATTTACGGTTTTTTAAGCGCCGTATGGCATGGCTGCTCCCTGCATTCCCATTTAAATACTGCAATCCGACTTTACTAATCACAAACTATCACATAGATCTCCATCTCAACTCGCAAGTCTCAACATTCAACACGAAAAGAAAAAGATGGGAAAGTGTGAGAGCCTCAACTCTCAACGTCTCAACTGCGTACAATTTTAAAAGTAAAATAAGACAAAAAAAAAATATGTTTATGTTTTCGCCGTTCTCGTCACAGTGTCATACGATTTTCTTCACCTATAGGTTGGTAGGTGGTACTCTACTATTATTTCCTTGGCCTTAACTTAGTTGGATCTGTATGCATTTAGAATGTAGAGCAGCCGAACGCCGAAACCGAGATATGTGAGAAGCGTGACCCTTGAAACCAGAGTTGGATGGGCCTCCGTCGGACAGCGAGTGGGATCGGCGGGCGGCTCCACGTCGGTCGTGGCCGGCGTATTTCCATCGGCCCATGGTAGGCAATAGAATCGTCGGCTAACCGGCGGACCGACGGCGGTACGTGCTTTACACGGATTATAATATACCGTCGGTACTACAGCGGACCACTGGCGGAAAGAGACTCACTCGTCTAGGGGGTTCTCTTCCCCCACCCGCACCCCGCCCACTCTTTCTTTTAATGCATTATTTTTTATGATTTCATTATAACAATTGTACTCATCCATCATCATATTATTCATACAACATTAATTAATGAGCATTTGTTCATTAAATAATCATAATTACACTGAATGTGATAAAAAACACAAGTCATCGATTTCTGCGGCATGTTATTTGTTTTAAGCTTAAAGTAATGAAGAGAAGCAACATCAACTTAGACTTTGAAGCTCGGAAAATCTTAAATAACTCTGGTTTTGGAAACATTGCAAATCAAGTGAAGATAATTTCCCACTTTATTTATTTTTTGAATAAAAAATTAGCCATGGACATGGACTGTCGATGTAGAGCAAACGAATTCTTTTTTGTACCATTTTCAACACTGTGGCTATCTTTACATGAATAAAGTACGAGTAAGAACATACTGCAATACTCTGAATGCAGTTTAACAAGATAGTATTATGTTATCTACTATTTTTCATAAAATTTCCAAATTCAATGCAGTTTGTATTTTCGAGATTAAGTTAAAGTTACAACAACTTTGGCATGGTAGACAAAAAAGTGTTTTGCATTATATATCCAGACGTTAATAAAGATAAATAAATGTGGAAAATTAATCTACAGTCAACTAAAGTTGCATAGAAATTTGCTCAAGGTGGTATTGACAAGAAGTTGTTTAGATCTATTACGATTTCTTGTCCCACCTAACAAGTACACAAGGCTGGGTTTCAACACCTTGACAGAATTTGTTTTTAACTTAATTTTGGAGTGGACACTTTGATTTGCAAAGCGATTCGCAGCCAGCACTGAAATTATACACTTGAGTTTGTTTTATTAGGGACACATTGTGAAAGTTAAATATTATACACTTTACACGTTTATTATAAATATCCAGTTTAAAAATATTCTACAAAAAGATTAAGTTTTGCAAGCTCAAAGTTCGAGATGTTGCTTCACTGAGTTCATACTTCAAGACTGAATGTCAGCGACAAGATATCACAAATGCCAATGCCGTTGGAAAATGCGCATGACTTGCAAGTCTAGCACAGCGTCACTGGATGTCGAAAGGAGGGTGGCCCGAAGTAGGCCAGTTTGATGACGTCATACACTAGCGGGACAAGGTCGGGAAGCAGCTCATTCCCCGCTAACCAAGCACCCGCCCGTTCCTACGAACTACCGACGTTGGCCCGACGTTCTGAGCCGCGGTTAAGAATCGGCTGGCCTACCCTTATCCGACTAAAACTAAGCCGCCCTTCCCGACCAAAATCTTACGATGGCCCACCGTGTGTGGTTTCAAGGGGAGCGACCACGCTCCACGTTACTTTTCCCACTTTCCCACTTGCTCTCCCTTCATTTGATTAATGTACCTACCGATATTCTCGTGTCATTTCCTACTCAATTTTTTAACAATTAGCAAATACCGTGTCTGCGTTATTGCTATGACATGACCTCACAGTCACATGGCTTTCCATTTCGACATATCCAATTCTAATTCAAATTTTTATTCTAAAATAGGGGGAAAGCTGAATACAAAAAAATACAATGATCACACTTACAGTAACAATGGATCCTACCCATGAAGCCATTTCTGAGTCACCCTTTAAACCATCAAAATCTCCTTGGCTTTCAATACTTGGCAGTGCTGGGGATGTCCATCCCGTGGCACTTCCCAGTCCAAAAGCTCCCATAGATGCTACACAAGACACAATAAAATGAGGGATAAAATGACATTTTTCTTAATGGAAAATATGTGGGGAAATTCAGATATTGATTAGGTAAAATAATATTAAATTGGGGGATTTACCAATCACTGCTGCCAGGTACTGTGGCCCAGTTTTGGCCACAAAGCCTCCTCCCTGGTCGAAATCCATTTCTTACAGAGTGGAGGAGACGGAAGGCAAAAGGCAAGACTAGAACTACACTACTAGAGACTACGGACTGATGAGCCGGGCGACGACGGGGCTACCGCGGGACGGAGCGGAGCGAGAAGGACTGACTGCAGCTGAGTCACAACACCAAACTGAAAACAAAAACCCGAGCGGATCTGAACTTGAAAGTTCGACGTGAGAGTCGGACGTTGGGGTTCGCGTAGAATCCGAGTATCCGAGAATGAGATGCGAAAGAAAGGAACGCGAATTTCAGAGTGAAGGCACTTTGCAAAATATTTTGGCTTTTCACGAGGAACTTTGTGCGCACTTGAGCATTGAATTGAGTGGTAGTCGTCCTTGTGTTCTATCAGTATAGTCTTCCCTATCAGATCCGATGAAGCTGTAATGCAGAGTCACAAAAAAGGTTAAGACATACACTATAGTAGTTAGTTTGATCCTATTTTAATATCATTATTGTTTCTGCAGCACCACTCCCGATCAGAATACTCAGAAACAAGAAGGTGATAAGACAGAACTACAATGACCAGATAATGAAAATGAAAGATACACGATATATACACAGATTGGCGAGTGGTTCCTGCGACTGAGACTGATCCAATTTCATTCCACACTTACTATTAATAGTTTAGTCACTTAGGTATTTCTATCTCTACTTCTACAATATTCCAGTTAATGGTCGGAGTGCTCTGGTCTCATCCGGATTCTACGGTCTTTTCTGGTCCAAACTCAAGGACCAGACCATATTAATCTCCTCCAATATCTCGGACCAGACCGGACCAGAGCATTTCAGACCAAATGAGGACGAGATAAAAATGCATAAAAAAATGTGAATTTTAAATCAAATTAATTTAATTTGACGACTTTTCTTGGAAAATTTAAAAAAAATTTTTCCGGATTTATTCTTATTAGTTTTTTGAAAATATTTTTTAATTCGCAGAATATGTTGAAATATAACCCGACCATAAAATATGGTCTGACCTGGTCCGATTTTGTTGGACCAGACCAGTTATGGTCCGGACTAGACCATGCCGACCGCTAGTTCCATTCCAGATTTACTATACCTATACATCTATAGCATCTGGAGATAACATTTCATTTCATAACATTTAATTTACGATGCCGTTACTACGTAGGTAAGTACATACACTTGACGATTGAGAATTTTTTCTGTAATTTTTGAATTCCATAGTCTAAGTGATATTTTCGAGTGTATATTCAAATTCTGCTGCGTATAACAAAATATAAATAGGTTACCTACATATTATTGACTCACTGAGAATTGGTCCGGGCAAGGTGGTAGTTACATAGTAATTTAATGGGAAATTCGCTATACTGCGATATCCTTGTCCAGACCAATCCTCGGTTGTCTCAGCAGTACGCTCATTCAATACATGGCTCTGCGGTGAGTATATATATATAATTTGCGTCTGTGTTTAAATGATACCGTTGACCTTGATTTTGACTCCAAACTCCAAATGAGTGAAATGCATAAATACTAATGGTAAATACAAATTCATATCGAAGTAGCGATAAGATTTTTTGGCTTGAATTTTATACGTAAATAGTATTAATTACACATCGAGATGCCCTAATTATCAATGATCAGTAGTCATCGATGCTGTCGCTGTCAAGTTCAAAATAATAAAATCAACGATAGCGAATTCGGTATCGTAAACTTATGATGAGTCTGTGCCAGTGGAGGACTGTGATAAATTTTTATTTTGTTGAAAAGTTATCTGTTTCACTCTATATATACGCCCTGTATACATTTCAAACATGATCCAATTCCAAGTTGAAGTTTACATAAGGATAAATGTGATGTGATAGGAAAGTCCACATTTTAATGAGTGGTCGCAGTTTCTTTTATAGTGCTAACCTAACCTATAATGACTCAAACAATTAACTACATAGTAGTACGAATTATCAGCATAAAATTTGTTATGTAGGGAAATCAGACAAAAATAATGTTATACGTATTAGTTTTAATATCATTTTAACATTTTACAGGAAAAAACGCCGAGATTGCAAAATGATGTAAAAGTCAAGTGCAAATATTATGCATCTCTGTACCTCCGTGTATCTCATCACGCCATCGCCAGTCCTGCACCATTCTGTTTACTATTTAAATTGAATATGAAAATGACACTATGGGAAACCCTTTGCTATTTTTTCATGACACAAACAAAGTTGTTGAGGTTGAAATATTTATTTTCATCACCTGTCTCTCACGTTTTTCCTCCCGCACAAATAATAAACTGAACAACAATAATAAAAACAGAGCTTCAAAGTACTCTCGATCTCGATACGCTTGACGCCATGCTATAGCTTTTACGTAAGAGTTCCCACTTAAAATGTGAAGTGCCTAAAAAGGTTTTCGATTTCACTGTCACAGTTAAATTGCCTACTCAACAAAAATGTCGTTGAGGTATTATTTATCTTATAACACGGATTGTGTTTTACCAATTTAACCAATTAAAGTAGGTACCAGACAACACCAAGATAATTTTTTTTTCTTGTTTGAGTTAACACAAAAACTAATGGAAAGAAACCAAAAGGAAACACAGTAACGGGCGAAGACAAATGTCAGAACGTGCTCGCGGTTGAGCACATGGAGAATCGATCTTGCCTCCTCATTGTCCTCAAGCACAAGCTACATTAAAATTTGTTAATTCTCAAAATGTACCACACCACAACCACAAGAAGGGTTCTCAAAGAAAAAGAAAAAAGCTCATTTATGTATTAGCTAAGTAGGTAGTTAGGTGCCCTTGCACTTGGTTGGTATATTTAAAGGTAAACTTCCACAAGTTACGGACTATTTATAGTAGCAGAGGATTACGCATATCCAGCTAATATGTTATTCAGTTACGGTTGTTCAAGATGTAGATTAACTAACCTGCGCGAGATAAGGTAAATCCACAAAAAATGGAAATAGAAATTATTAAGGTTTACATAATATAGCTGACAATAGACTATCAAATTTTGAAATGGGTCACTCACCCAGTTTCAGTTATTGTATACCTATCCAAAATCCAAAGTGTAATAAAATTCTTGACAGTATCAATTAAACTGACGGCAATACGATACTCAACCCATGCAATTGTGTTACCAATGAACATTTAATACTAAATTACTATAGAGTTAGTAAATGGCTTGAAGATGAAGATAGTGCATGAGTACACATAAGTAATATTTTCAAATTTCAATATAAATGAAAATCAAAATTTAAAAAAAAATAATTTGTGGAATTAATCTTGAAAAATCCCTTTATTACTATTATCCATGGGTACTCAAATTTGTGGAGAGTAATTTCGCCCCATGCCCATAGCCCATAGCACAGCACATAATACCGCCAGTACTCCAGTTAAAAGAAAAGAATCCTTCCCCCGAAAAATTCTATAGAGCTATTGCAATTAAACAAAGAATAGTTTTCTACCCAATAAAATCTAAGGTTCACTCAATTTCAAGGTTCCTTTTTTAGTAATCAAAAATCAGTTATCAAAACAATAATAATTTGATAACGAAATAATTAAACATTAAAATTGCACAAATTATCATGCAAAATGTGTGATTAATTTTGCCTTGTAATACCACACAAAACTGCTAAAAAGCACAGAATTGACAATGACAGTTGTAAGGAAAATATGCAGATAATTGCACAGTTGAATTATGTAATATATTTTACATACCCTTTGGTCCCACTTGAAACTAATGTGTAGCAAATGTGTAGTTTTTCAGTAAAGTGTAATACTGTAATTAATTAGTCCGTGGTACACAATGCAAATATAGAAAATGACTGGAGAGAGAGCGAGGCGGCGGAAAATAAAGAGGTGGTGTGATGTGTGGATTGTTCGTTAGCCAGTGTAATTACATCTCCAAATATGTGTGTGCGAATCCGAATGCCGAATGCGAAAATGAATACGGCCAGATTAAGACTGAAAGCTATGAGAGAAGAAACTGGAAATTAATACTCTATAATAAGTATAATAAAGCTATATACTTAGGTCCTGACATATAACACCAACACGCGCATTGTATTCAAGAGTTTTATAACCTCTTTTTTTGCACTACCTCAACAAGAAGTTTACTGTGCGTTTCGCTCCTTCTTCTTCTGCCTCGTGGTCGTCGTGGTTGTGCGTTGCAAAAATTATTCGCGAGCGGATGTGATGATGATGATGATGAATATGATAAAAACATTTGCAAAAGTTTTGAGCAACTAAAAATCCAAACTCCACTGTCAAAGTACCTACTCCCTATACTACCTATTGCTGCCGACGCCAACTCTCTATCCTATCATTCTCCGTCATGGTGTACAGAATAGTAAGTATGTATATTCCACAAGCGGAAATCGTGGACGCAGACAGAGTATATAATCTTATTATATCCTTTCGTTTATAGACTTATAGCTTTAAACATTCAACGATGAACGACAGCGGCTGGAATCCCTCAACTCAGCGCAATAAAAATGAAGTAATGCTCAAATTATGTTGTACCATTTGTTGGCAGCTGCGCCATCCCGTAATTACCTCCTGCTACATTAATTATTGTTCTTTTTGAAAATTTTGTATAGGTACACACATGCCAATTAATTATACACATGAAATGCATGAAATAATCGAGTAACGCTAGCGAATTCCGTTCAGAATAAAAATGTGTCAGTGGTGCATGTTGAAGGAATTTTATATCAAACTTATTAGTAATTATTGCATGCAAATAAAAATTAATTAATTTGTATCTTTTTACGAAACATGCATAATATGCGCATTGGAGTCTTTTGCTTCGTCTGTTACAATAATTATTGAAGAAAATTAACTAGTACTGAAATTACTCAGATGCACACAGTACGGAAAAATAAAAGTAGTTGGCTTTTCTTCTCGTTTTTTAGTACACTATTGCAAAATGTTCAAATTTTTTATTCAAGTCAGCCATGGAATTTTTGCGTACAGATTTTGTATCGTCATTCCAACAGTGGCAATGTGGTCTTGGTGTAAATTGGTAACAGCAAGCAATTTAATTCTCGAAATTAGTAATGTATGTTGCATTCATTAACTTGCGTACCGAACTTGGAAGGGATAAAAAATTCTTCGGTTAAAAATTGTGACTCCACTAACAGACAGTGAACTGCTTAACTGTTGTGGAGATTGTATTGCGACTTCCAACTCCAGCCTTGCTGAGTGATTACTGATAGAGGAAAACATAGTATAGCACTATCGTCGCCGATATTTTTGAATAGATAAGGTGCCATTGAATGAAATAAAACTTTTTTTTCTAAATAATTATCATTAAAGGTTTCCATATTTGAATGGTCAGTGAGCTCATGGTCAAAAGTATTTCTACAAAATATACATCTTTAAGCAAATACAACTAAACTATAAAAGGTGGTACCTTATATGCAACTTTTAGGTAGGTAAGTATCATTTGTTTTTCTGGGGATGCATTATGCAACTTGGAACAAAAGTGGAAGGTACAGTAGCGGCAACCGAAAGTGAGGTCTGGCAAGGATAACTTTTGCATGCAAGTAAACGGCAGCTTCATCCTTTCCTTGCCAGACCTCACTTTCGGTTGCCGCGCCAATACGTTCTTGGGGGATATTTTTTACATAATTTTTAATTTTTATGATGATAAGAATGTGGTTTAGAAAAATATAGTGTTATGGAATATGCATTGTGAATGGAAACATGCTAAGCCGCTCTCCCACTGACCACCGGTTACGCAGCTCTATTCGTAAGATGCTTAATGGCAGTGGCAGTAACAAATTAGGAAGTATTTAGTGTGAACAGGTTGATTCATATACCAAAAGCTAATTGAGTTAAATAGATTAGTAATTACATTTAATTAAGTTGACTTTAATTTTTGCAAATAATTATTATCAGACTTCAAAGAGAAGTGAAACGATTTATTACGTCTTGAATTGTACAACAAAAATGGTGGTTTCATGAGATGGAAGGACACCTACCGATCCTTTCCCTATAACTAAAACCTATAGCTATACTCACTAACATAATAATATTTACAATTATAATGTATGCATAAGATATATATCATATTTACAAATAAAACAAAATGGTATATAATTCATTAATACTGAAACTTAGGGCTGGAATCTGGAATTGAAAACTTGGAAAAATTCAAAATATTTACATTTTTTTTGGAAACTGCCAGAATTCAGCGTGTCCATAAAATCAAAACTGAAACAGTGGCATCAAAGTTAAACCTATGGATTTCTGACATTCTTGAATTCTGTTAATTTCATTGAGTGTCAAAGTGCTTTCTCAATTAGACTTTATAATGCTGACTACAGTAAAAGTATAGATACCTATTAATACTTATATATACATTTTGCCCTAAATTGTTTCTGAAAGTCACTGAAACCTCGGACCGGGGAGGAATAATACATATCACAATAGATACTTAAAATGCTTCCGTTGAGCAAATTATTCTAATACTACATTATATTGTATAATTAATTAACTATAAAGTACTTTTAGGAGCCTCTATAATATACAAAGCTACGGCTACGGCTGCAGACTGGTTTTCTTGGTTGAGCTAGAACTACGACTAAAAAGCGCTTGAATTTCCTCCGAACTTTTCCCTTTGGTCTCGGGCAGTACGAAACAACAGAATATCATTCCAATGAGACATATCCCTCCGAATCCCCAGTAGCAGGAGTACACACCGATTGCTCTGGATGCATCTTCGAAGAATTTCGCGACTAAGAAGCCGGCAAGCCAATTGAACGTCGTGACAACGGCGGCCAACGTCCCTGTAAATAAAATACAAACACGTCAAAGATTTGTTTGGGGAGCAAATCAATATCTTTGGTGTGTGGTTCACTGCAATTGTTTGTTAATACCTCTCACGTGGGCAGGCAGTAGTTCTCCCATCAAAATCCAGGGGATCTATTTGTACAAAATGCAAATCACATTATATGACTGAATGACATATGCATGGTTGTAATCGTAGCACATAATAATATGGTTAGTTGGTCATGATCCTACCGGGCCGAGACCAAGACTGAAGACGACAATGTACGAGACGAGGGTGATGAGTGGGATCATGGCAATGGACTCTGGTGTAACTCCGTCATTTTGATCCTTCATGTAGAAGACAGAGCCGAGAGAGAGCATACAGACAGTCATGGCGATGCAGGACAGGGACAGCAACATCTTCCTTCCGGCTCGATCAATGAAATAACTCGAGATGGACACTCCGATGACTTGTGCAACTCCCATGATAATCGTAGACACATTCGCACTCATCGAGCTTCCGGACGCTTTAAAAATATCGACAGTGTACAGGATGGCGATCCCCACGCCACTCGCTTGTTGCACGATCATGATGACGACACAGAGAGCGAGCGGATGGAGAACACGGAGCTCGAAAAGATCTCTCGTTTTCACATCTTCACGAGGAGAGTCATCCGCATTTTGTTGCAACTACATTAATAATGAATGTCCACATTTACTATAATTGTATTTTATTTATCAATATTTTCAAACATTTTCCTCGTAAATTAAATTATTGGACATTCTGTGCGTGTTGATTTTCCCATGTTTATTTATGTAAGTCATTACTATCCATAATTCTCTTACCCATTTAAGTTCCGGCTGTATCTGCTGAATATCCTTTGCACCTCGAAGGAATTTCAAGGCAGTGGCTGCCTCCTCAGTATTTCCTATGGAGATGAGATAAATGGGAGACTCGGGCATGAAAATCATCCCAATGAGAAATACGAGTGGAACGGCCGCACTTATCAATGACAGCCACATCCAAGATACAAAACTTCCCTTTATGTACGCAAACAGGATCCCGTGGACTAATTGAAGAGTGAAGAGAGAGCCCAATTTTCCACGATGTTCATTCGTCGCTATCTCGCCGATGTACACCGGAACCACCAGAGAAAAGGCACCCGCACAAAAGCCTTGGAGTAGACAAACAAACGAATCAAATCCAATTGAATATGAATTAATATATCGCCAGTGAAGAATCAAAATGACCTGTCCATTTTTAACTAAATACGAAATGTGCTATCTACAAACAATATATGAATATCGTGTATTTAATCCTTAAGGCATGTAAATAGAACATTTTACACTTTTTAAAAACGTGTAATTAGAAAATTTTACACTTTTCAAAAAAGTGTAATTAGAACATTTTACAATTTTCAAAAAAGTGTAATTAGAACATTTTACACCTTTTAAAAACGTGTAATTAAAACATTTTACACTTCTCAAAAACGTGTAATTAGAACATTTTACATTTTTAAAAACGTGTAATAAAACCTGTTTACACTTTTCATAACCATGTAATTAGAACATTTTGCACTTTTTAAAAACGTTTAATTAGAACATTTTAAACGCTTCAAAAACTTATAAATTAAACAAAATGCACTTCTAGCTCGTTTTAATTCTAGCGTAAATTCGAAATGGGTCATTTTGGTTTTTCACAGACGGTATGAGCAAATTCGTACACAGTAACTTCCTTGCAAAACTTAAGGAATTATTATTTTAGCTGCAAAAATTATATGAACTGATAAATACCTATAACAAATCTGCCAGTGTAAATCATGCGGACGCTGTCCGCCACAACAATGAGAAGCCATCCAAGTATTAGCGGTATACAGAGCAAGATGCATGTCATTCGTCGGCCGATTCGATCAATGCTGAACCCTGTTGGAATGGCGGACACAAGGGCGCCAAGCTACAATTTATCCAAATAACAGTGTTTTCCAATTTTCTTTAACAATTTAATCAGTGCCTTGATTAAAATGCAATTTCAATACAAATAAAGGAGGCAATTCACTAAACTGAAATAGTAACTACAATTATTTACTCACAACTGCAATTGAAGCAATCCAGGAGCATTGGTCCGGCGTGAGCTCGCCCAAATCTTTACTTTCGACTAAATCTGGAATTGCTGGAGAAGACCATCCTAGAACTGTTCCCAAACAAAGGGCTCCCAAAGAGGCTATAAAGCAACACACAAACAAAGCAAGTTAACCAAAATTCCCTAATTTTTAATAGCAATTAATTAACAAAAATCTATACTAGTGACTGCTATTTATCCCGCCATAAACTAAGAAATTAGAATTCACTCTTGTATTACCAATACTAGCTGCCAGCAATTGAGGCCATTTTTTGGAGAAAAATTCCGTAGTTTCAACTTCCGCCATTAATTGATTGTAAATGTCACTATTATTCCTTTGCAACGTTTAACTAATGGTAATTACACAACTTGAACGATAATGTGTATGAAGGAATTTAACCGAAACTAAACCACTTAACAGTTATGTAACTCTCCACCTCTCGAATCTTGACTGCAGCACACTTTTTTTAAACAAAGACACGTAGCCCAGATAGACCAAAAAAACTCTTCGTGATGTTTAATTTTTGATACTATTTCTTTCCTCGGAATCTAGTTGACGTCACAGATTTCCTCCACTCCCAGTCTTAAGTTTAGATGGAAGGTCTACGGAATAGCCTGTATTACTATCCTTGGTCCTTGATGAGATTTTGTTGTAATTTTGATAGGAATTGATATTGAAAATATTGAAATGTGCCAGTGACATGAAGAAGGGCTGAAAACAAGAGATGAGTGAGAGTCACTGTTTATGTTCCGTCACGTAGTAATTTTGAAGATGAAGAGAAACTTGGAAGAAATCTCCTCTAGCTGAGCCAGCTCCTGTAACATTGTCCACATAGTACGGAACGATTATGTTATTATAAGAGTTGAATAAAAATGGTTAAAATTTAAAAGCACGTGAGACATGCACATCTTTGCCTGTGATTACTTTGTCTCAATTGTCCCCCACTAAACTGCATGTGGCCTGACGATGAGGAATGTAAACAAGAACAAATAAGGAGATTGAAGGAAATGAGGGCTCCTGTACTACACTACTGTAGTACGACTACTACCACTGGTACTGGTCAAGCGGAAGTGTATGATGTAAAAAAAACATTTGATTTCAGATTATAAATTATAACGGTGACCGTAGTGGCCATTAAAACCAAATGTGATCATGAACGCTTATTGAAAAAGGAGTGTGTGAGGTAATAGAAAATTAATAGCAATAGCAAATGGTGTAACTTGTCCATGTATGTACATAGTGTGTACGAAAATGAAGGAAAGTGATTCATATTGCAGTGAAACAGAAACTTGTTGAAAAAAAATTAAAATATGCACAGATTGGCGAATCGAGGGTGACTAAATAAATTGTATGATACTTGAAGCTTCCCATTCCAATTCCAACAGATATAGATAGTGCAGATAAAACTTCCTTCATCTACACTAATAAACACAACACTCCGTCCACCTTCCTTCCTTCCTTCCTTCCTTTCAAAAAATGTTGTACACTTAAAAAACGTCTACTTATTTACAGTTTCAAGCTCCCTGCCTCTAATCTGTGTAATCTATAATCTCAATAAAATCATTACCGGTTCGAATTACCATTGCCATTCTATACACTAAGTCAACTAACCTACTGCTCCTCGCATGCAATTCTACTGCGAATATAAAAAGTTTGCCATTCCCTCTTTCTTTTGTTACGCTATATACTTATTGTCTTATTTATTGTGTAATATCTTATCTTTAGATCTACGTACCTACTGACTCCACTCGATCTGCAGATCCTGAGATGCCTGTCCTGTGGCTGCGGCTACGGGGCCAAGTGAGGAAATGAAAAAGAATGATAATGGGAACTAGAAACGGAGAGACTCTTTTGCACGAGTTGTAGCGTGTTTGCTGATCCAAATTCAGGTAAGGAATAATTCACCAGTCACAATCACTGTATATAGTGTGTACTACGAATTTCTATGATTGCTAATTCGTAATTCGTATTCGTACCGTTGTCAGTCTATTAATTTTATTGCTTATGAGGCAGGAGACAAGGAGCTACCTTGTCAGCTTTTGATTTCTCACTGACAGTCAAAACCAAGTCGGCGGTGCAATTGTAGATTCAGAATCAGAGTCAGAATAATATTCGAAATCCCAATTTCCAATGCCAATGCCACCACGTCCACACAGAGGAACTTTATAAGTAGTCCCAAATTCACACCACAACTTCCATTCAAATAGCAACCGAAACGAAAACGATCGAGCCATCATTATACCAAGTAGGTACTAGGTACATTGCAAAATTTGCAAAAAAAATACATATATACACACTATATACTATATATCCGCTGCAGTTATTGTAAAACGTAAAAACTATACGAGAGTGACAACGACCATTTATAGCGAAAAATCTATATGTCACAAAAACTACAAGTATATACTGTACATAATGGTATAGAGTGGAAGGAAGAGTTTTTTTATAGGAGTGCTTTATGGAAATTTAATAACTATGTATATAGGTACTATTGTCACTTGCACTTATCTGTAGACGAATCTACAATCTACCTGTTCACTCTTCAGTTTATGTCTACGTCTTATTTGTAGTAGCGGTAGGTTAGGTTTAAAGATGTACTTACAACCGGGGTGCATCAATTTGTGTTGCTTTCCTTCTGTCTTGTATAGGATTAGGATTATAGGTGATTAGGATTCACAGTTTTGCATACAATTATTTATTGTGTTGACTGCTGAAAATGTGAAACGAAGACGAAGCTCTAAACTGTTTTTGTTTTTTGGGATAATTTAAATGTACCTGCAATCTAAAATAAGTGCTTGACAGAGAGCCGACGATTGACGAGATTGTCGATTGTCGATACAAGAAAAGGGAAAATCTATCACTCATCCATCCAGTACATAATATTTAATAGTCTTCTCGAGTCAACAGTTTGAAGAGTGATGTGTATTGGATTGGAGTGACGATCAAGGACATAAATTAATTTCATTGCAAGCGAGAATAGAACTTATAGCTTCCTCTCTTCGTCACACACCTGTCTCAATTTCCTTGTCCTCAAGTCTGCATAGCAATGAGTGGAGAGTGAAGAGTCTCCAAATTTTTAAAGTGTAACATGTTGTGTACATGTTGAGCTCATTTCTTAAGAAAGCCGATGCCGATATGTTGTAGGGTAGATACAAGATAAAAGATTGTAGAGCATCTTACGATTACGATTAGTCTTGACTCCCTCACTGCCCTCACTTACTGCACTTGAAATATTCATCATAATTTATGAAGCGTTTTGAATTTTTAATTTCAATCCCAATTAAATAGATCCACATTGAGATCAGCATCCACATCGGCATCGGCATCGGCATCGGCATTGGCATCGAAGAATTATTGAGTCATGGGACAGGCCACAATATAATATGTGGAGCTCGCAAGTTGGAAGTCAACCCCTAATTTGTTTGACAATACAAACACAAACCACCATTGCCAGGGCAGATTAAGGCAATAAATTATTTTATGAATATTTTATTAGAATTATATGCCTGGAGGGGCGTAGAAAGAAGGGAAGCTTTTGTGTCCGCAGTAATTGAATTCGTAGTAATGTAATAGCAAATTAACAAATTAAAAATCAGCCAGAGTCCCAAACGTTTGGCGCCTAAAGTTGTTCAGCTTTTTTTACCGTATTTCCTGTAATAGTGGACCCCGTCTACTATTCAAACTCCGACCTCCCAGACACCATACTATTACAGGCCCGTCTACTATTACAGGAAATGCGCTACATATATTATGTAGAATCACCAGAGACGAGAAGCAGAAATGCAAAGTGAGCACTTGTGTCTGTGTGTTTATTCGATAATTAAAGTTTTTACACTTGTACAATTATAATTATAGTACCTACCATACATAAAAGACGTTGGGAATAATAATTATTAGTTTGACTGCGCCGAGCCAATTTTATCGCTCACCTTAAAACACGCTATGGGGAAATCAAAATATTTTTTGTCACATTTCCAACCCGATTTCTTCCAACACGAGTCTCCTAATCTCCTCTGGACTCAACTGCCTTAAGGTGGACACTTATGATGTATGTACTTACCTACATATAGACGAGTTTAAAAGTTTAAATTGTCATACGCTGTTTGTTTACGGCGAAACGTGACAGATGAAAGGGGTGATAAGTTAAAGATTGAAAGGAACCGAGACGAGTCAGACAGTAATAATGTAGAGAGAATAAACATGTGATTAATTTGTAGCCTGCACATTATTTTCTCTCCTCTGTGATTTATTATTTGGACCCCATGAAAAATCAAAAGTCCTTTCAATTATGGAGCATCCAAGTAGTATATCATTATTATATAATTGTATAAATCCCATTGTTATGTCATCCATGTTGCGTCCAGCCACAATCAAATGTGACAAGTCATCCACTATGGAGTTGCAGTGATATTTCCCAGCTGTGCATAATCCTATAAGCACATAGGTCTTACTTATACTCTTCTTATAGGATTATCTAACGCTGGAAAATTTGCATAAAGGTTATTTCGCGAACTTGAACTGATTCTAATAATAATGTGATTGTAATGCTAATGCTTTTATATCTTTAAGTATAGGCACTTTTATTCCCTACTCCACACCTTCTTTCTCCTTTCTGCAAGCATTGCAGTTTGAATCCGGACTCAGGGATGTGTGATGGGGGTTCAGCATTGACATTGACATTGAGATTTGGACGGAGACGGAGTCTGCGGCTGGACAAAATGACAGCAGGTAAGTAATTAATTTGTGTGTGTGTGTGTAGTTCCATAAAAAAAATAATATACAATATACAGGATCGACAGGATGAATGTGTGTATTTTTGGTTGAAACGCAAAAGCCTTTTCACACATCTAAAAATAGAATTTAGTCAAATTGCCAGTGGTGAGGGTTTAATGTTTGACTTCAAGGTTATGAATGAAAAATTCCCTGGTATTTCTAAAGAAAACTTGTTAAGACTGTGAGGCTAAAGCGCAGATGTGCTTCCGAATTACTAATAATAATACTGAACTGATATCGAGTGGTGGAATATTCTCAAGAGGAGATGCGTACTATATGCCATAATATGCACATATTTTTTTTGAGGTAAAAACGATTGTGCACGTGTGTGTAGAAGCTCATCTTCACTTCTCCACTTGAGACGTCAGACCTGTGACAGGAGGATTGCATAATAAGAAGGAAGGAACATGGAAAGGACAGAATTAATAATTACGAATGTTACGAACGATCTGTGTGCAATCATATTCGTCAATTTCTAAATCCACGGTTTTTTTATCCTATTTTTTCCACCTTCAAGACACGAGAAAGGAGTATACAGACACAGGTATACAGTACAACCAATATCAGTGGAAGGGCATATTGTACTGTGTACTTATCTCCGTATTATAATAATGTCCATGTATTTTACTGTCCGACAGTGGTTTATAGCTTCACGTAATTATCCTTTTACTCTTCACTTAATACCATTCTTGTAATTTTAAAACCTTCTTAATTTCTGTCATTATTCCGTGCGCGATTTGAAAAAACGTCTGAAAAACAGAGAATTAACTTGCAATTAATTTGAAAAATGCATACAACACGACAAGGAAAGAAATACAGAAATTCAGTAAACCGTGATTATGCATGTTCAGGGACAGTGGGCAGTCGTCTAACTCACGACCAGTCGCAGCGTCAGTCATGTCATGTCATATATCGTCTCTGAAGAATCAAAATGACCCATTTCCAATTTATGGTAGAGTTATGAGCTATGTCAAAAAAAGACATTAAATAAGATACATGCTAACAATGCTAATCACGAGTTTTATAAATGAGCAAATAGTTCTATTTACATGTTTTTTAAAAGGTCAAAATGATCTATTTAAGCGTTTTTTAAAAGAGCATATTGTATTTACATGTTTTTTGAAAAGTGTAAAATGTCGTATTTACATATAATTGAAAAGTGCAAAATATTCTATTTACATGCTTTTTGAAAAATGCAAAATATTCTATATACTTGTTTTTTAAAAAATGCTCAAGGTTCTATTTACATGCTTTCATGAACATGTTATTTTAATTGCTTCTGTAGATAGTGCATTTTGGTTTTGACTAAAAATGGATATGGGTCATTATGGTTCTTCACAGACGATATTATATGCAGTATCCGTATGCCGCAATATTACATCCTAAATGCGAATTACATAATAAGCTATATGCTTCTGCTTCCGTACATTCAGTTTCGATCATCCCGATTTGTCTGTGTGTGTGCAATATTTAAAAATTTTATTTTGCTTTTTAGTCTGTATTATTTTGTTGTATATTTTTTTTTATTTCTGTATAATAAGAGTATCTGTAAAATTTTAACATCTGTTTCTGTTTTCATTCTCAAGTCAGTATTTTCAGTGTATCAATTCTCAATGCGTGTTTTTTTATAGATATTAAGTTTTATCACAAATATTTTTTAGGTACAGTATATAACCAGTACATAACCCCGATCACCCACGAACCCACCATCACCTCCCCCTCTCTCAGGTAGATCAAGTACATAAATGTAATCGTATTTAAATTATAATGATAATGATAAAGCTCTATAATATATTCTTACCGTACTTTTCTAATTCATTTTTTGTAGATCATTTTAATTAAATCATTGTACTAATAATAAAAGTTATAAATACACTACAGACCTACAACCTACCACTACTGTAATTAAACGTTTAAAAGATAAATACAAGTATTAAATCTGTACATCATAATACATTATCATAATTTGTGATATAGTAATATTACTAATTTATTGAAATTTTACAAACAGAACGTAATTCATGAGCAACAAAAAAATGGTAAAAAATAACAAAAGGGTATCTAATAATAAAGTAGTACAACGGATGACAAAATTAAATACAAGAATAATCATTTATGCGAAGAGAGTAAAAACGAGGAGTAGTATTTATATACATATTAACTTACGTGTAATTAGATAAATTTAAATATACTACTATTATTTTTTAGGTACCTTCCATCCTTCTCACTCCATACATATCACTTATAAAAAATTTAGTCGTATATCGCAGTTTAACTACCAAACTACTCCTATGCTACATAATGTATAACTATAACCAAAATAAGTATATAGTAAATTGATGTACGAGGCGAATGTCTCATAAACATTTCATTATAATATGCAGTAATATATTCTTATCGCTAATGGCTATACTCTTAAATGTACATTGTTAAAAGGCCTTAAAGCTGAGTTCCACAAAATACCTATCAACTATTCAGTATGAAGTATGTGAACGACAACGAATGACGAACGAGACAAAAGTGACACATGACACGCTTCTTCTGGGGAAATAAAGATTGACCGAACCACTGACTAAATTAGTCAGCATATTTAAATTAATTAGGCGTACACTGTAATGACCGGAGCCGGAGGACGAGAGGTGTGTGCTCGGAGGCCAACATTACAAATTGAAATTAATGACGACACTATATCAAGTGAGAGCGTGATCATTACAAAATAATTCTGTATTACATAAAGGTGCCTATAGGAATATCAGTAGGACTTAAAAATTACTGACACTAAATTTTCTTTTTACATAATTGTAACTTCTAGTGCACTTTCCTATGTGGTTCAGGTTATTATTCAGGTACACACATTCGCAAACATACTTGCCATCCCTACAACAGATGCTCCTAGCATTTTAGGTACATGCAGTCGTATTTCGATTTCGATTTCGGAGTTTTTAACCTAAAACGTTTTTTCAAATCTCAATATATCCACATTTAAGTTGTTGAATTCGCGTAGTTGTTTCAAAATGGTCTGACAAAGTTTTTCAATTTCGTTTCAACAAACTCAAACGTATTCCACGTCGACCTGTCGACGTTCTCCCCATTTCCATTTAGGATTTCTTTCTACCGACAATCATCGAGAGAGAAAACTGTGAATATGTAATTTTATATTTTATGTACCTACTTAAGTAATGAACGAACCTTTTTAATAGATTATGTTAAACGTATAATTGTATAATTTGGCAAAGTTTTTGTTTTTTTTTATATTCGTCTAATCGTAAGATACGAAATACTAATTAGAATATTTTCTTGTTTTCTATTATTACGAGAAGTTCGAGGAACACTATATATTTATGTAGGTAATTTGAAGTCAAAGAATGAAAGAATTCATTTGATTTGGAATTCCGAGTCGGACTTGAAAAATTCCAGGAAAGAAATTTGGTGGATAATTTTATACAGTTTTCGGAGTTATTTTTTTTCGTATAATATTATATATACTCATTTGTGCGTTTAGGTTATATGTTACATTGAATAAATTTGACTCCATAAAATTGTAACACTAATCTCACAAATTAAAACTATCAATTCAAAAATCCATTGTGGTTAATTCGTGTCCTTTGGTGATTATTTATAGTGTCAGTATTAGGTACGTTAATTGACTTTGAAGTTGACATTATTTTCCTGCTTATGCAGGGGTACGCTGTCTATATGTAAATAGTCTATATAGTATTATGTGATGCAGGTATGTTGCTTGTATATTTCAGTCTAAAGATTAGATTATTATTCTACTGTACTGTAGTGACTCGCACTCCTTGTCCATTCTTATGTTTCCTGATCCTTCCACATGCTCAGGGGAATCAACTGTAGTAGACTACTCTAATTGTAAGTAAGAGGTTAAAATCAAATATTTACTGGACAGATTTTAAAATGTGGACTGACTGTGTTGTGTGTGTAGGATGTGCGATGTGGGAGACTGTTGAAGGTATATGGAAGTTCGACGAACGTTGTTGAAGAATTGGATTTGATAGTTGTGCTACATTTAAATTTTGGAATTTATACTTTTACAACATATCCACATTATCCACCACATTCGTTCGTTATATTCTTAAATATAAAAGTTACAATAACGGCTGTAGCAATCGTATATTCGTATCATCCCGGTAGATCCCCTCGACTCTCTATATGAACGTCGAGGAACTACTTACTTACGAGACAAAGAATTCTTTGTATTTTTAGCAAATCTAAAACCGCGTTTTTTTTCTCCTTTCAAAACTGTGTGTGCCCTCCAAATAATTGTCAATTGTAATCGTAATTCGTAGTTTTCAAGTATTCGTACTACTAATTAATAGTATATCGTTCATATCGCTCTGTTTCATCCACTGAATCGGACTTGTTCGGTTACGGCTACGGTGAGTAATTACTTCCATTTCCCAATTTCTGATGATCATGGAAGGACATAGTTTCTTCTGAGAGCAAATTCACATTCTGCTGCTTCCTCGACTCCAGATGTGACTGTGATGACGGCGTTCCAAAATATCTTTGGATCTCCTCTGAGCTTTTCCCTTTGGTCTCTGGAACGAATATGATTGTGAAAATTGCTCCTGCAAGACAGATGGAGGCATAGAGCCAGTACGTCCCATGATAGTCCAAACATTTTATTAAATCGTCAAATGTTTTGGTGGCTACGAAGGCGAGGAGCCAGTAGAATGACGTTACAACACCAGATGCAATTCCTGTATAGTGAGAAAGGAAAAAAACAAAATAAATCCTCAATCCTAATAGCAGTACTAAACTATTATTAGTATTCTACTGTTTATCATCATCATTATCACTGATAATAATAATAACAATAATAAACAGTTGGATCCTTTGATCTCCTCATTGTCAGCTCATAAAAAATCATATATATAAAATATTGAAAATATTCCGCCAAAAACCATGAATAATAAATAATTATATCATGAAATATAATGGTGTGAATAACATGATAATTATTTATTAAAATATTGAATACAGTAAGTACTTTTGTCCCTAGTTACCTTTAACATTTGGAGGGAGAATTTCACTCATAAGCAGCCATGGCAGTGGACCTTATTGTAAAGAAAAAAAATACGTTTTTGCTGTCAAAACAAATCATTTAATGCTGCAGTTGTTGGCAGTAAATTTGTGGAGGGTGAAATCGATCCTTGATCATGAATTTTTTTTGTGTGGAATGTTTTGATACGCTTGGTTTATTTATAGGAATGGAATGAGGAATGGTAAATGCTATGCGGTATAGCAGATATGGCAAATACAGACACAGACCAACAGATTGTGGTTTTTACTAACGATAAGTGTGTACAGTGAACTTTTGTATTGGGATTTTGGGAGGAAAATAAAAGACTATAAAAAAATGGTAATAAACTCACCAGCCCCGGCGCTGTATGCAATAATGAAGGAGATCAAACTGACGAGTGGAACGAAGGCCATGGATGATGTTTGAGTATTCGTTTCAGTCTCTTGCTTAAAGAAGAAAAACAGTCCAAGTGCCGCTAAGCTAAGTGCCATGATCACGTCAGAAGTGACCAGGAAAATCTTCCGACCAAACTTATCCACGAGTATCATGGAGAGGAAAACAAAAATGACTTGAACGATGCCAATTATGATGGAGGCGACGTTCGCGTCCAGATGTGGATTCGCTGCCTTCAGAATGTCCACTGTGTAGAAACAAACGGCATTGATCCCTCCCAACTGTTGGAAAAACATGAGAGCCAAGGAAATCCCAACTGGCTTCATTACAGACGGCGTCAGACGTGACCTGAAGGACGCTCCCAGCTGACCAGCCTTGTAAGACTCTGCCTCACAATTGTTGTTCTCTATACTGTCACGGAGCTGGACATTTCCATGAAGCAGAAACAGAAATATCCCGCACACACATTAATTATAAGCATTCCCCCAAAAACTGCACTAAGGAATTTCACACCAACAAAAGTATCAATGAAGAACCAAAACGACCCATTTCCAATTTATGCTAGAATTAAAATCAGCTTATGTCAAAAAATAAAGCCTTAACAGCAAAATTAAGCATTTTAAATTTGCCGCCAAATTTTAATTTTAATTTACGTGTTTTAAATTAAGAGAAGCAATTAAGCCGCACACTGCGTTTTTGGTTATCTTATCGATCTTATTTACAATCAATTTCTGTAATACAGTAAAAAATTCAAAATTCCAATTTTTGAATTTCCCGGTAAAACATTAACTATTGTGTTAACTCAAGATTTTGACCGGTTACTCAATACATTTACACTAAAATGATATATCATTGGAATGGTGACAATTAGGCAAAGCTAATGAACATGGTGTGGAAGCACGATCGTTATTAGTTTTTAAATGGTTTTTAAATAACATGGGAATTGCAAATTAAAAAAAGTTAATGGATTTTGTCGAGTGATATATCATTTGAAAGCTCTTTAAAAATAAGTGGACACCATTTTTTTTGTTTTTTGATTGTGACCCATACAACACATTTTTGGCGGCATTTAAAAATTAAATGACCGTTATTTTGAAAACGCTTTGTTATAATGGAGGCTAGTTCCGTTATTTGAATTCTACTGGTGATTAGCTTTCGAATGATATATGGCTCGATGAAATTGGTCTAGTATTGCCAAATTTTCAAAATTCCGGTAAATTATGTAGATTGTAGGTAATAAGATGCATGCTTACAATGCTAGTCACGAGTTTCTAAAATGAGCAAAATGTTTTATTTAAGTGCTTTTTAAAAGTGTAAAATATTCTATTTACTTGTTGTTTGAAGTGCAAAATATTCTATTTACTTGTTTTTTAGAAAGTGCAAAATATTCTATTTATATGTTTTTCAAAAGTGTAAAATGTCCTATTTACAGGCTTTTTGAAAAGTGCAAAATATTCTATTTAGTTGTTTTTTGAAAAGTGCAAAATAGTCTATTTACGTGCTTTTTCAAAAGTGCAAAATATTATTTACTTTTTTTTTGAAAAATGCAAAATATTCTATTTTACATGTTTTTCAAAAGTGTAAAATCTCCTATTTACATGCTTTTTGAAAAGTGCAAAATATTCTATTTACCTGTTTTTTGAAAAATGCACAAGGTTCTGTTTACATGTTTTCATGAACATGTTATTTAAATTTTGTCTGTAGATAGTACATTTTGTTTGAAACTAAAAATGGATATGGGTTATTTTGGTTCTTCACTGACGATATTAGTTAATTTATTATTTAAGTTAAAAAAATCTGAGGGCATTATTACTTTGGTGAGTTCTGGCTCGATTTCCTCAGTCGTTGTTGCCCCACGGAGCCACATGAGAGCATCGTACGCATCTTTCGTCTTCCCATTGAGTAGTAAAAATCTTGGAGTTTCCGGCATGAAGAGCATGCTCACGAAAAATATGACTGGAAGTGTGGAGCTGATGATAGTCAACCAGAACCAAGAGACGACGGCAGCAGCAGAAAAACTACGGAGGGAAATCAAACATTATTCAACAAACTAATCATCTTTTTCCTCAAAATGTCAAAATCCAGCAACCAGTGCAGTGCAGTAACAGCCTGTCTGTCTTTAATCTCCCTTTAATTGCGAATTCAGTTTAAATTAAAGCTTCTGTTGCTGACAGGCGACAGTGAAGAACTAAACTTGAAAGATGCCGAGAGAGTCTTGCATTAAAAAATGATGTTGCTAATTTCTATTCCGTGTGATGTGATGTAGCACTCGTTCATGCATATAGCGTGTATCTACAGTCTACACTATAAGTACACACAGTATAGTCGAGTAGACACTTCCACATCGTCGCTGAATTGTAAACAAAAGTTGAAGTGATTCGCTCCTCCCGATCTGGATCTCAATCTTAACTGAATAATCGAATATGCAATCTTCTACTCATGTAAAACTTTGAAAAGTAATCTCATCAAATTCAAAATGCAGTGAGCCTCTCTATGCAAGAGTGTCTTAAGCGCGTATATGTTGTCCTAGTTGAATTTGTTGCAGATTATTTGGATTGAGACCCTTCATTTGCTACTACAGATAAACACATATACATACACAGATACTCCGTTGTCAAAACAATTCTTACGTAAACAAGATCCCGGTGACAAGCATCAAGACCATGGCTGATCCCAGAAAACCTCGTAATTTATCCTCTGCTGTTTCACTCACGTACACTGGAACAGTGACAGTAAAAGCCCCTCCAGCAAATCCTATGAAAAATGAAAGCATGTCTTCAGCATCATCAAATTTCTTTTAAATCTTGACAATTTTATCCTCAAGACTCTATAGGCAACGAACTCTTTCGTTTTTTTTTAATAAATTGCAAGTTTAATTGCATTTTTTGATTTCATCAGAAAATCTACTGCCTGGAGTAGGACGGAAAAATAAAAACTAATAAATATTCAAATGTTTCTTTTCAAACCTGTAATAAATCTGCCCATGTACATCATGGATAAATGCTGAGCGAATGCAATAAGAAGCCATCCAAAAACAAAAGGGAATGCAATGAGGAGCATCGTCCGTTTCCGGCCCAGCTGATTTATTAAGAAACCTGCTATAAGTCCTGACATGAGTGCTCCCAACTGAAAACCACAAAAAACAAAATCAAATCACAAGGCAAATCAAAAACTCAGTAGATTCAGTCCTAAATCAATATACACAAACAATAAAATACATAATAATCTAGACGTACTCATTTGCATACGGTACATGTACATCAAGTACGGAGCCGGAGCGCCATATACTATCTGTAATAGTAGTAGTAGTAGTAGTGTAATAATATTAACAATAATTGTATGCAAATTAAACTCATGTCAAACACAAATCAAATCCAGAGAGATAGGGTATATCCCCTCCTCAGTATAGATAGATGCATATACGTGGAAGCCGAAGCCGAAGCCGAGAAGCAGGGAGCTTGTCTATAGTCTATAGATAATTACATGGCGGAGAGTTCCACTCGCCCCAAGTTTGTGTAGACCTACAGGCGTCAATCATACTCCTATCAAATTAAATGCGTAGTAATAGTAACATTATAATTATTATTATCTCCTGCTCAGCGTCCAAATGGAAATCAAAATGGAATTGTGTTTACAATCCTCACTCTACGACGAGAGTCAGATTAATAAATCTCATAAATATCATTACAGAAGCAGTGACCTCAATTAAGGTTTTTTTCCAATCTATCTTTTGCACAGTCTTGAGCTCCACACTCTATGTTATGTAGCCCACATGTCAAGCACCTGACGACGACGACTACACCTTATGTAGAGTCCATATAGTCAAATGACATGACATATTACATATTAGTTATATTAGCGTCGTTCCATTCAAGAAATTTAACCACTAACTATACACACAATAACCCGCAGTGAATTCCTGTCACTATGCCACTGCATCATTAGTATATACGTAATGCATTATTGCATTATTGAATTCTTTTCCTTTTTTTCATTTTTTTATTCCAACCCAAAAATATCTGCTATATCGCTTACAGCACAGTAATAATAATCTAAATGGTCGAGATTTCAAAATTCGAGATGGGAATCGGACTTATTTACTATGCACAATATAACGCTCAGACTCTAAATTAAAATAATGACTTCATTGACACATTTGGGTGAGTATCTGTGCATATAGCACGAGCCCATGGCCCTATATACTCTACATATATCCATTAGAGTCAGACTACATATTCAGTGGAGAATTGAAAATTTAAATTGATATTGAGTTTTGTAACGATGCTAATTTGCAGCCTTGAAAACAAAAAAGCACAGTTGCTCTCATATATATACCAAATGCCATATAGTGGATCGGAGTCAGAGTCAGAGAGGCAGCTTCTTGAGATTTGAGAATGCATTCACTTGCTCACGTGTCTCATTTGGATTTGGCCAAGGCAAAAGTGCATTTTCTCATTCATATCTCAAAAACTACCAGATACCAGACCAGATCTCGTATGCCTTCTGTACACCAGGGAGGAGGGAAAAAGACGAAGCCAAGTAAAAAACCTAATCAACATAATAATATCATATGGCATACGGTGGACGACCAGGACGACGACGGCGACGACGACGACGAATCTCAAAATAAAAAAGGAATGTGAATATTATTGAGAAGCCATGGAAAAAAAAGGCGCAGAACTCCCCGTCAATATGTAAATTTAAATATAGGCATAATATATGCAGATCCGCCAGGCTCTGTGTTTTTTTTTATTTCTATCTTATAACTAAAACCAACTCGAATTCTAATAGACTATATACATGTACAAAATAATTAGGGAAATAAATAGGAGACGGGTAGAGAATACTTACAGGGAACTAATCTTCTCTCGCCTCCGTACTATTTCCTTTTCCCATACAAATTCATCTTTTCTGCCTCCTTAGCATTCCTATCACATCTCTTAGAATCTCACTAGTCTCAGTATCCCAATCCCATATAATGCAAACGCAACGCAACCGAAACGAAACCCACCCAAATCAAAAACAAATGCTCCGACAATTAGACTACGATCCGTCAGACTCATCATTCTGAACGCAAATAGCATCGCAAATCGCATCTCTTTCCGTATCGCAGTCTACACTACTGTAGACTGTAGGATTTTACACACGCTCTAATCTAATAGTATATAAAACATAGATCTGTCCCTGTTTTGCATGTTATAATTACAATCGGCAATGCATACAGAATGTCATGTCGTGAGAGACAGAGATGGTCACAGATAATGTTTCCCTCTCATCAATTTAGTTCCATGTATTTAAGTGCGCTGAGTGATGTGAGCTGCAGCGTGCAGAATGCAGTAGGGCTACTGTGTGTAATTTGAATCCCTATATTTTTACCGTGATGCACAATTAAATAATTACAACATGTCCTTGCTCACGTTCACGACCACGACGACGACGGATGAGTCTGATTTGAATTTGATTTTTAACATGGCTTCCGCTCATTCTTTTTCTGCCTTTTTTTGTTCTTTCTTTCGCTATTTTTACGATTACCCTGTTGACATTAGCCAGACCAGTACCACGTACAAAAAAGTAGGAGTCAAATAAAAAGCCTATTTTCTCGCTATGGAATGTCCGCCTCTTTACAAATCTACTAAATTCTGTAAATGTGTGTACTCATGACTTATGCCTTATTATCTTATATCAAATAAATGTGTTGAATTAATATTTGGTGTTTGCATGGTAAATATTTAATACTGTATAGACTCTATGCTCGCGTTTACTTTTAGGACGAGACAAACTCAAACGTGGAGATGGAATTTATGAGAGATCGAGATCCGACAGACGATGATCTAATTTTTTAAGATTTATTTAAAAAATAAATTATTATTTAGAGGTTTTTTATCTTCCCACTCCCCACATGCGTGTCCACTCCCTCCCACTCTGTGAATATTGAACACTGAGAATAATTATTGAATAAAATTTATAAAATGGAATTTTATATTTGTATCATGATTCATGAAAGACGCATTCCGATTCCGATCCCAAAGCGAAGTGGAACTGGACAGCAATCCAATTCGTATCGTATCGTATCGTAATCTTTCTCATGTAAAGATAAGGATAAATCATGGACCTCTGTGCGTAGCATACGTACTGTAATGCACATAAATATTTACATTAATCCTCGTTGCTCATGGTAGCAGCACCAATTGTGGAAATAGAACCATTACAGTACAGTAGTAAACACATAGTTGATCAGTGACAGTAGCAGTAGTGTAGTAGTGTAGTGGCTATAGTAATCTCATCTCGTTTTTTATTGAATTTAAAAACTTTACCGCTTTATAGAAGTTTAGAATGAGAAGGAAGCGTTTGACAGAAATAGCATAGGGGGAAATATGGGATATATATATAATTAATTGGTCATTCCAATTCCATATATAATGTCATTTAATTTACATTGCAGACCAGGCCAAACACTTTAAACTATGTACACCGCGTATGGAGACGGAGGCTCGGAGCTAATGATCTTACATAAAAAGTAAAAGTATTTAATCTAAAAAAAAACAACCTTATCACTCTACAGAACCTGAAGGCTTCAGTTGTCTCTTTTTGAACGATAACAAGAGTTGAGTGACAAAGTAAACTAACATTTTTATTGTATTCATTTTTATTGGGTTTTTTGATGCGTGGAAATCCAATAATTTAATTCATTATTTTTAATGTGTATTTTCTTTGTGTGGATCGTGTGTGAGTGATTTAATATTTTCACATGTCACATGCATCATTAAGCATACCTCCAACTCCAACCAAAGTATGTTATACAAATAGCGATGCAAACTTAAATATTCTATTAAAAACCCCTCCTTACCCACCTACTGATATTTACATTATTACTTGTACTATTTGTGCAAACTCAAAGGACAGATGCTTTTTTTAAATATCAAAATGTCAATTTAAATACCTAAATATATTTTTCACTAATAATAATAAAGGCGTTTGACGTGTGAGCAAATGGACTCGTCGAGTGGAGTGTGAAGGAAGGTCAAAGTAGATGAGAAATGTGTGACTAGTGTATGAACTAATAAAAAAAAAGTTTATTTCCCAAGGAGTTAATGAGCACTTACCACAGCTAAAGAAGCAATCCAAGATTTCTCGGTGGAAGTAAGGTCTCCCAAGTCTTGACTTTTCGCCAGATCCGGCAAGGCTGGTGCCGACCAGGCGAGCACGGTTCCAAGTGAGAATGAACCAATTGTCGCTGTGGGTGAAAAATTGCAAAAGAAGCAAAAACAACTAATTAATATTACTCACAACAATGCGATGAGGAAATTAACTTTATTATTAGACTCATACTAGAATAGCATTTGCCACTGCCATAAGACACTCAAGTTAAAAATCAAAACCAAAACCAAAGAAATGCCGTCGTAGCCATGTAATAAATGCCAAATCCCAAATACCAAAAGTAATACTAATCAAGATTCAAATGTCAAAATAGATGCTAAACAATATTGTGCTCTTAAATGTAAAAGTGCATGACTGACATTGACAATTTGTTTAGTATAGTTTGCCTTAATCCGTTTCCGTTTGAAAAAAAAAGGAACACGGGACGGCTATACCGCATAGAGAAGACTCAAGGAGACAACCTTGGTCTTGGTCTTGAGCCCTGTGCCAGTGTGCACTGTATTGATTTAGCTGGCGTACATGCAGATGACTACTAGGGATAAAAGCGGAGCCGCACACGGGCCCGAGAAAAGATGTTGTGACTTACATATGAGAGCTGCAATAACTTGAGGTTTTTTACTCGCAACGAATTCGGGACTGGTGGGGGTGACCACGGGAATGTTCTCATCATTCTGGCTCCTCGACCAATTGTCATTCCCTGATAAATTCACTTCCTTTAATTTCTCCATCTCTCCTCAGGTACTTCTTTACAGCAGCAGGTATTTAATTCCTTTATTATAAAAAAATTAGATTTATTCTATTATTCGTATCACTCCCACTCGTCACTTTTGGTTATGAGGAAACCGGGTCTTTTTTTATCACAGGAAAAAACCAACTAAACAAACAAAAAATGAAACGACGGGGAAATGTGAATATCAATGTTTTGGATGGTAGCACTAAAGACTTGAAATTATTTTTGACACGCGGAGAACTGAATTGTAGGGGATTATATCGGAGGAAATAAAAATAAAAAGGCTTTCACGTTCAACTTTCAATTTCTTGGACTTGGAATGAAGAGGAGACGTGAAAGGTGAAGAGAGAAACGAAAAAAGACTGAAGGCGGTTGAAGGAGAGAAGAAGAAGGAGAAGAAGAAGCCGAAGACGAAGACGACGGGATATGAAGTGTGTCAGTCTCTGCCTCGTATTTGGATTTGGTTTTTTCCTTTTGAATTTTGACGGAGTGGCTCCGAATGGAGGAATTCAGTGTGTGTGGTGTGGATGTGGAGTGAGCGAGCGCACTTCTCCTCTGATGAGCTGGCTTTCGGTTTCGGTTTCGGTTTCGGCGTCGGTTTCGGCTTCGGTTTCGGTGTCGGTTTCGGAGCCGTGGAGTGGAGGACAGTTGGAGTGAGAGCTCAAGTCATTCTAAATTTCCAATTCCAACAACGGATTCACTTGTCCCAAGAACTAATCTAAATAACCATAGGCACCCGCACCATTTACCCTAGCGTACCACTCGGATTCGGATTGGGGAAGTCTTGAGAAGAGACCTTTGCTCTTTTTGCTCCTGAAATTGTGATGTTGAGGCTGTGAGCTTGAGACTGAGCGTCCTGCTCCCTGCCCGGTTGATATTTATATAGGTATACCCATTAGGGAATGATCCATTCTACTTGTAATCTCTCTCCAACAAACTCTGTCAGAGACTTATTAGAGTCACAGCTCCTGAGCCGCACTTGGGTAGCTCTACGAGTATTTACTCAGCACTCTTTAAATAGGTGTCCGCAATGGATTGGGATTGGGATTCGTTCGTAAGTTCGTATTGAAGCCTCCACTTCGGTCCACGACTACAGGCTACACACCATCATCAACATGTAATAATTGTGAACTTGAATTTATTTGCATGCATTCGCTTCGTGAGCAAAGAGGGCTAAGCGCTGTACAGAGTATCAGAGAGCAGACTTGAGATTTCTCACTCCGATTCAGAGTAATAGAGCACACACAAGTAGGTACACACTCGGTCGGGGCACTGGCTCTGGTTCCATACAGCAGTGGGCTCAAGTTTGAAGTTAACAGTCAACAGTAGCATAGGAGGAGTAGTAGTATTTTAGTTTTAGGAGTGGATGCGCAAGTACTTACGATTAGTCCCACAGATACAGATAATAAAGGTAAATTATGCCTATCTTCTATCTCCTGTCCATTCTCCACCAAAAGAGTGGAGATAGTTTCATTTTTAACCAATTTTCGACGGTGTGTGTGTGTGTGTGTGTGTGTGTGCTGGTGTGGTCCTGCGATTTGAAATAATTTTATATTGAAATTGACAAATGACTTATCATTATCCACAGCATCCCCATCACATTACATTTTATGCACTGTCTCTGCATTTACTATAATTATTTACTACTACGGATATTTTTATTTTTATCCTCACGCTGTAAATGTTGAGTGTTGAGGAGTGAGAGGCTAAACGCGGAACGGCCTTAACTAGGACCATTAACATTATGTTTTATCACCATTTGAAGTAGGCACCTCCGGAGACATCCATAAATCCATACATGACATTTAACTTAAACTTAATCTTTCCTCACTTAAATGGAGAATGAATATAGAGGAATCGATAAGAAATCCATTCTTTGCACTCGTCACGAGAACGAGAACGAGACAGCGGCAGACGGAGAAGTGGAAGTGGCCATAGTATTGTCAAATCCATGATGTTTTCAAGAAGACCTTATTTGGGATGGATGGACAGCATCCCAATAACTAAGAAATAAAACAAAGAAATGCGACATTGTTTCTTATGAGTTTCAGGGACGGACGAAGGAATTGGTTTCGGGTAGCAATTTTTTTCCATATTTCCATATAAAATCCGCCATTTTGATTTTATTGATGGTTTTCTTGGGTAAAGCAAAATGTTGTATTTACATATTTTAGAAAAGTGCAAACTGTTCTTTTTACTTGATTCAGAAAAGTGCAAAATGCTGCATTTACATGCTTTGTGAAAAGTGGAAAATTTTTAAGTTTCATGTTTTTGAAATGTAAAAAAAAATTATTTTGCATGCTTTTGAAAAGTCAAAATACTCTTTTTACATATTTTTGAAAATTGCTCAATGTTCCATTTACTTGTTTTTGAAATTTACAATAAAATTTATTTTGCATGTTTTTGAAAAGTCTCAATATTTTTTTGTACATATTTTTGAAAAGTGCTCAATGTTCCATTTACTTGTTTTTTGAAACTTCAAGCAACGGGGGCTGCCTGCGCTCGCCACATTATCCGGCCCTGATGAGTTTAAGCAACTAACTTTACCTGATCATTTTAACTCCCTCTTAAATCTTGTTGATGGAAATTATAATAGAAGGTTTTCTGCACCTGCATTAAGTCCTAGTGTATTTGAAAGCCATAGAGCTGGATGCTGATTTAATTTAGCCCATTAGAAAGATGTAATAATAGATAATTTGTAACTTTTATTATTACTACTATTCTAACAGTCCACAGCATTTTACACTTTTTTAACTGTGGACTTGATTTTTTTATTTATGGAAATTTTTTTAGACAATTGCATCAGAAAAATACTAAAAGAAGTACCATAATTTGTTTTAAGGATTTTTGTAACTAATGTAATTTAACATCTAACATCGAGACAAAATGTATCTTCCTATATAGTTAATGTGTTATCAACACTACGAGCTTTCAAATCTCGAACTCGATCGACATAGGGTTAGTTTAAATTTTTTTTGAAGGTATCAATGACAATTATTATTACTGGAGATTATTGGATTTGGACAAGTGACAGAGATAAAAAAGGGTTGATTTGTGATGTGAGTACGGTTTTTTATCGGCAGTTTGCCTCTGATTTGGTTGACATGTATAGGATGTACCTCCTATGACTTGTGCTCTATGTGTATTCAAGTTGAAAGCACTCATTGTCCAAGAATGAAAATAAAAACAAAACTTTCAAGTTGAATTTTGCATTCAGATTCTGATTCTGATGCAATTCATGAGTCAAGTTTACAGCAGAATTTTATGAATAAAATGATGATGATCATTATGATGACCGGATCGAGTTGAGTTGTATGGAGAGGTGGACAAGAAGGCGGGAGAGAAGTCAAACTCACACGCAATTGTTTTTATTATTGTTTTGCTTTGAGTTTTGACAATGCGGTTTCGCTGAATTTAGTACGGGAAATAGTGCAACTTTTACAAGTTGCACATTTTTAATGAGATGAAATATGAACACGCTTCGGCTGCCTGTGAAATAATTCCAATCCCTCGTCATTTTACTTGTAGTAGAAAAATGTATAGGTATACAGATTCACGAGAGTGTCAATACATGTGATCATAATTATTGACACAATATTTGTTTTTTTTTACTGTATCTATAGACACACTTGTAATATTTTATTTTAGCTCTGCATCGATATTGCATGTCATTGCATTGGTATGATTTGATTTGGTTTTGTGTGTGTTTTAGATTTCGTTAATCGACTTCCACTCAACACTGATCACTGAACTGTGCCCTTTGTACTCGACAATGTTTTATGCGCTCATCATCATCTCACCATATAAATCATGGGAAGGAAGCTCCGTTTATCTTAGGCTCATGTAAAAAGATATCACAGTCTGTAACATTTTCTTCTTCTATATGTATTTCTACATAGGCCAGGCGGCCAGGCCACAGGCCTTTGACTTTCTGCGTCGAGTCCATTTCTTGCGGAAGGGTTTAAAAAAATGCAAAGTAATAAATTCCCTAATTTTATTTTATGGGCAGCTGGAGAAGGCGTCGGAAGGTCCGGTCGTCGTCTTTGGCGAAAAAGTCTCAGAGAGAGAGAGAGAGAGAGAGAGAAAGAGAAAGATTGTGTGTGTTTGTGTAATTTTATACGCGGCAAAAATATTTTTATTGAGTTGTAAATAAATTATTATATGGTACAGAAAAATAAATTGCACTCATCTCGTCCACAACACTCACGCTCCACACACACAGTCTACATTCTACATTATGTAGGCACTTAATTACTATATATAGTACAAAATAAAATCCAGATATATTACATAAAAGAGTATAAGTAAATAGAAATAGATATAGGTACTTTTGATTAATCGATATATAGTATGTGAAGAACCGAAATGAAACCCATATCCAATTTCAGCTACAATCAAAATGAGCTATGTCACAAAAACAAAATGAAAAACATGCGTAAAATGTCAATTACGAGTTTTTGAAAAACGTAAAACGTTCTAGTTCCATGCTTTCGAAAAGGTGCAAAATGTTCTAATTCCATGTTTTTGAAAAGGTGCAAAATGATCTAATTCCATGTTTTTGAAAAGGTGCAAAATGTTCTAATTCCATGTGTTTGAAAAGGTGCAAAATGTTCTAATTCCATGTGTTTGAAAAGGTGCAAAATGTTCTAATTCCATGTGTTTGAAAAGGTGCAAAATGTTCTAATTCCATGCTTTCGAAAAGGTGCAAAATGTTCTAATTCCATGTTTTTGAAAAGGTGCAAAATGTTCTAATTCCATGTTTTTGAAAATGTGCAAAATGTTCTAATTCCATGTGTTTGAAAAGGTGCAAAATGTTCTAATTCCATGTTTTCGTAAAGGTGAAAATGTTCTAATTCCATGTGTTTAAAAATTGCAAAATGTTGTATGTACATATTTTTGAAAAGTGCTCTATGTCCTATTTAAATGCTCTCAAGACATTTGAATATTTTTGTAGATAGTTGAAATTGTTTTTAGCTAAAAATGGATATGGGTAATTTTGGTTCTTCACAGACGATATGTACCTGCGTAGTCGTAGTATTTTTTTTACAGCCGCAGTAGTAGAATGTATAGAATTATTTTTATAAAATATTTTTTTTCACTCTCCTATATCCTACAAATACAAAAAAAAACGTTTCGTAACATATATAACATTGACCGTGATATTGCGACCGTGTGCAGAACTATACAGAGCACCTACATGTTTACGCATCACACATTTTATGCAAAAGTTATGAGAAGGAATTGGTTCGACAATGACACAGAAATGTAATTAGTAAAACTAGACTCTCTCTCAGAATTCTTGTAAAATCGTAAACGTATAGACGTAATAATAATTGTACAGACAGCCGCGGCGGAAGGTAAGTTTCTCTAAAGGCTACACAATATACATAGTAAAAATAGTAAAATAAAATAATCTTCTCGAAATGAATTATTTTGAAATGGTAATGGTACACAGCTACGGCTTATTAGGCAAAGAGACGTTGGATTTCCTCCAGACTTTTCCCTTTCGTCTCCGGGACGAAGAGGATGACGACGACAGTGCCGACGAAGCAAATGGCTGCAAAGAGCCAAAATGCCCAGTCACAGCCAATCTCATCCGCGAGCATTTTGTAGGTATTCGTTATCACGAAAGCCAAGAGCCAGACGAACGTCGTTGCGATGGAGGAGCAAATCCCTGGAGAATCACAAAAAATATATCAGGATATAATAACAATAAGTGCAGTCGCGGATCCAGGGCGGAGGGGTTCTCCCTTCCTAAGAGGGACATTTTTAAAATTTTGGAGACATATAAGCGACCATTTTTTAATATGGCGGCTGAAAATTAATTGTTAGCCCTTTTCCCCCTTGGCAAAATACTGGACCCGGCGCTGAATAAGTGTCTTTCTTTGTCATGGCAGAAATGCTTTTATGGCAATTAGTAATATTTTTATACTAATATTTTGGCAAAAAGAAATGTAATTATTGCATTTTGAAGTTTAAACATCTCTGTAATGTACTAATGCAACATTTTGAAATCTTCAAAAATGCGCAGAAATACAACATTTTGAAATCTTAAAAAATGTGTAAATGTAACATTTTGAAATCTTCAGAAATATGCAAACACAACATTTTGAAATCTTCAGAAATATGCAAACACAACATTTTGAAATCCTCAAAAATACGCAAATGCAACACTTTGGAATCTTCAAAAATTGCCTAATAAAACATTTTGAAATCTTCAAACCTTTCCAAATAAAAAATTTTGAAATCTTCAAAAATATGCGAATGCAAAATTTGGAAATCTTCAAAAATACAACATTTTGAAATCTTCAAAATAATGCAAATACAACACTGCAAAATCTTAAAAAATATGCAAATGCAACATTTTGAAATCTTCCAAAATACGCAAATGCAACACTTTGGAATCTTCAAAAATTGCCTAATAAAACATTTTGAAATCTTCAAACCTTTCCAAATAAAAAATTTTGAAATCTTCAAAAATATGCGAATGCAAAATTTGGAAATCTTCAAAAATACAACATTTTGAAATCTTCAAAATAATGCAAATACAACACTGCAAAATCTTAAAAAATATGCAAATGTAACATTTTGAAATCTTCCAAAATACGCAAATGCAACACTTTGGAATCTTCAAAAATTGCCTAATAAAACATTTTGAAATCTTCAAACCTTTCCAAATAAAAAATTTTGAAATCTTCAAAAATATGCGAATGCAAAATTTGGAAATCTTCAAAAATACAACATTTTGAAATCTTCAAAATAATGCAAATACAACACTGCAAAATCTTAAAAAATATGCAAATGCAACATTTTGAAATCTTCCAAAATACGCAAATGCAACACTTTGGAATCTTCAAAAATTGCCTAATAAAACATTTTGAAATCTTCAAACCTTTCCAAATAAAAAATTTTGAAATCTTCAAAAATATGCGAATGCAAAATTTGGAAATCTTCAAAAATACAACATTTTGAAATCTTCAAAATAATGCAAATACAACACTGCAAAATCTTAAAAAATATGCAAATGTAACATTTTGAAATCTTCCAAAATACGCAAATGCAACACTTTGGAATCTTCAAAAATTGCCTAATAAAACATTTTGAAATCTTCAAACCTTTCCAAATAAAAAATTTTGAAATCTTCAAAAATATGCGAATGCAAAATTTGGAAATCTTCAAAAATACAACATTTTGAAATCTTCAAAATAATGCAAATACAACACTGCAAAATCTTAAAAAATATGCAAATGCAACATTTTGAAATCTTCAAAAATACGCAAATAAAAAAGTTTTGAAATCTTCAAAAATTGCCAAATAAAAATTTTTTAAATCTTCAAAAATGTTCAAAAATACAGTATTTTAAAATAAATCAAGCGTTACGTGAACTACTTTACGAATCCTTACAATAATTGTAAGGATAATTATAAGTAGATAATTACTATCCACTTGTTTTTGAGATGGTTGAGCATTTGTAAATATCGTTCATTATTTTACATTACATCATTAGTTATTTTGGAAAGAAAAAGAAATTACCTTTGATGTTGAGTGGTAGAATTTCACCTGTAGTGGTGATGATGATGCGATGGGGCGAATGATGGTGAAATAAAAAATAAAACAGGTGGTATTAATTTCATATGAATTTCAAGGTTTCCCAGTCCAACTAATTACACGAGTAATGGAGTGAAAGATGCGAGTCTGGCGCGTGGACAATCTAATGTGTATTGCAAAGGACGAAGAAGGGAAGGGAGAATGGGAGGGAGAGAGGCCTCTCATATTTTATGCATTGCTAACTGCTAATCTAAAACTACTCATACAGCCATAGAAATTGCCAAGGAATCTAAATGTAAAACATGGACTAACAGCGCAGTTAAGGAGCAGATCCAAGTGGCAATTAGGACTAATGACAGACATACATCTAGCTACAAGCATAATATGGGATAGGTGAATGAAAAAGAAAACTGAGTATGGCGGTTCCTACTCTGAATAATCCAGGACAATGGACCCGCACCGATGGAGAAGGAGACGATGAAGAAGGCCAAGCTGACTAATGGGAGCCACTGGAGCTGGACAACTTGCGGCGCACTCCCCTCCTCCACCACATCCCTCATTTTATTCAGATGGAAGAAAGTTCCGAGAGCAAATAGTGACAGAGCCATGACGGCCTCGGAGGAAATGAGCAGGATTCTCCGTCCAATTTTGTCGACTAGAAGTGAGGAGAGGATCGTGGCGAGGACCTGGACGCTCCCCACAATCCACATGGACAGATTATAGTCAATGAAGGTCCCCGTCGAGCGGAAGATGTTGAAGGCGTAGAAGATGATGACGGGACTCTTGAAGATGACCAAGGAGAGACAGATGACGATCGGCCGTCGCATGGGGGACTGGAAAATTTCCTTCCAATTAAAGCTCCGACTCACCTCCACACTCTCCTCAATCTACGTCCATCAGCACCACGCACAACCCACACACACACATACCAAGAAAAGAACAAAAACACCGCAATTAGATCATTCATTACACACAGTCCCCATTAACCTTTCCACATGTCCACTAAATTACACTTCCGTGGCCCAACCAAGCCAAGCCTGTGTTTATATTTCCGCGTCACACACACACGTAGAAGAGCGTCAACAGATCGTTTACGGATATTGCCAATTTTGATTGGAATGACTACAGGGCCATTGATTGTGTCGGGGATTTACCATTAAGAGCTCCTTCTCCACGGCGTTGTTCGAGTGCTGGACGGAGGCTCCGCGAAACCAGTACAGAGACGATCTCGCTAATTGAACTTTCTTCTGGTAGACGAGGGCGCGCGGGGACTCGGGCAGCGAGAGCATGAGGAAGAAGGAAATGAGTGGAAATGCACTCGAGATGAAGGCGAGCACCTCCCAAGACACATACGTCCCCACCACGTCTCTATATGTCAACATTTTTAATAATTCCAAAATTTATATCTACACAAATACACGGCACGGAGTAGCTACTATATGCACACACACACACACACACACACACACACACACACACACACACACACACACACTGGGCTCAATAGCCTTGTAAAATTCAATCTGTACTATTTTTGGTTGTATTGTTTGTCCAAGTGGTATGACATACGTGAATAAAATACCAATTACGAGCATAAGTTGAAAAAAAGAGGCAAGAACTCCACGAATATGATCTTCTGCGATTTCACTTATGAAGACTGGAGCTGCCACGGCAAAGCCTCCTCCGCACATACCTGAAATATTAATTTGCCTGGTCAATTTTTGAAATGTGTAGAGGTGTTTTCAGTCATCAATAAATCGTTTGTGAAGAACCAAAATGACCCATATCCATGCTTAGCTAAAAACAATATCCATTATCTACAAAAATATTGAAATACCTCTTGAGAGCATTTAAATATATCATTTTACATTTTTCAAAAATATGTAAATAGTACATTTTCCAGGTTTTCAAAAACTTGTAAATACAACATTTTACACTTTTCAAAAACATCGAATTAGAACATTTTGCACCTTTTCAAAAACATGAAATTAGATCATTTTGCACCTTTTCAAAAACATGGAATTAGAACATTTTGCACCTATTCGAAAACATGGAATTAGAGCATTTTGCACCTATTCGAAAACATGGAATTAGAGCATTTTGCACCTTTTCAAAAACATGTAAATCCAGCATTTTGCAGTTTTCAAAATCATCTATAAGTGGAACCTTTTCGCTTTTCAAAAACTCTTAATTAATATTTTAAGGAATGTTTCTTATTTTGTTTTTAGGACGTAGCTCATTTTGATTGTAGCTTAAATTGGATATGTGTCAGTTTGGTTCTTCACAGACGATATGCAGTAAAATTCTGTAATTTAATTTTTCTTAGACTGCTCTGTAGTTAGTTACCGGTTATTAGTCGTCCAGCACAGAGCATAGAAAAATTCATTGCAAATCCAATCAAGAGCCAGCCAAAGACGAAAGGGTAAGCGAGGAAGAGCATCGTATTCTTCCGACCAAAGAAATCAACCGAGACGCCAGCCACGGGAGATGCAATCGTGGCTCCAAGCTGAAGTCAAATTTGGGATTATGTGTAATAAAATTGTTGAGACATAATGATTATTAAGACAGTTTAACTCTTCTCAAACTGTCCTACGACAAGCATTAATTTTAATGGCAAAAGCATCAGAACATTTTTATAGCTTAGAGAGTTATTGGATTTAGTCGTCCTTGAGAAGTGTAATGCTTTATAGTCATATTTCATGTATGGACTTTGTAAATTGCAAAAAGACGTATCTTATTAAGCGTCAGCTCAGAGATGCATATTTTTTTAAAAATTGAATGTACCTAATTGCATTTTTTTGGGAAACTTAAATATTTTAAAAAAAATCATTGAATGCTTTCAAACCTTTTTAAAAAAATCTAAAAATGTTGAATTTCTGTCAGGAAATTTGCAAAATATTTTCATGCATTTGACAATGGACAATTTAGCACTTGTAAAAAATCAGAAATTTTACAGGAATTAAAATTGGCAAAAATATTTAATGTATACATATGTGGTCATTACTAAACCCAGGAAATATTCTTTTAAAAAAACACTGGAAGAATGGAACCTAGATACACCATTTTGCATACTTAAAAACGTCATCAATAACCGGTATCGGTATCGGTATGGCTTCCTCACACACATAGATAAGTAGACTATAAAGTATTTAAACGTCCATATGGTCGATGACGATGGAACGGAAAGTATATAGTAGTATATACCGTGGGTATAGAGCTTATCCATGCTAATTGCTTGGATGTTATATTTCCAAAGTAGCCTTCCGTCTGGATCTTGGGAAGGGCTGGAGATGTCCATGATAAAACTGCTCCGAAGCTGAGTACACCGACTGTAGCTTTAATTCAGTGTGTCAAATGTAATGGAAATTCATTAGTTAAACTTTTTCACACAAAAATATCAAATAAAAAATTTAAAAAAAAAACAATCACAACAATTCCCTCAAAAAATAAAGAAATTGAGGCGTAGATTCCATTATTCCATTTTCATTTTCAATGTCCAATAAAAAATATGTAAATGATAGAAATATTATCACATAAGCACAAAAACCAACGCCTGCAGAACCATTTCACAGCTCATCAGTCAGTCGAATCAACACGGAATTCTCAACTGTATTTTAATTTGAAATTCAAATACAGAAAAATTTACAAAATAAAAATCAAAAAATGATTTCATCTCTTCTTCTTCATCTTCGCAACATCACTTTTTTTGCTCACGTCAGTCCATCGAGTCGAGCACACGTGTCGTTCCTTCCCGTACACAGTGTAAGTAGTACGTTGTAATTATACATGAAATGAAACTTTGAACATTTGGGGAATTTGACATTCAGAAATCTTGCCAAGAACCTTCGAGTGTGTAAACGGAGTGTACTACAACAAGTGAGTCAAAGCGCGAGTGCAAAGTGAGAAACTGAGAAGTAAACAAAAAAAGCTTGTCACGGGTCTCAATGAAGATGAGTAGAAGAAGAGGAAAAACAGAAATAAGAGAACAGCCCATATTGTCAATTGCAAAAGCTCACATGTGCGCACAGAAAAACGAGGCGAAACTAGAACTGAGGACTCCTTCCGCTCTCTCAATCAGAGAGGATTTTCAATTTTTGAGAACACTTTGCTTTCCTACAACGAAAGGACGCGAATTGACTTTTAAAAAAACCGATGTGGAGGTGATTGGTTCCAAATTAATTTCGTAATTCTCACAACAACAACAACAACAACAAAGTACACGGAGAGTCTTACCGATGGTAGCAGCAAGAAATTGTCTCAGTCTTCCTCTCATTGAAAAGTGAACTTTGAGACCTAATTAAACTATAGCGATGAGACTCGGTCTGTGCTTGGGATTAGTTTCGGAGAGACAAAAAGACTTTTGGGCTCCTTCGTTCTGGTTCTGGATGTGGTGGTTGACAGACGAGCGTCGTTCTGCACTACACGTAAACTAACGTTGGCTTATTAGACGAAAGTCAAAGGGAGCTGGTGCTGCTATGGGAAAAGGACCAGTTCCATCCTAATGTATATTTATAGAAGGACTCGATCATTGGGACTCTCTGCATGGAAGATGTGAGAAGACCAAGAAGAACATGGAAGATAGTGTACCACGGAGGCGAGAAGAACAGTAACTGTATTCCTGTACCTATTTGTGCAATCATTAAAGTGTGCCAATTGCCTCTTGGGTTTTTTTTTCTGTCTTTCTTTCTCTCCTTCCACACTGTCTCCTGCACTCGGAACAATTATGAGGCATTATGGAGTCAACAATGTACATACGATATTCGTGAATTCATATGCGGCGTTGTTGGGACGACGAGGGCCCCGGCTCCTTCTCCTGCTATTAGTATTATCCCTATTATTACTATGCATCTGAACTATATATTATTTTACAATCACTTTGGTTTTGATTATTTAATCAATCCCAAATTCCAACTCCAAACTCCAACTCCAACCTATCTCTGTACCTCCATTGGATTTGGATTTGGATTTGGATTTGGATTTGGCGTTCCTTTTCATTCGTAATGCTAAAGTCTCAATGACATGGACATGACTCGCGTGGTTTCCTCATCCATTAATCATGCTATATGCTCTCGCCATATGTGTGTTTGTGTGTCTATCTTGGTTCTGTATGTGATCTGCCGTGGGTCGTGGGTAGGTGGTGGTAGGTATAGGTGTACATACAGGGTGCACCTCACTCAGGTGCTATGGGTCCACGTAAACGAATTTCCGTTGAATGTTATTTTAAGGAAGATATAGAGTGAGGGTGAATTGATGGCGAGAGTGATAGGGAGAGTGATGGTGATGGTGATGGTGATGGTGATGGGAGAGCAGGTAAGAAATTAGTATTTATCCCACACGGCCCATGGACTACCACTACCACTACCACTACCACAACGAGCACAATTACAAGAACAATTTACAATCTACAATGTACATTGGACAATGTTCAGTTACAAGAGCAAGAGAAGGTGAGGTCCATTGCCGAAGCATCTCGTCTCAAGAATAAATCGAGAGACTGTCACTTTCCTCTGAATTAACGAGCTAACCGACGGTCACACCAACAACACAGCCTATACATTCTGCATGCTACACATACATAGCAGAGTGTATCCCTCCCCCCCCCCCCCCACCTCGTACTTCCAACTACATATGATATCTCTACACCTATAATTATCTACGGGTTCCGTCCAGAGCCAGACCTGCTCGTCCACCAAGTCCACGTAGGTACATTTCTTATTTCGAGCAAAATATTAATTGCGAGACGGCGAGCAGAGAGGTGTACCCAAAAAACTCTCATTCAAATCTGAAATGGATTATTATTATGCAGCGTATAATAATATGGAGGGAGAGATGCTCGTGTTTGCATTTGCCTAAGCTATGTAGGTGACTCGTAATTCGTAATGTGCTTTTATTTCAGTCTTCAGTGGTCACTCACGATTAGGGCTCAGTCAGGAGAGACTCAGTCATTACATTTACCATTCCAATCCATTACATGAGATGCCGAGCCGTAATGACGCTCGTTCGTCGTTTTCGTTAGTGAGTAATTCCATGTAATTCTTTTGAAAGGGACTCGTTCAAGTACAAACTACAAACAGAGAGTAGTGTACGAGCGACAAACGACATGTTTACATTTTTTTTTAAGGTAACGAAGACATCAATGAGTATGATACGTCATGATATGAGGGGGATATACGGCGTCCGTCTGCATCATGCTTTATTATTATACAAGAGCATTATTATACACTACGGCTTGATGTAGTACTTTCATTATGACAGGTTTCAATTTCAATTTCAACTTTCAGCAGCAGCAACAGCAGCAGTCCCGTTCAGCCGTAGTGTGTGCAGGTTGCAGTGGGTGGTGGACTATAGTCGTATATCAAACTATCATCTAAAATTCTCATTAGGCTATAGAGCATATTATAGGATAGGAGGCAGTGATCACCTGTGTCTCTGTTTACTTCTGAAATTAAATGTTTTATGGCTGGTCAGTGATGTGACGTGTTCTTGGTGTGGGTTGTGGGTCATTTGCTCCAACTCTAATAATTCCAATCCTCTCAAAGCCAAAAAGCACGTACTCCACACTACTCACATCCCTCGAACACTTTTGACTTTTGGGAGCTGTGTAAGTTGTGAGTGAACAAGAGCAGGCACATATATTAGTAAGGAAATCTGTCTCGCTACATATGCATAATGGACCCAGAGATTTACCGCCACAGAGGCACAGATAGAGATCCTTTTCATTCTCTCTCTCTCTTTGTCTTTCCATATGTAATAGTATATAATTACGCATAATTATATGGAATTTAATAGTCTAATAATAGTGGTCGGGTATAGGGTGTGCTATAGAGTAAACTTGACTCTGTAGTCATTAGCATTAGCATGAGCATTAGGGAGAGGGAGATAAAAAGTGAGGAGAAAGACGCGGAGCATTTACTGGTCAATAGTAATGAGTTTGATTTAAATTAATGGGGGTAGTATCATATGATCATGAATAATATGGCTCCGTCTTTTACCTTTTCGCTCGCCGTTCCACTTACCTTTCCACGTCCATAACGACAGCGATAAAATAAACTTTTGATTTTGACACGATACACTTAAATTTTAAATGCCAACGGGAACGTATAGCTCGGCATCGGCACTCGGCAGGGCATTCGATCTGCGGCAGTTTAGGTAGGTACGTAGGTAGGTAGGTAAGGTGTACGACGAGCTCCTGCTTGCTGTCTTGAAATTGAGTGTTTGTCAGTTGAGTAGTGTGTCAGATGACTGTTGTTGCTGCTGCTGTTGTTATTGTTGTTGTTGGTTCGTCAGACAGGTTCATACATACGTCCCTACTTGACTCTGTACATACGTCATATTATATGAAGTTGGGGTTATGAAACATTTAATTACAGGTCTGGGAGTCTTCTGAGTAGAGGCAAGCAAAAGGACAATCAGAGATATGCAATGAAATGCTCTGCTGCTGAATCACTCTCGCTCGCCGACCTTCAATTGTAAATTGTAATCAGAAATCCTGAATGGTTTATTATTATTATATATATGGTTTGATCTTCACCACGATTTGTATTTAGGGTCAGCGTGTCAAATTGAAATTCCAACTCAACTTCCTGTAAATATAATTCAAAAATACAAATAATAGTAATTGATCCGCACATCGAAATTAGCCAAAGGTCTCCTCTTCTGTGACTCTTTGTGTCTCCTGTGTCGTTGGTTGACAAAAAAGCTGATCATAAGGTGGATGTAAGATGAAGATTAAAGTCGAGTGCCCTTCACTCTCCTTTACAATACAATTCCATTATCGCCAAGTCCATAAGGAGGTACTTTGTCTCGTGTCTATTGACTAAAAAAGCTTCTGAGCCAGAAGAGCTTTGGACACTTTCCCAGTCTTACCAAGGGGAAGTTCCTCTGGCAGTAAAATCATGAGTCCTCCTCGTATATGTTTGTAGTCGGGCAGTTTACCTTCAAATATCATAAAATTACAAGAATTACAATTATCATTTTTATTTTTACTCTCTTCTCTGACCTTCAAGTTTAATTTTTTATTAATAATTCCTCATTGACACAAATTATAGGAAAAAGTCTCTCCCATTAATTAATTTACCCACATATTACATTTTCGACGAATGAGTTTTTTATTTAACTATATGTTTCAAAAATTGAAAATGAAAATGAAATCAAAAACTATTATTATTATACGTACTGTTTGCATATGAAAGTATTTCTGCGGACGTGACGCGGCTGGAGTTAGTCACAGTCACAAATGCTCTGGGTATTGTTTCATGTTGGTTGGATGGATCTGGATGAGGGATCCCAATCACTACAGCCTCGATGACAGCTGGATGACTCCCAATCACACGCTCAAGCTCACTCGGTGCGATCTATGGAGCATTGTTCATATCCACAATTAATTTAATTCAAGGTCATAATAGTTTACCGGAATAAAAATAATACACAAGCCTTACATGATTCCCTTGATATTTAAAAACTTCTTTTAGCCGGTCCACAACAAAAATAAAACCATCCTCATCATAGTAGCCCATGTCTCCTACATGCATGTAAAAACAAAGCACTTTTGGTTTTTAATCTATCGAATCAAATAAGTATATCGAACGGTTCCGACGACTGACTAGTGAGTTGGTGATTTAAATATCGAATCGATCGAAACGAAATTCGATTAGAACCACAATATTTATTTAAAGGCATGTCGTGTACCATGCTCCAAGTTTGCTCGAACCGATCCGTTATTTACGTTACAAAATTAATTATTGAACTGTTTACTAACCGGTCAGAATCCAGCCCCCTGGAAAGCATTTTGAATTTTCCTGCCAATTCACAATTATTTCATTTAAATAAGCTACGTTTGAGCATAGGATAGAGGGCGAGGATAATCGATAATTCAAAATTCCAAGTAGATTTTATTACCTGGTCATTATTCAAATAGCCGCCACAAACAAGCTTTGTTCTAAAGGCAAGTTCACCACGTTGATGAGCCCCTAAATCTTTTCCTGAAGTCACGTCAATCACACGAAGAGATGTGTCAGGGGCCAGCTTCCCGACGCTGCTCGAAGGCAAATCTTGTGAACGAACCAAAAACATTAAATTCAAAATAACTTCCTATTCTTTAAAAATGTTTTTGAGAAATACTAATATTCAAAAATTAGACATGTCCAATCCTTCATACCCTTCAAATTTTTGTAGTGTAAACTTCTTTGGGCATCGTAATCCAAAGTTGACGTAAATAGTCCACATTCGGTCATGCCGTAAAACTAAAAATAAAAATTGTAAATTAAGCCACGAAATTATATAGGTATTTTATTTTTCTTAATTTTGGAAAAAGAATATGAATTTAATTAATTGTTTTACTACCACAATGATTTCTTGGACGCAGGGTAACTTTTTAATTACATCCACTGTAGATGGCCCGATAACAGTTCCTGCTGTTAAAACCATTTTAATTGATGAAAAATCATATTTTTTAGAAGCTGGATCCTCGACAATTTGTAGTAGAAATTTAGGAAAGCTGTAAATTCCATTTGGCTACAAAAGGGGAGGAAAACGATTTATAAGTTTTTGATGATTATTCAAATTATCAGTAGTTCAATTGTATGGTGCAACATATTGTAGGCCATGTTACCTTATAGTCATGTATAGCACGGCAAATATTTTCTGAGCTGACAGGATTTATCATGAGAGTTCTTTTCCCCGTAGTGATGCACGTTAGCGGAAGATGGGATCCAAGAAAATGAGTGGCTTTTGTAATTATGAGGGCGGGTAGTGTCGGGTCCGCAGTGAAGGGGTGCTTTTCATACATCACAAGATTGCTCATTGTCATTTGGTGGGTGTACAGAGCTCCTTTGCTCGCTCCCGTTGTTCCTGATGTTGCAAGGATGAAGGAAGTGTCAGTGGCTTGGATTTCCACAGGTGGACATTCTAAACGGTTCATAGGTCAACATTCAAAAGACACGTGTCATCCAAAAAATGAAACCAAGTCACAACAAAAATAATTCATTAATAATTTTTGAATCCCTCACGCATTCCATCATCGTCCATAAGATCGTAGATAGACGTGTAACTTCCGTCCAGAGATTTCGGACCAAAAACTATGAGCTCCACGTCCCAGGGAACTCCAAGATTTTCGATGGCTTCCTTGGCTTGGAGCACTGTCTCTGGATCACAAGCGTACCATCTCGCTTGGGACTCTATCAATCTTTCTCTTTGCGTTTCTATGGGCGGAATACAATGAGCATGATTTCATAGTGAACCATCATTTTTTATAATTGTTAATTATTAATATTACCAACACTATCTTCAGCATAGGACAATCTAACTTGTCCGTTCGCCCTCCAAACCCCCAGAAATAAAAGGTGGCATTTGGCCCCGTCGTGTGATGTGAACAAAAGAACATCCTGGCGTCGGAAACCTCTCTTAAAGAGTCCACTCGCAATCTTCCGACTCAGAGGCTCAATGTCATTAAAGTTAAAAGTCTCACCCGTCACGGTATTTGTCTTGAAATAAATTTGTGATTTAAATTTCGAATTTACAATAATTTGTACAGTGATAATAATACCCACGCAGGCGCAAGAAGTCGTATAAATAACAAAGGTTTTAAAGGATGGAGAAACCGGAAATTGCTACCGGTACCGGTAAAATGTAACAAGATTATATATATCCTTCGTGAGTTTACTTACCATCCACGCTTTCCTTCCTATACTGTGAAAATATTGAGCACGATTGATGACGTATTCCGGTATGGTTTCCTCCTTGGGAACTTCCAAAGAGAATTTGTATTCTGATTCTAAAATAATTGACGGGGAAGGAGAAGCTGACGCCATATTTGGCAAAGATTATGTAAAATGCAACTACTACTATTAAAATGCGCACTGCTCCCGTATGACCTGCTGCAGTCAAATTTTGTTGTGAGTGGAAATAAATTAAAACGGGATTATGTGCCCATATATAAAAATATTTCCAATCAATCCTTTATTGTTTATTCCTTGTTTCCCTCCCGTCACTTTAAGTTACTACGACTGACCAACCATTTGACCAAGAAGACTCCTTTTGTTCCCCATTTCTGTATATTACACAATACCTTCTTTAATTGATATTTACCTTGCGAGAAGCTTGTCTAATTACTACCTGTAAACGCCTTGTCAGAGTCAGAGGCTTCATTCACTAGTTGAGTGCTTCATAAATAAACAAGGCAGAGCTTATGAGCTAAATCAATAATATCAATTCATTCAATAGCGTATTATTCATATGACAGGGCCGGATAATGCGGCCAGCGCAGGGAGCCCCCGCTGCTTGAATTTTCTCAAAACATGTAAATGGAACATTTTGCACTTTTCAAAAATATGCAAAAAGAATATTTTGACTTTTCAAAAACATGCAAAATAAAATCTTTTCTACATTTCAAAAACATGGAAATAAAACAAATCCCACTTTTTTCAAAACATGTAAATAGAAGATTGAGCACTTTTCTGAATCGAGTAAAAAGAACATTTTGTACTTTTCTAAAAACAAGTAAATACAACATTTTCCTTTAGCAAAGAAAACCATCAATAAAATCAAAATGGTGGTTTTGTATGGAAAAAATTCCTGCCTAAAAGTAATTCCTTCATCCGGCTCTGAATTTCATGAGTGCAAAAATTTGCGTGTGAACTTGATAGAAATTTCGCATTTCATTCAGAAGATTACTCATAATTATCGATATTGGTTTGAAGGATAACCAGCTGGAACATGCGATTTATTTCGCGTTTAAAGCAAGTTGCTGATTTCGGTTAAGTAATCATAAGTTTCTTCTTTTAAAATTAGGGTGCCTATAGTACCTGAGCTTGAATAAAAATTACCACGGTGATCCCTGTCAGTATAGCTATAGCATCTGTCATGTCTTGTGCTATGCTAGAGGTCGGTTTTAGTTAAGCTAAAAAGGGGGGATGAGATCCATACATTGTCTATCATATTCTAATAGGGACTTGCCCATATTTAATTCGACAATTCTTTTTGTTAAATTCAAATTCAAAATAATTTCCTCTACTTTGATTTGCATACAGAATTGCAATAATAATAATTATGGCTCCCTTGTGTAAATGTTGCCTGAGGTGCTCAAATGAAATGCTTCGTTTGGTTTTGGTTTGGTGCGAATATGTTCCCCAATAAACAGAGTAAATTCGAATGCTACCAGAGTTCCTATTCAAGACTACAACTCTACATACGTGTAATTCAGCTCTCTTTTTCCAGCCTTGACTCTCGCGTCTCGACTTCGACACATTTTTGACAACGTTTCTGGGTCATTTAAAATCCATTGTGGATTGGAGTGTAGTCTGTGAGTGTGTACTGCTATAGAGCTTTGTAATTCAATTCTCGGTTATTCTTATTTTCCTACAGGTAGGTACCTACTGCTACTACCAATAAAAATGGCGAACTATTGATATCGATCCCGCCATAAACAGTTGCACAAAATCAATAAAGATGTGTACCTACGATGATTTTCGTTTCAAAGCTCAATTCTCGATCCCGACGACGACGACGACGACGACGACATCCTGCCTGTCGTGTGTCATGTCATCTTCGTCATAATTAAGCCTCGGCGGATGGAAATAAGGGATGGAAAATGGAAAATAGATGTATACTATATAGAACTCAAAGAGCTGTCACAACTTCCAAATAATATGTAAGCTTGGTTGACATGTAGCACATACGTACATGGCATGGTAGGTAATACGTAAGTAATTCAGTATGTAATTCCCTTTTCGTCCTAAATATAAACCAGGAGAAGGGTCCTTTCAGTCCTCAGGGTTTGAGGAAAACTTCCATTGACAATGACAGTAGCATTGACAGGCGCCATTCACCGCTGGCACACTCCATCCACAAGCATAATATTACGTAAGTTACTTACCTACCTGCATACATCGCTAGTGAAGAGTCGAAATTACCCATTTCCAATTCAAACTAGAATTAAAATGAGCTATGTCAAAAAAAACTAAATGCGATAGATGCGTTAAATGGTAATTTAATTATGAATTTAGCTAAAAATGGAACTTGGTAATTTTGATTCTTCGCCAGGGCCGGACAAAGGAATTGCTTTAAGGCAGCAATTTGTTTCCATACATTTTGATTTTATTGATGGTTTTCTTTGGTAAAGCAAAATGTTGTATTTACAGGTTTTAGAAAAGTGAAAAATGTTCTTTTTACTTGATTCAGAAAAGTACAAAATGTTCTATTTACATGTTTTGAGAAAAGTGTTAAATATTTCATTTCCATGTTTTTGAAGTGTAGAAAAGATTTTATTTTGCATGCTTTTGAAAAGTCTCAATATTCTTTTTACATATTTTTGAAAACTGCAAAATGTTCCATTTAAATGTTTTGAGAAAATTCAAGTAGCGGGGGCTCCCTGCGCTGGCCGCATTATCCGGCCCTGTTCTTCGCAGACGATATATATGTGCGAGAAGATAGTGAGAGAACAGGTGAGTTTTGATAAAAAACGGAAGACATCTTATTACTGACTGCACACGGCCTCTTATAATTCATTCATAAGTTTCTATAGAGATGGAAGTGACAATAAGGTTGGAGCGTTGCTTGCGTCTGAGTGAGCCACTCTTTTCTTTTCCGCCCATATGCTCAACATGTCGAATTTGATTTACAGATCCCGAGTCGTAAAAGTGTCACTGTGCTCACCCCCTCCACAATTACTGGGCGTACCATCCATATGTAAAATAATTAATTAGCTATATACGAAAATGCAATAAATAATTTGTTTCGGTAAAAATGAAGAGCAAGCGCCCAAAAAAGGGATGTTGAAATACTTAATTTATTTGGTCAGGTTAGGTAAAATGAATGAGGTAATACATACACTATATATGCGTGTACAGTATGTACTATCCCTATACATACGTCATAGGTATATAACATAATTATGAATTATCAATAGTAATATATGATAGTGAAGAAACTTGAAAATGTTTAGTCATTTCGCGTGTGTATAAACTACAAGAGTAACAGTTACAGTTATGAGACTATATATGTACCTATATAGTATAATTAATATGTAATGTGTTATATATTAATATTTTTTTTAATACAAGTCCAAATTCCAAAACGGCAACAATATATCAGTATAGGATTGTAGATGATAGTAGTAAAGATGTACAACACAGTTTTTTGTTAATTACTTTTTAACTACGAACAGTATACTTACGTATATTATTTTACTCCTATTATTTTAGAATTAACTTATCACCTATTATTATTACTACTAAAATCTTCCCTTTCCCACGGAACCTTCCTTGAGTCTTGAGTTTCGTTTTCGATTAATAATTAATAATTATTACCTAGTAATAACAACAAAATCATACGAGCTTATTCGAGAATTCGAAGAATAACCGTGCCTTTTGTCAGCTTCCACCTGTACATATAACATAGTTATATAATTAATTGTATCAGACGTTCTGTATTATTTACCTCTGTTCCTTCCCGACTACCTTACTAAGACATTGTTAACATGTCGACTTGACCAACTCCGAGTCCGATACGACTACTGACTGGTATATTATGAGATTTCACAAACCACCATATTAAACTCTCATAACGTGGTACCTCCTAATTCTGCTAATTACTAATTATGTTATTAATAATAATTATTATGTAATAATTTAGCTTTGCTACAAAGAACAGTAATAATAATAATAGTATTATTTCAGCGTCAACGCATTCCTATGACATGACTACTACCAGCTGCTCCCAGCTCCCATAAGTAACTCCCAAATAACGCACTTCAATGTAAAACGCAACGCTCAGAAAATTATTTTGTTACCGTTTTTAATTCGAGTCGATTCGATATATACTATTACTTGTGTATATATATACATATAATTATAGCTATATAGTACCTGTCTGTGTGTTCTAATGTAAAAGTGGACGATATATAAGCAATTTAGTGTTACCTCTAAAGATTAAAGATTATGACCTCATGTTCCTCTGTACAGACAAAGAATACGCGCTTTTGACCCCTTTCCCTTTTTTTGTGTTAATAACAAGAGCAAGACCAAGAGCAACCAATTTCTTTGTCTTTTTCCTCTCACTCCAAATAATTACATACTAAAATCCTACAGTTTATTCTCAAGAACCTACTCCTTCAATCATACTTTATCCCTCCGCTGCTCCTTGTAAATTAACTCAACTACAGTGTCTGTCTGTATAATGTAATATATGCATTTTCAGTACTATTTTCTAAATTCAATTAAGTCTTATATATGAGACATACTCTATAATTTTTACTACTTTGACCAAAACAGGAAAATTTCCAATTTAACTCCCCGCGTCAATTGAATTTGAGGACAAGAAGCAAAATAAAATAGATTTAAGTAGACAGTACACAAGATTTTCTTGACGAGTTTCATAAATATAAAATCCCGAGTCTACAGGCTTATATAGAGGTATACATTATATTATTTCAAAATAATCCGAATTGACTGATAAGACAGAAAAAGAGAGAAGAAAGACAAATAGGACAGGTACTGTTAGAATTTGTTTTTTTAAATATCGTTGTAATTTTATGACTATAATAGTAATTCACAGGGCAGGAACGATCGAACGATTGAATAATACCATTTTTACATTTCACTCATATATATTTAAAATGGCTAGTTAAATATTAGTATGCGCAGCTTTTAGGGGGAAGGAGGCAAGTAATTAATAAATACATAGTTAATTTGCACGCAAATTAACATCTTTTCTTCACACTTTGGTAGAATTAAGTTAAGTATAATATTAAGTTAATAATGCTATAACATATTACGTTTACATTTCCCTACCTCAATCAAACTTACACCAACATGCATCTCACATAAATGTAATGAGTTTGTGTCTACAATTAACCTGTCCAGCAGATTAATGTCGCACGTTACTTACATGTTACATTGATATCATCATCACTAATCAATGCAAAAATTCAATCAAGAAAATTTACATTGACAAAATAATACTTGCTGGTACACACGCGCTATTGCTATTATATACACACACAATGTTAAAGTCAATTATATTTCTAACTATATCTGTAGTACTGAGCACGAAATATTTTAACATTTTTTTAATTTTTATCACAGATATTAACGTTAATATTTTAAATAATGACTAAGAAAAATCAAAACAGAGTAGATTTTATTTTTTAAGTTTCATTCCAGTAACTCCAGTTATATAGTCACGTGAGTTGCGATTTGCGATAACTTTAGAATCGACTTGTTTAGTGTTGCGTGACTCCAGCTTTGATTCAAAACTTTTTCATTTTGTTATTATGCTTACTTGCTAACAAATTTAAATTCCAACTAAGCGATACAGCCATTTGGAAATTAGTTCGCTGTCAGTATAATATTGAAATTGAGTCAATTGAGTATGGCGGAGTGCTTCTACAGTTCTGAAGAAAATATGAGAGATACCATTGAGAAGAATAAAAAATAGTCGTCACTCACACACACAGAATAGTTGCCCAAAATTAAATTCACAAGTATTATTTTTAAATCCAATAGGGATTAAAATCCTTTCATTTGTCATAATTTAATGTAATTTGTATTTATATATTTAAGTTTAGTGTGGCTACGTGTAGTTTTTATATGCACTAAATACTATTTCGTTAATTTTTCTAAAAATGTTATTCTCTGGTTCCTTTTACTAATCGTAAGTATATATAGTACATAAATGTGTTATTTATATATATATTAGCTGTATGTACATATAGGTAGTTGTTTCATTTATATGACAAGTTGAGTTGTAATAATGGTAGTTGTTGTTGGAGTGTTCACGTTTCTTTTTCTTTGGTGTGTGAGTGAATATTGCATCGAGAAATCGAAATTGAAAATCACAAAATGTCACAAAACTCACAAATTCACAATCCAGATTGGTTTTCTATGGTTTATTGATTAAGGTCTTGGAAAAGACTGAGAGTAGGTGAAGAGAGTAATAATTCCTGCGTATGGATCCCACCATTTCTGGAATATTATGCAAAGCACAAACACACTAGTCATAATAAATATGCCTAATTTAGTATAGTTATATTTTTACAGCTACTGACTTCTTTTACGCTTACTACAAGCAAAACATTCAAAACTTAATTTTTGTTGTTGACAGAAATCATAAACAGAATCAATAGAATGACTACTCCAGCACAGTTTGACTACGTACTAACTACTCTACAATATTAAAAATTACTAAACGCAATATATAACAATAACAAAACAACATCTACGATTACATCTAAAAATCAGACTAAATCTACCCGATACAAATCAACTACAAACTAATCTACAAATCTACTACTAACTATGCAATAATATCATCATTAAAAACAGAACAGAATGAATTTGTCTAAAAGTATAAAAAAAACAAAAACAAAATGCTGTGTAGTAAAAATTCGTATTTCCTAATTTTCTGGAGAGTTGGACAACTGACTTTTGTTGGATTGAACATTACAGAAAATTAAAGAATGTTATATCACAAAATTACACCTACAATGTACTCATATACAGAGTGTCACTGGTTTATGTAAAATTAAAGCAATAATTGCAGTGTCAATGTTCTTCTACTGTCACTCCTTTCTCTGCCTATCTCTCTGTACTCATTCTCAGTAAGATTTTCTACAAACATATAAAACAATAAATACAAAGAAGCTGCTTCATTCTTTATTTTGTATATTGTTTGTTTACGTGTTTTCATGTTCTCTAGTTGACTCAAGTGTTTTACTTTATAATAAATTATTGTTCCTCCCACTCACTCCAAACGGTTTTGTGAAATGGATGAATCAATGTGAAATGAGAGGTGAGTGAAGCTGTGTGTGACAGATAATAAAAAAAATAGTAGTACACGCACTACAAGGACATTTTGAATTTAATGGCTGAGATCATACTGCAGCGCATTGAGACTGCGAGTAGTTTTGGATGATCCAACGAATGTCACCATTTGTTGCTGAAACGTTCAAAAATAAAAACATATATTTAGAACAATTCGGCAATTCCAAAAATATTGTAGATATAATTATTTTGAAATGCGTCATTTCATTCGCTAAGTCAATATTACAACCTACCTTGATTCATGTGGAAGACAGCGAGCACGACTGGAAATGGATAGGAAATAATCAAATTAATTACATATTCGTGTAAAGATCGAGTAAATAATAATTGACATTAGTTGTATTAAAAGTAAAATGTAAGTAAGGTAATATTAAAAATAATTGGTTTAAGTACTTACCTAAAACATGCATTATATGATGCGAATTACAAAACAAGTCTAATTTGCCTGGAAACCATTTTTCTGGAATACGAATGACCCCAATCATACCTCCGACTAGAGAGACAGCATCCTGGAGAAAAGAAACACAAAAGGTATAGTAGTCATTATATTTTACCAGTCAAGTTTTAATTCAATTTATGTACGGGAGAAAGAGAGAGAGAGAGAGGCAGTTTGTCGCATTTTATACGTTGATGCAGTTATGTTGTTAACTCCGCTCCACAAGCCTACCTACTTACAAAAAGTGAAGTAGGACCTCAACATAGAAATAACAGAAAATTATGTCAATATTAAGTCTTCACAGTCGCTTACAGTTCATAAATGTATGTACTCAAAGTACATATAGTAAAGATGACAATGTAGGTACATTTAATGACTATAAATTGCACATTGGCGTGGTAATCTTATACTTTATTATCGTATCTCTGTTTCTGTCTGTACCGTCTTGCAATATACACGGACTAGAACTCTGCTCCACTGCCAGTGCCAGTGCCAGACAGACCATGCCATGTGAGAAAAGTGAGAATGGGAATGCTAAAAGGCCTCAACTCGATTCCATTCGTCTCTATTTAATGAAGGAAACTTGTAAACACGGCTGAATAAATTCAGTAAATTCAGTAAAGCGACAAAGCCTTATATAAAAATAGCTACTCGTCTCATGACGTAGTCACTTTTTCTGCTTACTATGCACGGGTCGACTATGAATGGGACAGACAGCATCGGGGAAGATAAACAAATTTTGGCATACGTTATGTTCCTCGATTCCCGATGGTAGTTCATATTATTCTATTTCTATTTCTCTCATTTTTATTTGTAGGTGCACAATTACTGTACTACACTTGCAGTCAGAAAGCGGAGTCGAGTTGAAAAACTCATCACATCGCACTCCCATTGCATCCTCCTTGTACTTTCATTCATGACACCCTTATCAGTATATAGTAGCTCAAGTCCAACTCGCAACTGAAGAACTTTAGTTGCGAAATACGTCCCTCCGATTATTATTATTACTAAAGGAGTGTGAGTTGCTACATATACCTATAACCTAAAGGTACCTCTAATATATACGTAATTTTCATTTTGATGTAGGTTTAAACTAAAGCAGAGCACTATATGACTCCAACGAAAACGCTAATAACTATTTAAGTCTATACTAACGGCGTGAAACTTGGACACGAGGAACCAATAACGACCAACTTTGACTTTCCTTTCACGCTTCCTTCCTTCCCTCACTTGACTTTTACTCGCCCTGCCCCACGGAAGCATCGAAGGAGAAGACTATTCTTCTCTCATAATAACTAAAAAAACCTCCATTTATAGTTTAGTGCTGCCTCCAGATACTGTGCAATACCCAAGCTATACAGCAGCGTTGGGGTGAACATGTGTTTAATAGAGGAATGGATAGGGACTCCCAAGGAATTGCTCCCACAATAGAAATTAAGTATGCACATACCAATACTACTGAATAATTGATGTAGCCTCTTCTCTCCCTTTGTTTCTTGTATCTATATTAATGTCAATGTTCTATCTAATAATAATCATTTTGCAAGGAGCCGGGACTCAAGTTGAAATTAGATTTGGACGTAAAGTGAGTCTAGAGAAATCAAGAAATTTCCCTCTAGTAAAACTTACTATTGATTGGGGGCTAATAATGTACAATTGCTTTTGAACATTACATTCTATTCTGTCAAGCTTTTTTGCCACAGTGCCTACCTAAGTATATACTTGGAAAAAAAGTTTAATCAATTTCCATTCGATGGGACTTACTTCCGTTGTCGATTGAGCTCAAAAGGAGTAATACATTATCATAATAAATGTTTATTTACTGAGCATGTAGTTCTGTTATGAACCAGTAATCAGGATGAGTAGTTCATGTTTCAAGAAAATTATTGTAGGTTGATAATATGTGTTTATTTTGAATTGAATTTCAAAGTGGTCTATTTTCCCCAGAAACATGAATTATCAATACCATTATTGCTTCAACTTCAACGTTCAACGCCATTGTCACTCCCAGCCACATGCCATGACATTCATATGACTCCAAAAAGCGGAAAAATGTGGAGTCAATCATTCAAATTCAAAGTGTACAGCCATGAAGTTGGTTCCTATCAATCCAAAAGTAATTTGATTATTGTGTCCTAAACCCAATTCTACGTGACTTATTGTCAGAATCCCGGGCTGACTGACTGACTGACTGACTGAGATAATGAATACAATTTCCTGTGCTCCTCCGCCAGTTTAACTGTAATAACTGTATAATATATTATTAATATATAATAAAATTAACTTTTTTAGGTTACATATCTAATCGTGAGCACGCGGCTGGGAGCAAGCAGACGTATATACTTACATAGGGCAGACAAAAAGCTCGACTACTCAAGCCTCCGGCTGTCTCTGTCTCGAGGAAAACATGGACTAAAAAATTACCTGTAAAATAACATGGATGAGAATATCGGGTTCCCCTCCACCAAATCGTGAGATACGGAGAAAGAATCCGAGAATCCTTGTAATAAAGACAGGAGCAAAGCACATACGCCGAGCCAGCGGTGTCCAGGCAGTCATGGCTTTTTGCAAACCCCAAACTGAACCCACAGCATACATAATGATGATGATCGTCTGAAGGTTTCCAGGTAGGCACCAAGTTGAAGCACTCAAATTTGTCAAAGCACCTGTCCACAACAACAAAAAATTAGACAAAAAAAACATCAAACTCCGTCCTCCAGTCGCAGTCCTTTGATTGAGTCACGTCACGTGAGAGCTATAACTCGTAATCGGAGACATAGTCATCATATCAGGGACACCCACACTATATTTCACACGACGCATCTAAAAAATAATTCTCGGCACATCTCACAACTTTATGTTCTCTATATTTAAAATCCAAGTCCAAGCCATAAAGCTAACTATGTCAAAGAGCGACGTGAAGAAGGGGAATCAATAGAGTTTACCCAAGTAAAATCAAATAGGAAACTAGTTTGAGTCAAGGAATCCCTCTAAATCCCTTTCCGTTTCCCAAATCCGGATGAATCAAAACAAATAAGAGCACTAACCTAAAATATGTCAATATACTCAAAGTTTAATACCAAGCTCAATGCTCAATATATATACCTATATTACTTCGATTCAAGAATTACGATTCCGCTCACGTCAGACTGTCGACTCTCGACGTAGCCGTGCTAAGCCATAGGCAACCATAAATTACATGACACACGAATGGTGACACGATAGCGATAGCTAGTCCTACCTATATTTATATAATAGTGACATAAGTATATACTAATAAAAAATACATCAAACTATGGAATCACTAATTCACACTTTAAATTGAGGCTATATAGACCACCTTTACTACCGTATGACGCCAAAGCGATTACATAATATGTGACTGTGACAGCGAGGTGTTCGCTGATGTTGGGTTTTGGCCTCTGTTCGCAATCACCGTCACGATCCAATACCGAATACCGATATGTACACCAACCCACGTCGTGTAGTGATTTACTCACAAGTCAGTCCACCCACATTTTTAGTTCGAGAATTCTAGATCCTCCGGAGGTATTGCATACATATATGTGTCCCCACTCTTCTAGAATGAAAACAAGACGACACAAACAACTGCCTACCTTACTGCCTACCGGCTCCCGTCCCAATTTTTGCTTTTTCTCGAAACCTCACTGTTTGAGTATTTGGATTTGAGTTGAAGGTCAAGAATCTTAAATTACTCGAATATCTATACAAAATTCAAGGCTATAGTGCTAGATCAACGTCAACAACCCACCTACCTCCCTTCCCTACTCAATTCAATGCTATAGACTAATGTAAACGTCAATAAATATTGATATTATGGAGATTGATGAGAGTAAAACTAGTGGATTTTTTGCTTGTTAGAGTAAAAGGAGGACTGACGTAAAGATTAAAAATGGGTGGTGGTGGTGGTTTATCCCGAAGAAGTTGTCCCCACTCAAGACGACAGAGTTGATGTAGGTACCTCCATACCTAACTACCTATACGTATGTACCAATGTACTTTCCAAGATTTGTAGATTTGCAAAATTAGCATTGTCGATTGTAAAAATAAAAAGTGAAGCATCATCATGGAAATTTTTACAATTCCCCAGCTCACCCGCATAATAACCTCCCCGAGTATGCAACTAAAATTTTGTCGTAGAATTTACATCATACATAGACGGCTATTGTAGATTGTAGCAAGTTAGTTTTTACGCTTGTAGATTGTAGGAGATACTTGCGCACACAAAACACAGTAGGCTATTTGAATAATAATTTTCATATTTCATGAATTCTCTTTCATACATGATGTACGTGCACTATGCATATAAGTGCTCATAAAACGTCGACATAAAAAGGAAAAGCCTTTCCTATCCGTTCTGATACTGAGCCTTTGTCATTACATCAAAGAAAATGCTTTTCCTTCTTCTACCATCTTTTTTTTAATCTCGCCCTCGTGTCGTGAATATACAAAAAACAGTAGGAAACATAATTTTTTTTAAAAAATATATAGAATGACGGAACTCACCGAAGCATTCGGTCACCCAAATGCCGAACATGTCCAATTGAAGTAGAAGATGATACAGTTTAGCACCTCCACGATGGTTCATGAAGAGATGGTAAATCACGCTGCCCAGCCACGGAGAAATTGAGGCAATCACATGAGACCAGCCCAGTACATTGAGAAAGGTGTTGCCTTCAATTGCCTCCCACGGGTACATGCTCCTCCAGAATACTAAGACCCACACAATCGGAATCACTGGAAAGAAAGCACACAATGAACAACAATTGAGAGTCAGTAGTCTGATTCACATTAGTTTATTTGAATTCTAATCTTACGATAAGACACACTTATCTCTGACCCACATTTATATTATATTACGTAGTACCAGTAAAAATTTAATGCTCTAATATACAGAGATCCATATACCAAATCCAAAACGATCCCATCCCATTTTACTTAATTAAATGCTTCTCCTACTACATGATTTTAGCACGTTCAACCTTCATGTACTTACTGACAGTCGATAGTTGTAGTCATTTGACACGCTACTACAAGTCACACACTATACGCCCGTTACACGTGTTTGAAAAATACAATTATACCTACACGCGCATTATGGGAAAACAAGTAATGTATTCGCATTAGTATTATTCCCGTCAAATTTGAGCAGAGTTAAATATTCGAATTCAACTCGTGTACTCGGCTATAAAATGCTGAGATCCATGCAGTAGTGAATCTGTTTACTTCTGCACGTGTATTAATTACAATCTTCTAGCCATATTATGTACACTGCGTTCCATCTCATTAGCTCTCAAATTATTTTTGCACGTCATATTTTTTCGCCACTAAAATTTAAGCGTCGCGTTGCCTCTCGCCTTTCCGAAGAGCGGAAAGAAATAAAGGACATGTAATACTCTAATGATATAATTTGAAGGAAATAATTGGTACTTCCATGACCACGACCTATACATATGCATGCAGCATAACGATAAGAGCCCCATTTTGACTTTTGACAACATACACACACACACACTTCCCTTGACATTCCTTCCTCAACTCATACTAATAATAATCATAATGTGATTATTATCCTCTCCTTCCTCGACGGTTTTACAACGTGAGCTTCTATACTCAGCAGAGCAGCAGCGGTAGCAGTAATGATTATTTTTATTGTACCACTGCCAGCATTTAAAACATATGTCATGTCCTGAACTTTCATTTTTCCCCTCATTTTCTAATATTTACAGCTGCTGGATAGCACACTCCGCAAGAATAATTATTTAAATCTAAAAATCTAAACAGATGAATCTGTATTTTTGTGCTGTCTCGTTAATCGCAGATTTTCACTTTTTGAAATACTGACTAATTATTTTATTATTATATACACATCTAATGTTTTCTTTGGCTAGGCCCAAATTTATTTGCCCTCACTTAAATATTTTGAACTTTTTTCTACTGTTTGTTTGGACTCACTTTGTTTTATACCGCTCACTTATATTCTATATACTTAACAGAAAAAACACTAGATTGTGATGGTTTATAATAATCCATGTTACGCTACATGCATTAGCTACGTACAGACATATTTAATTTCCCAAAGTCATGATAATAAAGTCGTAAATTCATGTGAGGAGAAGCATGGACAATAAAATAAAACATAATCTCCTCTGACCTTGAATAATTGAGCCACTTTCCCCAATAACACTGCCAAGTTTTAAAATGTTGAGGAGTCCAACTAGAAGAATTCTATGGCCTACCACCCTGAAATTTTTAGCGCATTTGATAAAATCGGAGTTACATGTATTTTAGGAATGTTACATATAGGGGATAAATATATGAAGAATTCTCTCCCTGCTACCCTTGCGTTGTTGTCCTCAAATCTATAAAACAATATCTGCTTAACTTACTGAACACTGCTGGATAAATAATCCTCAATTCTAATAAACATATAGAGGCAATACTGCCTACGCATGTTTATCATTAGAGGAAGTCCTACAAAAAAATAAAAAAGTACAGTTGTACAGCAGTATAAAGAAAAGCCAAGTACAGGTTAATATATACATACTTAGGCATAGGGATATTTAAACTTTACTGTTTACTGCATTGAAAAAATAAACTCCAGTGCCGGTATATGGGTAAAACGAACGGAAACCATGTTTACATTCTTAGCATTTCACACAGTGCAATAACATTATAAATATTGCCATTAAAAAAACTATATGGAAAACCACCTTAATGCGTAGTACGTAGACCGCTACTTACGATTAAAAGTCCATAGCTCATAAAAGTTACCGAGATTTTTGAATTTAAAATAGAAGGAGATCCCTAATGCTCAAACTTTAACTTGGTATGCAGTTTTGAAAACGCCATAAAAATATATAGAAAGATATAAGTACCTACATGCCTACCTATATACACTTCTTATACTTGGACTAAACTGGAAGCCGGGCTATTTTTTTTGGGTGTGCTCTCAGAAACTACATGAGTAGCAAATGGATATGAATGATCTCAAGCCCTCGTCATACAGCGTCTGTTAAAGTCCAAATCTAAAAGTGTGGGCTTGCTTACGTCATTCCACACACAAGACTTGAAGTCTAAGTCGGGCCTAGCCATTAAACTTTAATACTTTCTTTTTATTCCTACTTCTAAAAATGTGGATGTAAAATATCTGTAATCAGATTAATATCATCAAACTTTTAGTTTCTTAACGCTAGTTTGTGTGCTAGACATGGAAATAAAAAGTAACTATACATGCATCCCGTCGTCCCTGCCTCTACCGTCTACCTATTCCATTATGCATTCAAATTCTATATTTAAATCCTTCAAAAATTCAAAAACTTCCTTGATTGATAATAATATAAAGGATCTTTCTATATTACTGCCAAGAAGACGGGGAGAAAAAAAAGTGGAAGTGGAAACTTTTACTCGGAGCCAAGCGTACATGTCATGCATACTATGGAGCGGCTCAAGTTATGCAGTGGCCAGGAGTGCAGTGCCAGTTTAATTATTATATTGTTCCACATCCAACTGAAGCTATCGCTCCATGACATCGACCAAAACCAAATCATGAAAGAAACTAATTTAAAGAAGTTGTAGGTACTTGGAAAATCCATTTGACAGAGGGAGCATAGCAAAAGTAAAGTCAAAGGAGCAAATCAAAATCTGTAGATTTTGGTCCTTAAAAAAATAGAAATAGGTTGTTGTTAATTTGTTACAATGAACCTAAAATAGGATAGGATTATGCTCCATGGAAAATGTCAGGCTAAATGTCAAAGCTGTGCTCTAATAATTATGGCTGGGAAGGGAATGATATTCAATCAAGAAATTTAATAGAGACCCGGAACCCGCACACCCGGCCCGGTCCCGGTGCGGTGTCGCATTCCGATAGTTACAATGATCCTTGTCAATGTGAGTGTGAGTCAAGATAAAATACGAATCTACTGGATTTTGTAATTAGTACATATCTATGATCTAGTATAGAGTGTATGAAGAGACTTACTGTGAGTGAAAATGTTGACAGACTCATTATGGAGATAGAAGAGACTCCAGAAACATCCCCAGAAATCATGGAGTCGTCGATATCCGGAGTGAACATGACGATTAAATTGTAAGTGAACCGGCATTTCCTTCAGACTTAACAAAAGACAGGGATTAAAAACGTGGCGATCTCCATCTGCCTCTGAACTTTTTGTGTCTTTCTCTCGATCATCAATCCCGTGTCCATCTCTCTTGACACTCTCTCCCGACCTCGACGACAGCTCCGCCTCCTTCTCTTTGGACTTGGCTCTCTTCCTCTGTACGAGGTTCTCACCACTCCGCTCAGACAGCGTGTCGGTGACTGGATTACCACAATCAGCATTTGTATTTGTAGACGTAGGGGCTTTGTCCTCCCTGTCATCTTCAGATTTGTCACTGGTCTTCTTCGTCGTCTGGGTGTCTCCACTCTCCTCACATTGATTTTCAATTATCCCAGTCTCATGTGTTCGGGAAGAGGTGGAGCCGAGGTGAGACTCCGTCAATTCGTCCTCTTCACCTTGATGACACTGATGATCCTTCGACGAGCTTATTGAATTGATGTCTCCATTGCTATTAATCATTTTATTATTTGCGTACAGGGTTGACTCCAGCTTGTCATTCGTATGATTCGCTTCTATGGCAGATTGAATTGAGTTATCTTGACTAAAACATGCATTTGTCACAGCTGCAGAGGTTACTTGTGCCGTCTCCATTCTTGATCCTTGTCTTATTTGTGTAGCACACGTGGAGAAGGTAATGCGTAAATACAGATATATTTATTTTATTCCTAATTTAATATTGAATTGATTATTCTTAATATTATTTTTATTTTTCCGCTAGTACAGGTTTGTACAATGTTAGGTTACCAGAACCTAATCCGTGTAGATTGTAGATTAGATAATTGCATTCAATTATTTAGATTTGACTTCACTCCTCCCCATCCACGAAAGTTGTTATATATTTTTGCTTCTGCCGAATATGATTTGAATTAAATAACCAGATTCGTATCCAGATTATTTAATTGTTATTATTATACAAACTGAATATTTCTAAATGATTATTACGATGTGGATACTTTACGTGTGGTCTTGATTCTTGATCGTGGTCAGCGACCAGCGAACACTGGAGAAGCGAGGAGACTGAAGAAATGAAAATAATTATTGTTGTTAGTTGCAATAATAATAATAATTATTGAAATATAGAAATGATGGTATAAAAACGGAGCTGAGTTGATCCATGGATACGTCGTGGAGGAATGCTTCAATAATGATTCGGTTTCGATATTGATACATCAATGGGAATTATTGGATTGTTACTATTTTACTTATTTTCTTCCTCTCCTCCACCAACTGACACACTATCAAAAGAGAGGATCTTGAATTGCGATACGGTTTTTACCGGACCGGTCTCGGCCTCCTGTCTCCTCACTCTCTGTGCTCCTGCCTCACGTTTGTTTGCTGAATGAAGATTTTCGATTTGATTTTCGAGTTGAGTTGTTGAGCTGGAATTGGAATTGGATGTGTCAGGGCCACTGCACCAGAACGGGACGAGGAGAAGTACGAGAGGAACGCCAGAGAGTCTGCATCAAATTAAAATCACATGTAAGTAATGAGGAAGCACTATATGAGTTGTTACACTTGCAATGCTTCAATAAAATCCTAGCAAAGTAGTAATTTACTACGTAACGAGTGCTCAGTGTGGAAGGAGTCGAGTTCCACTCGCAACAGACAAAGACAACAGTACAATTCTGGGAATGGGATTGCGCAAAGTTATGTATGTACAAGTGGAGACAATGTATCTCTAATCTCCCTATGTGCGGTGGGCACTGACTCCCTACAGAATAGTGCACTAGGAGTAGTCAAATAGACTGTTGTAGTAAACAGTTGCCCGTAGAATGGTTAGTTATATTTGCAGATGGATTGTAAATGACTGGTTAAGTAGGAGGAGGGAAATGTGTGGATGCAGAATGCAGACCGCTCAGTTGAGATTGAGATAAAAGTCAATCAAAGCCACAATCAACATCCTCGGCTCTCACTCTCAACGTATGTAGCTCTGTGTAGGTATAGGGAGTGCGGTAATGAGGCAGGAGGGAAATTTTATCCACTAACTTGTGACGACTGACACTTATTCAATAGAAGGACATTACGAGAGTTTCAATGTCTTGTTCCTCTTCCACAGAAAAAGACGTCGTCCGAGTCCCAATCCCGAATTGAGAGTCACCAAAGTTTTCCGACATAAATCACGAGAGTATTACGGATTTGTTTTGGCTCAATTTTGAAAATTGGTCAGTTGTTGTTTGTCTCCTTTGGTCTGCCACTCCTGCCCAACTTTAACCTCGCTTCCCCTCTGGTCTGGAGTCCCTTCCGACTTTCGACAATTGAGAGACGAGAAGACGGGAGAGTGGAGAAAACTGGAAGACGAGTGGAAATGTCTCGATGCGATGGAGACTGTTATTTAAACTTGACAGACGAGTTGAGAGTACATCCGTCCCGAAGACAGAGAGACTCAAGAAAGGGCAGTAGAACACAGTCTGTGGTTCACAGGGTTTTTCAAAGCAGCTCAAACTCTGACTGAAAAGTCTCAAGCTCTGAATGTGAACACAGAATCTTGAGCATATGTTAAGCCCATAGGAAATAGGAATTCGAATTCGTCTGATCAATAAACTCGTGAGACGCTTGCTCCATGCACACAGTCTAGCCAAGTCTAATGCTAGCGGGTAAAATACAATACCCGGGTTTCCTCTACCCTAACTTCGTGCCACTGCCCTGCGCACTACTCTCTGTCTCTCTTGTCTACGCTACACACACACGTACCTACATCATACCATGCACGAAGGGAAGGCATAGAGGGAGAGGCTCAAGTTGCATTACTTTAAATTGTATACGCTAAAAACACATACATACAGATATCCGTTGATATGCAAAGAGTGCAAAAAATGCAATCTAATGTTTCTATAATCCATATACACATCTAACAGGATGAATTTAATACTGCTGCCTTCACTCCCTTGTTTGAGTTGACTTTGGTTTGGCGGTAGGAGATTCACATGAATACAATTTTTTTCCCATACTTATTTATATACACGAAACTACACAAAAAAATACCAAAGTTTCCCCAGCGCGTGATTTCATTTTTTAACTTCAACCTAGGATAACATAGTAACGTAACAAAAAACCGACACCGAACACGGTAAAAAAACCACTGTCTAGCTAACAATACTGAAAGCTTCCCGTACTATTTTTTTTGGTTCGAGTCTACTGAACTACAAGTTCTCGTGCAATGTATACTAATATACAGACACAGCTGAGACTCAACTGGAGAGATAGTATCATAATTATGACTATAGACGATGCACCTACAAGTACGTGAGGACCGCGGAAAAGGATGGAAGGATCTGCTCGCAGCTACGAGTCCATAGATCTGGTGTATAGATAACGTCAATTTGGGGATCAAATATTCAATACATGCATTAAGTAGGTGCTCATAGTTTAGTAGCCAGAACCAGCACCAGCAACAGCACCAGAAAGAAATTCGGATCCAGAGTATGGAGTCTCATAATATATATGTGTAAAATATTCCAGACCCACAACCGAAATTCCTTGAATTTCTATGTAGACTACTCAATGATGAGTGCTGCTCAACTGGAACACGGCTCCCGTTGATTTCTATACACAGCGATATTTATTACATTTTTTTTCAATCAATTTCCTATCACACAACTGACAAGTAGTAAGTGAATCCATCATATTTTATACAGTCAATTAATAGGAAAGCGGTAAAAAATTCATTGGAATTTCTCCGCTGAGTCGTTGTTGCTACAAAAAATATAATATGCGCTACTTTTTCAACTCAACTCAACTGAAGATGCAAAACTATCAACAGTGTGTGCAGTATGCCCACACATACACGTTTAAAAAATATTAGCAAAATTTCAAAACAGCATATAACTCATAGTCATAGCATAGCAGAAGCGGACAAACCTTTATTTATATCTTGGATCCTTTCCTTCACATCCGAATGTACATAATATCCTCGCAGGTTGTACTGTTGAAAAATATGGTCCTTGAAAGAGTTAAACAAGCCGAGTTTTAGCCATAGGTATGTGGCGTTGAATACTCGACCATAGCTTACAGAGCCGACACCAAAGGACTCTGTCTGTCTGTCCGTGTAGGACAGGTAAAGTTTTAATTTAATTACACACCAAGGAGGACTACACGAAGAAGTAATTGATTCATTATTCATTCACCACCACTACCCGCATCCTATAGTCTCACAGCCTCCCCTGTATAACTACAATAAGACAATATCTAATTCTGTGCCAAAATCCAAAAAGTCCAAGCAGTCCAATCTCCACACTCACTCTCAACAACTCAGCACTGTACTATAGACTCGGAGGATGAGTCGGATGATTCACAAGGGAGAACAAGTCTCACCGTTCACAAAAGCACATCTGTGGCAAATGGGACTCGGACGGAGCAGGTGTACTCTGCGTCTCCTGTATGGAACACGGCACAAGAAGTAATAATAAAGTATGCAGGTCGGACGGACGGGGAAGAAGGGAATCCTCTTCTTCTTCTTCTTGTTTTAAATCCAATTAGAGCCACGTTGTAATAATTTATACCTGGTCCTGGCTCTACAATTTAGCACTGTATTATGTACAACCTTTATTTTTACAGATCCGAATTGCGGAAATTCACATCCACATGCAGAAGCACATTTTCCCACAGACTCACGAGCACATGATGATGAAAGTTAATTGAGTTTGTGTATGTTCTCTCTCGCAGTGGGACTGGAAATGCGAAGATCTCTCATTTTCCGACACACGCTCACACAGGGTCATTAATTCTGAGTCCAACGCCGTAATACACACAAGTATGTAGCTACAATTGTACAGGATGTGTACCACCGAGCCACCGGCTACACTAATGTGTCCTTTAATCTAATAATTATTGTGACAATGTGCTGGAGCTGGATGAGCCGGAAGACTGCGAACCAAAAGGTAGTCACATAATAGTGTGGAATGGTCCCAGCAGTGAAATTTATATGAGTACAGATTAATCCAGAGTCAGTTTTAAATCTCTGTTTCCTCTTACGGTGAAGTAGTATGTCTCGCTGAGCGGAGCCTTCTTGGAATTGCTGTATCTCAATGGAAACGGGAACTCAGCCTGAGACCTCTGACACGAGAGTAAGACAAAAGATGACAAAAGTTTGAGGACAGCGACAAGCGTCTCATTAAACTTGGTCTTGTTTAGCAGAGATTCCCAGAGAAAAAGTATCTCTGTATAGCCTGTGGAGGTGTAGTGGAGAAGGGAGAGTTCCCTCTATAATAATGCATGCAATGTCTCTATGGCGGAGTAGGTAGGTAGGTTACTCTGAATCTGAATTAGAAAATTGCAACATGGACACGACACCTGAGTTTCTTCACGTGCATACTTTGTAGATTGACTAGATCAACTTTTTCTAAGGACAACTTGACTTTGACTTGACTACAACAAGCCTTTACTATTGTGGCTCTCGGAACGTCAACGTCAATGCCGGCACAAACACTGCCGCTCACCATATAGACACCAGTCAGATCTGCAGACTACAGAGCACCTGAGACATGCAACGTGAAGACAAAGTAGGTGAGTCTAATTAAATTAGCGAGAGCCGGTGTAGTAAGAGGAGAGAGGTGCGATGATGATGAGAGGCATCATAATTATATTTCTCTGTTTATTTAGAAATCTCACTCGGCTTCCAGTTTCGAAGCCAAACAAACAAAAGTTTACCACTATTACTCACAATTTAATTCGCGCTTCTCGGGACTCGTGTTGTATGGAAGTGGAAGGGGATCATTGGAAGGTTGAGATTGAAATGATTCGAATTCGAGGACTGGATATATGTATAAAATTATAGGAGAGCAGAATAATAATTATACAGTGTAAGAATGAATTAGAATGACTGTGTGTGTGGACAGGAGGAATAAGCGCGAGACTCATCTCTTGCTCAGACTGGGACTGCTACACACTGCTGATGATCCTCTCGTCGTCCTCGTGTTCGAAATGTAAACGAAAATAAGACGGGGAACTCCACGCGAAGACCAAAGGCTGAGCGAATCCAAAGAATCCAAAGGGGAGGCAATAAAAAGAGACAGAAATGAAAAACTTGGCAATTCACTCCTTGGACTCAACTCGTACAGAGAGAAGATGAGCCAGTTGAGAGTGTGTGTGGATGGATGGAGGGAGAACATGGAGTGGGACTGATACGAGGATGATGATGATGATGTTGATATTCCTAGCTTACGATTAGACTCGCCTTTACATTTCCCTTTTAACTTTACTTTGAGGAGGCTAAGGTTCATCTTTCCTATTTTTTTTTTATTTCCATTTTTCCTTATGTATATCCTACTGATATACCGCAGACAGGAGGAGTGGAAGTCTCATCGTGAGTTATCCTGCAGACTACTGAGGAGTCAAAGCGGATGGTCTGGCCCTGGCGTTGGCGTTGGATATGTAGGTAGGTAGGTAAGGAGGAGGAATGGAGCATAATTACGTTGGAGGTACCTACTTACAACATCTCTCCCCCATCTCAAACTCTCAACTCACTTCCAAATGGGAAATAATGCCGAGTTGGAGGAAGGCAGTTTGGCAGTTTGCGTTTGGTCGTTTAGAAGAATACAAGACGGGGATGGGATGCGATGTAGGTGAGTTGTACATTTTATGCTAAATTCCTCTTCACTCCATTTCTATTCTATTGCATTGGAGTAGCTGTTAATGTTGGCACTGAGAATTTTAACAATGAGCATTAGTGGTTCAGTTGGTCTGGTCCTGGTCCTGGTCTTGCAGTGCTCTTGTTGGGTCTATGCTATATACTGCATATACTCCAGAACCTACCTTCGTACATTCCAACTTTGCCTCTGCCAGGCTGAGAAAAACCTGAAAACAGGAAAGGCAAGAAGTTTTTACTATATGTAAGTAGCTATGTGATGTGCATGTGGCCCATTACACCCTTTACACACTAAACAACTTGCTCTCCGTTTTTTGCTCTTTTTTTATCTCTCTCTCTCGCTACCATCAACACAGATAAGACCAACATTTCTGCAAGACAGTGTAAGACACGGAATAGGCAACAGAAATTGCAATTTAAAGCCAGCCAATGATTTACTATGCCCTATACTACTACCGCATCCCATCCCCATCATCTTCTTCGTACACCAGTACACGTACGTACTGTACAGTAGTCGATAGCCTCATGTCTGCCTCTGCGCTCACTTCAAATCCTCTCGCTCTCTCATTATTAGCATTGTACGAAGCGGATGTGGAAGGAAGGAGTAGTTCGCGCCATTATCAAAGCCATCATCATCGCTTCAGGTATTCAAAGTGGAATAGCTACGTGAATCGACTTTGTGGATCGTGGAGTGGAGAAGAAAAATATTCTCCACACCTGAGACGAGATCCTATACGATTCTTATGGGCTTTGGTTTAATCCAAATCTTATACATGATCTACAATCTACAGTCTACATAAAGTGCATAGCCCAGACGACGAGAGACACAAGTCAGACATTACTCTCCATCTCTTCGTGTCAATATTGTCACTGCCCCATAATACTCCGTGCCCGTGCATCACTGACTCCTCTTCACAAGACAGATTAACAGCGCTCCCAAGAACACGACCAAGTTTATCCTGCATGAGTCCATACACAAATGTTGTACATAGTAGGGATTGAAAAACATTGCCCTCTGCGTCTCCATCCACGTGCCAAAATTATTTGGATGCTTCATCTGTAAAGTGTAAAGTAAACTTCCACCGTGGCCAAAGCCTCCACGTTGGTTCAGTTTCAATATCACCATCGGCATTGGCTTATTGGGCCCATGTTTCACGTTTACTTTGTACAGAGAGACTTGACATGGCCACTTCGACTTAAGGATATGGATATGACTACTTACATACATCGAGGCGCACGGAACAGATTCAAAATGTGTGCGGACGCGTTTGTAATATAAAGGAGCTCGGCACAGGTGAGGCTATGAGGTAAAATCAAAACCAAACGCTATCAGCTAGTGTGTGTGTGTGTGTGTATCCTTCACATTTCTACTAAAACTCCCCAGGTAGTGGAAGAGCAGACGCAGACTATGCTCAGTTCATTTTTCCTATTATCGTTGTTTGCACACATCCACAGGCAGAGCCCAAATAGATCAGCTTAAGTTCCTAATTTAAATATTATACGCAAATGGAGTAATTGTTAATGTTAATAGGGCTTCACACATTACGACTCCGCGTCGCATTCAAGCGCCCAACCACAATCAAATTCAAGCTACCTCAGTAATGTTAGTTGAACGGTTGAACGTATGTGTGTACTATCTTCAATCTTCAGCCTAGGTACACTGTGCTGTAGACTGCAAGTAAATTGTAAAGTGAGAGAGATAAGCGGCCGGGGAAACATGCCTCCACTTTGACTCTCTCTTTGGATCTGATCTACTTTTAAATTTAAACAACCATTTAAGTACTTTAAGTTTTTTGCCCAGTGTAGACTGTAGGACTACAGATACAGACAGACAGACGAAAGACACAACTCGCTAGATACAGTGCCATTTTTAATATGAATGCGAAACCGTGTTTAGAATTTAGAATTCACATGCTCCCTCAGCCCAGTATACTCACGATCAGTACTTTTAGCCCACTCAAATATTTAAATTATCTTCTCCGAGCTGAATTAATGGCTCTCTCAAATTCTCTCACGCTACTCACGCAATGACTGAGACTTTCCTGAGCTGCAGATCAGAGACTTGTAGCTCTGCCCGATTTTACAGATACGTTCTGTTTTCTGTTCTGCATCCCGCACTCCACATGAATGGGTCACATGGTCTGGTAAATGAGACAGTGACGAGCATTAGTTCCTACATCTGCATCTCCGGACGATTGAGACTTGCCTTAACCTAATCTCATTGTCAGATCAAAATGAGAAAGGACATGAAGCAATGACTCCCTGTCAGTCTCTTTATTTAAAAACTAAAAGTTTAAACTCTCCTGTAAATAAATTCAAAATTAATACAAGCTCAAGGGGAAAGTTTGAGGGCGAGACCATACTATGCACGTACCTACTTAAGTGGAGACATCAGTAATAAATCTAATTTAAAAACTAACCTCCTGCTCTAATACTCTATACTGCTATGAATATTTATGTGAAATCTTTATTTCATTTGCTTATAATATTAGCACACAGATCATACGGATAGGAGCAGGAGTAAAATTGCCAGAGCAGAAGACAGACAGCACATGGGCATAGAGAAGAAATAAAAAACATTCAGATATCTTCTTCCTTTTCTAAAAGTTAACGCTAGCTTGAGGCAAAACTACGTTTAATTACATCTGTAGCATCAGCTCACCAGTTTCGGGTGAGTGAGCATAAAATAAGACATAAAAAACGCAGTTGGGCAGTAACATCCCAAACCAGAGCCATTCTACAAGCTACATGCTTAAATAGCCATAGCCATAGTCTCCCCTCATTATGATTCATGAGCAGAATATAATTACCAACCACAAGGTAATTTATACGTAACTATGTATTACACGCGGCATTGTATAGCCTGTACCATATAATGTGCATGTGAAACAAACGGAGCGGACTCAGTCCTTTAAGAAAACATACTAATTGTGAGGGATGAATGGAAATGGAAAACAATTCAATTTGTTCAACATGGTATCAAGGGAAACGACTCCAGAAACCGAGAGCTAATCAGTTGTCATTATCAGTAACACACACAGAGGAACGAACGCAGCCACGAAATACAGAGAAACAAAGCAGAGGAGAGTAAAGAGTCTATGTTGATTGTGATTCTTGATTCTTGATGAGAATCTGATTGGTTTGCTAAACGTCCCTTTGTTTAATGTTAAGTCCCTTCCTTGACAATGCGCTCCCGCTTAAATAGATTGTTGAGTTAAACAAGGAGTGACAATAGGAGCCCCTGTATAATTGTTTCGGTTGGAGTCTGAAGTCTGAGTTGGATTTATTTAAATGTACGACAACACTACTTCAGATTCAGACAACACATCACACAGTACCAGTGCCCAAAGAAAACTTATGCATATTTAAATGGTTAAATAAATTGTAGGAGACCATGCAGACTGAACAACTCTGCCTTCAATGTAATAGGGCAGCGCAGATGAGTTTGTTTTTAGCACAGATATATAATTTAGAACTGAAGTATAATGTGCAGTGCTATATTATGTAAGTACTCGGGTAGAATAATAGCTCGTCGACATTTATGAATTAAAATGAAGGTAGGTACCTGGACCTGGGCTCCATGGGCTGAAATGGTATCCATGCTTACGTAAGGATTTATGGAGAATTCAGAGAATTGGGAATTTATGCTTTCCGGCTTTCCTACAAGGCTTCCCTCTATTTTATGTGATAATAATACATCAATAAAACTTTGTCCCATTTATTTGCGGGACCGCATTTCATGCTTCGGAGGAAACAGACATTGAGCTCGTAGTTCTGCATTAAGTACCGTCCTCCCCGTACATATTATGACAGGCCTCCACACCAAAAAGTACGAAGAAAACCAATTCTGCCAAAACTACACTGCATTACATACCAAAACTGCAAAAAGGATCAAAACTCCGCAACTCTACACCATAGAGCCAGAACCAGAGGTCCCATCATGATCCCATATCCCAATATCCCATGCTTATTTTTGCAAATCTCCTTGTCTTCCATACACTTGTCTCATTGTCTGGGCTGGCTGGAAACTTCCAATAATGACGTCATACATTTTGAGGGAGGGGTGTCTGGAAAAAATCCCTTATACTAGTCATATCCAATACGGATTTGTATTTACTTTGGGGGAGGGGGGAGGCTCAAAATTGAGGATTTTTGCATGACTTTATAATTGGAAGCTCCGATAGCGCTGCTGCTACTACTACTACTACTGCTCGCACTGCCTGAGTTACAATCTACAAAAGCTGTGCATGCAAACTTTTAACTTTTATGTATTCCTGATAGATTAATCTATTGGGAGCTTCCAACTGACGATGAGACGTCCACATCGTACACATCATACATGTTTGGAGTGGGGTTCTTGAAAAAATAAAAATTCCTTCTGTTAAACATTTCATAAATATTAATTGAAAATGTGTAGGTTAGAATACTGGACTAAAAGCTACAACTAAGGATTCTGATACGACGTAACAATTGGGTCTCCCTGTGCTCATTTCATGACAAGCTTGAATTTGAGCTCGTGGCAGAGCGCAGCGATACAGAGTCTCGTATTATATTACAGACAGTGAGAGGGCCCAATAAATGGGTTTAGCTTTAACTCACTTCGTTCCGAGTCTGTAATAAATGTGCAAATACAAACGTATGTAAGTACTTGGGTACATATCAAAATGTATTTCCACTTCCACATCTGAGAGGATTGAGACTTGAGAAGGCAGAAGGGGAAGCCTCTGTGGTTTGCATTGCTTCGGCTTTCATTTTCATAACATTATTATTGGTGCCAATATATTTTAAGCCGGCACACAAACCATGAGTCGAGTCTCTCCTGCTGAGTTCTTCTCCCCATCGCTATCTTCGTTCCTATTGTTTTCCGCAGAACGGTTGACGGGAGCGGAAATGAAATGTAAACTTTAACTTTGTTTGTGGTGAGATACAAAACGCGTGTGGAAGTGGAAATACTAACTCAACTATGTTACTCTTCTACTTCAGCTTCCATCCACAATTACTTCTTTCCTTTATTATTCCTTTTTTAAAGTACCTACCTACAAAGCATGTCTGTCTATGCCTATAGATATTACAGCTATAGTAGGGCCAGTCTCGCGTTCAATGGTTCAGTTGTTGAGTAGGAGGCTTAACCGATTAATTTCTGCTCAACGGCAAACGGCAACTCCTGATGATGATGACTAAATAGATAATCGCCTCTATAAAGTCTTTACTTTTTATTTACTATCTATTTCTAGACAAAACCATTGCTGACTAATAGCGAATGGTGAGCGGGCACTGGCACTGGCACTGGTGACGACATTCCTCTAGATTTTCCTGCTGGCCTGGCAACTACCAAAGCCTCCACTTCCCCTCCTAATATGTTAAATTCAAACAGTCATTTCCATATTTCCAAGTAATGCCAAGCCAAGGGGAAATAATTAGCATCTATTCCTCACACCAATTCCAATACCATTAGATCCAATAATTAAAATCAGAAGCGTACGCTTTGTTAAATTTAAATCAGTAATTATTTAATAGCTACAGAGCCCAAATTAATACATTGTTCAAATTCAAAAAATGTGACCAACCTGAATATTTTTCTAGTAAAAAGCCCGACTTAATCCATAATCAATCCGTTCTACATTGTGCTCTTGTTGTTGACCGGGTGTTCGTGGTGATACTGATGACTGGTACTGGTAGGATAATAATGGGCGGGCACTCGCAATCCTTAGGACTGGACTCGGTCAGGACGTCAGGATTACGAAACAATTTAAGGCGGCAGCTTTAGAGAAAAGTTGAATGGATTTTCCACTCTACTTCAAGAGTAGTAATTATTGAATGGAAAGAGGAAAAAAAACTTGCTTGATATGATCTACATTTACTTAACTTGAATTCTGCGAGGTGAAGTGCTGGTGCTGACTATAGTGCAGTAATTGGATTATTGTGCATGGGTTCTCGCTCTCGGTCGGTCTACAATTACTTATGTTTGTTCCAGTTTTTCGAGTTTGTTTGTGTTTGTGGTGTAGCATCAGTGACACGTGCTAAAAGAATTCTCTGAAGACTGATTTCGATTTCAGTTTCAAATGTTTCAACAGACAGGAGCAGAAGCTCCAGAATCCAGTGTCAATAATTCGCGTTTGAGAGACATAATCCATTATATATCATATTTAATATGCATACATTACAATCTTGATTCTTGATATTACATATTAAAATTATATACTATTTATATAAGTTTGAAGTTAGTATATAGAAGAGTTGCTGCTAGAGTTAGGAACTGACTAGTTGCTTTGGTTGAATTATATTATTATTTGTTATTGACGATTACAATTCTTAAAATATTTACTCAAGATTGGAAGCATATCAATGTGAATTTTACAATCAGAGCCTTTTATTTTTATCCATGAGATGTACTATAATCCCCACTTCCCCAGTATCTCCTCTTGGTATGTGGTTGAAGCATGACGATTGCGATTCCATTTTACACACAATCATTTGAATCCACGCAGGTAATAATTATTGCAATTAAGTACCTAAACTTTGAAAGACATCACTATACGATACTGACTGTGCCTTCAGCCGTCGTCACTCTCTGTTATGTTGTCTGTGCACGCAGAAACAAAACTGGATTGACCTTGGCTGAGTCTAAACTTCAGCTTTTACTCACGGTTGCACTTTTTGTAAGATGAAGATTGTGATTGTAGAAATAAATTTATGATAATAATATAGACGAAGACGGTAATAAGAGAATATAATACAATACAATAAATGATTAATATTTATGCAGACTGCAGTCAGCACCCAGCCTGTGTACTACTTACTTAACTAATTGCGCGAATAAACTTTTATGCAAAACCACAAAGAAAATCAGCAAACCATGGGAAATTGGGAAGTGAATGGGAATAATGTTACGCGAGTTGTCGTTTGCATTTGTTAGGGCTGGTTCGGGTGCAGCGGGCGAGGGGGAGTATGTACCTAGTATCTGTAATTAAGACCCAAGGAGTGTAATAGTAATACATTTATTTTGCCACTTAAGCATTTGAAATATAAATAATTAAATAATGTACTTAAGTAACTAAAAGTACTGCATTTAAAAGTCTGTGGTTGAATTCAAGTTTCAATTTATTCAATATGCAAAATTGTTAATCAAACGTAATCGTACCCAGTCACTTCTGTTAAGTTAAAAATTTAAAAATCTCTCAAGCTAATATAATAATCCATAAAAATAACTATAAAAACCAGAACTTAAAAAATTTGAATTACATTTTAAAAGCCATTTAAAAATTTTATTTTGCATGTATATTTATTTTAGTCATAGTAACTTAGGTAAGACCATAAAAAAGAAAAATATATATCTTATATTATAACGAAACAAATTCCATCTGTGATGTTACACCTCTCGGAAACAGCTGGATGATCGCTGATTATTTTGTTCATTTCACTCGGAGAAATCGCCACGTATGACGTACGTAACACTTTGAAGTTTGAAGATTAAATGGTTTATTTAATTTATTTTACAATCACACTGCACACTTGCTTTGTATTTATGTATGTTTCGCCTTTCAATCTCTTAAAAATCTACGAGACACAGCGTATATTTTTTTTTCAATCGAACAAAAACGATAGGAGATCAAAGTTATGTGGAGGTTCGAGCTCAAACTATATACACTATACACACAAAGGCAAAGTTGAAGGACTCACTCTCACATGTGCAAATGATTGTTAAAATATTTGAATACTTCCTTTGACCGCCCATGAATGCTAAATAAAAATTGATTCTCGTCGAAGGACCCAAAACATTTCCTATTTTCAAAAGTATCCATCAGATGTAAAAGCTTTTGAGGTGTCTCCTTAAAGTTAGCAGGAAACAATATATTTAGCATCAAGTATATATATAATATGAACTCCATTATTGTTGTATGCATAGCGGTTGGAGCAAAAACGAAATATCGTATTTTTAATTCCATATTCTGCTACGTGATACTCTTCTGAATAGTTTTTGGTTTTTACACAATAAATATATACAAAAGTATTTTCCATTGTCAACTGCGTTTCTGTCTACTTCTTCTTTGTCCCAAAGGAGATTGTGGGAGTGACATGTTACTCTATATTTACATACTTGCGGCGCATCCAAGTGGAAAGAAAACATGACACTGCTTTTTGCACAGATCTCTCCCCTCTATGTGGTCTCGTCCCAGCTCCCAGCACACATAGTTGACGGTCTCCTCATTCTCTAAATCCGGAAAAATCACTATTTTCCAGCCTGGAGGAACTGTCCCAGGCGATCCCCCAGGAGTTTCTTGCTTATTGTGCAGAACAATGAAAACGAGACCAAATAATATAGTATACGTTTTTGACATTTGGAATGAAACGAAGAAAGACTCAACCCAAGGAAGAACCAACAGCATATTATTATGCACGGTTAGTTACCTATTTGTTTCAACTGTGGAAGTTCACCTTCTCGCTCAGTTTTCAATTTTAGCAATAAAATTCTTGCTAATGAGCGACTTTGGGAATCTATGAAACACAGTGCTGCAGATGTGTCTTTAGGGGGAGTTACGTAAGATCTAATGATTCCGTTTGATGTCCAATTGGTACTTACATTTCAAATTTCAAAGGTAGCTTCGATCGTAAAATTGGAGGTGAGGTAGATTAAAATGTACCCCTTCCGCATCCAATTTCTGCGAAACCAGCTGGCAACATACTCCGAGTGGAGTTTTCCAAATCAGAGAAATACAATCACTCGCCCAATATTCAGTCGATCTGCTTAAATATAAAAGTGAGATTAAATTAAATTCTTTGCACCTGTTCCCATTAAAGATAAAAGTAAATAAAACTCATCGTAAGGCGACACTACAACTCACAATCCACTCCATCTTCCCATCGCATCTTTAGCATGTGCTCTCGATCGCATAATAAAGCGAATACTGAGAAAGAGAATCCGTGAATTTGGGGCGGGGTAAGGTGGTAGGAGATTCGAGGAAGTATTTTCCTTCCGTACTCTCACTTAATTTGTACTCGTTCTACTTGTCCACATTATTAGGTCTCTCTCTCTGGTTACGTTATTACATAAAGGCAGGTCCTGTCAAAGCTGGAGAAATAGGACTTGTGATATTGTGTAACCACTGTCACCTTTGACTTCGACGCTGGTGTAATTTTGTGTTTGCTTTGACTTTCGCTTCTTTGAAATACGAGTGAATTATTTCGCGTAGCAAGTAGCAGTTCGCATTTTTGAAATTGAAGGAGTCTATCGATTCTACAGAAATATTTGCAAAGGACCTTTCTACAGTTTACATTCCCTGTTGGTTTCTGAAATAATACTCTCTCATGTTGGGCTATTTCGCTATATTGATTACATGTAGATTATTCACGTCCTTCATACCTGGCACTAGTAGCAAACATATCGACTGTCAAAAACCAAAATGACCCATATCCAATTTAAGCTAGAATCAAAATGTCCTATATGTCGCAAAAACAAAATGCGAAACATGTGCAAAATGTTAATTAAGAGTTTTTGAAAAGCGTGAAATGTTTTATTTACATGTTTTTGAAAAGCGTAAAATGTTCTATTTACATATTTTTGAAAAGCGTAAAATGTTCTATTTACATATTTTTGAAAAGTGTAAAACTTACATATTTTTTAAAAGTGTGAAATGTTTTATTTGAATGCTTTCAAGACATATTTGAATACTTTTGTAGATAGTGGATATTGTTTTTAGCTACAAATGGATATGGGTCATTTTGGTTCTTCACAGACGATATGCATATAAATAATGTTGGCCTGTGGTTCTCATGAAAGACAAAGGGAATTAATCGTATATGTAGTAATAAAATATTTGTACATAATCGACATCATGTAGTAATAATGAGGACTGCAACCTTCGGCGGATGAAAGATGCTAGCTGATTTGATGCCCCAATACGTATTCCTGCCAGAGAAGGAGTTGATGTTGATTGAACTGGTAACACGGGATAATTTACTTTTGTTAAGTATAAAATATTATGTTATTGTTGAATGTTAAGTGAGAGTGAAATGTGTTTTTTTTTTAATTTCAGAGAATAGAATAGTTGGAAATAATAGACGCAATAACTGTATAGCAAAATAGCAATGCGAATAAAACAATCATTTTTGAAAAAATTAAAAGAGGTTCAAATTTTCACTTTACGTAAGTAAATCGTAAAGTTGTAGGGTGCACAGCCTCCTGCATTTGGGCTGAATGCTTAAATATTAGATAAGCATTTGCAGAAAATGGATATTTACGTTTCATAAGTCATGGATTTGGAATAATTCATAATTTATGACTATATAAGCAATCGGATTAATTTGGTAAGTATTATTTCCATTGCCAAACTTTAATCCAATCAACTTCCAAAGTTGGCTGCTCCCACAAGTCTGCTTCCTCAGGGTCAAAGTCACCATATTCCTCTGGAGGAAAAAAATCCCCACCCACTGCTAAGTTGAGAATGAGATAGAATGGTTGGTCATAAGGTTGTCCGTCTTGTGTGTAGAATCCAGGCCAGAAATTCTTTGTTATTCCTTCGGAATGATACTGTGAACCGTCAACGGACCAGCGAACAGCGTACTCATCCCAATGAAACCCAAATGTGTGGAAGTCCTCACTAAAGTCACTATCGAAATCCCGTCCTCCTGGCCCAACAGCTCCCTTCTGATCCCATGATGGACCAAAGTGGACTGATCCTACTAACTGATTCGTCCTTTGACCTCTGAACTCTACAATGTCAACTTCTCCGCTGGAGGGCCAGTACCCGTAGACACTCTCGGAGGGCATCATCCAAAAGGCCGGCCACAAGTGTTTTCCTGTAATAAAAAATTGCCTGTTCACAGTGTTCACGATTGTAATTTGTAAATTCAAGTGCCTAATGTGGAAGATTTAATTATTAAAACATGATGATACCTCTTGGAAGTTTGGCTCGAATTTCAAATTTTCCATATTTCCAATTTTCCTGTGTGGTAATCTTGGCAGAGGTGAATGGTTTATCTGGGGACACTCCGTCTCCCCACCATTCTTTTCGTGCAGTTATAATTAGTTTGCCATCTTGAACCCGAGCATTCTCTGGACGGTCGGCCACGTAACACTGAAGCTCATGATCCCCAAAGCCTATATAGATGCGTTAGTTCCAAGTTACATTTGTACAATAATTTAATAATAATTAGGCAATTATTATATAATCCTCATTTAAATTGAGCATGCAACCAATACCTCAGCATTGGTGGTGTGTTTTCAGTGTAGTGTAAAGTAGAAATTACCATTGCATCCTTCTTCGTAATTCCAGCTTTCCAGCTACTATTGTCAATACTCTCACCATTAAATTCTTCTGTCCATACCAACTCCCAATCCGCCGCATCCCCAAATTCAACGATTGAGAAAGTAAAACTTAAAAATAAAATAGGGTATGCGTATGAGAGTCTCATTATCCCACTTTCTGTATCACTTCCACAGCGCTAAATTTTATTACTATAATATAAATGAAATAAAATATCTGACACTGGAATTGAAATAGTTTTTTGCACGTTTTTTATTTTACTGTCGTCTGCCGTAACTTAAATTAATTTACATAATAATATGCTCTTGATATGATATGATAATTAATACACCTATTTTTTATCATATTGCAATTCAGTTAACATGAGTGGGTGAATTTTGATTTGGACACCTGATAAATCCATGTTACTATCGCATCATATCGCACATATCACTATTTCAAAAGATAAGCGAGTTAACACAATTAGGTACATACAAATACGCATCACACACTCCTTTAGTTGTAAGTTTTATTTGTGAAAGGCAACACAAAAATTATAATGGACGGAAAAATATGTTTGCTGTAGAATAATGTTACAATTGATCAGTTTTTTATAGTGATTTTGTTATCTTCCATTTTCTAAACAAGTGAAGCATAATATGCATATACGTTATTAAATGTTTGAATTGCATAATTAATCTATGTTAGCTAAGGACTATTTTTATCATTGAAGCTTTGTTTTGTAGTGTTGTGTTATTCTTCCTCTGGTTCATCAGGAGGGAAAAGTATTTTCTCACCATTAGCGTCCACGAGCTCATCAACGTCTTCGTTAATTTCAATGGCTTCATCCGTAAATTGATCGACATAATCTTGATCTTTGTTGTCCGTCTCTTGCTCCGGGATTTCTGGTTCTTTGTTGTCTGTCTCTTCTTCCAGAAAATCTAGATCTTTGTTGTCCGCCTCTTGATCCGGGAATTCTGTATCTTTGTTGTCCGTCTCTTCAGCAGCATCAGCCTCTTCCTCGTTCTCGTGCTCACTCCCGTCGCTCTGACAACGAATTTGAACTTCTACAACATCAGTCGCTTCTATCGTCATCTCGGCCACGAGTGACCTTTGAACTTTTCCAGACTTTCCTTTGGGCAATTCGGGAACAATATGCAAGCCACCCCGAATATGCTTGTAATTTGGAAGTCGATCTTGAGAAAAATGTAAAAAAAAAAATTGAATTTCAATTTGGATTTCATATAGCTCTCCTCTGAATAATTTGATACATTTGTAATGTCTCCTCTGGACAGTACACGTATAATTGGAGTAAAATTGCGAGTACAAAAAAAAGTTTTGTGATTAGACTGAATGCTCAAAACAGTCTGGACGAGGGAGAGCGTAAAAATAGCTACCATTAGCAAATTGAATTATTTCTTCTGGAGAAGCCTCGCTATCTTGGAGAGTGACGTAAGCTCTTGGAAAACTCCCTCCGCCCTCAGGATCTTCGACGCCTATCACGCAAACTTCTCCAACTGCATCATGCTGATTTATTATATCTTCTATTTCCGACGGGGAAATCTATTTTATTTTGTCAAAATGCCAAGGCAAAAAAAAAGCAGAGAGCTATTAAATAAATCCCATCCACTCATGCACAAAATCTATTCTTTAACAACATGCAAAGAACAACTATCTATACTATTGATACACATAATAATAATAGTAATATTTTTAAGCATGCAGTCACATGATTATTCCAATATTTAAAGATTTCCTTAATCCGATCAACAATAAATACGAATCCATTGTCATCATAGTAGCCCATGTCTCCTGTAAATAAAGGAGTAATACAAGTGACTTTTGTATATTGACCAATTTCAAAGTTAACAGGTTACAATCATCATATTTTACCTGTTCGAAACCAGCCATCGATGAACGCGTTGTCGGTTGCCTACATTATGAATAAAATTTAACAAATTATTGTCTAACTATTACTGTACCTACATAGTTACTAGTCTAGTTCGTGTTGTCAGACTATAACCTCTTTGTTGTTAAGGTAGTGTGTAAACATGCATAGGCTTTTCACACAAATTTCTCCTCTTTCTTGAGCTCCCAAGACTTCGCCAGTGTCTGGATTTCGAATTTGTAGAGAGACCCCTGGAATAACCTTCAATTAAAAAAAAATTTCGTTAATTCAAAAATAAAGTGGAAAGTTTAACAAATTAACAACACTATATTTAAGTAACATACCTTTCCAACTGAAAACGGCGGGACACCTACATTAAAAATATAATTTAAAGGAAATATCACGTACATATATTATGTGAAAATAAGTGAATTGCACTGATTCAGTAATATTATAACGTAAATAGTACCTTCCAGCTTCACCCGATTAGAATCATCAAAGTCCATTTCAGCAGTTAGCGGGGAAACCTCAGTGAGTCCATAGCACTTTACAATAAAATTACAATTACAAAGTTAATATCAATTAACCTTTCAAACTTCAGTAGTTAAGCAGCATCATTAATTGTTTGGAACCATTAGTTCTTATTAGTCCAATTTGTAATTAAATATATGATAGCAGTTTATAAGGGAAATGACGAGCACCACCTCCCATCAATTGGTTTACTTACGTTTACGAATGCATCAAGGTTTTCAAGCCGAGCCATCGCTTTCTCCATTGCCGGAGTAACCTGAGCCCCTCCCGTGGCAACTACTTCTAAGCTATAGCATCAATATCAACTCTAAAATTATGTCTGGATAATAATTACAATAATTCATACACAAATTTTAAACAATGCCAATTGAAACTGCATATCGTCTGTGAAGAACCAAAATGACTCATATCCATATGTAGCTAAAAACAATATCCACTATCTACAAAAATATTGAAATACCTCTTGAGAGCATTTAAATATATCATTTTACATTTTTCAAAAATATGTAAATAGAACATTTTGCACTTTTCAAAAACATGTAAATAGAACATTTTACACTTTTCAAAAACATGTAAATAGAACATTTTACGCATTCCAAAAACATGTAAATAGAACATTTTGCACTTTTCAAAAACTCTTAGTTAACATTTGACGCATGTTTCTCATTCGGTTTTTATGACATAATTTTGATTGTAGCTTAAATTGAATGTGGGTCATTTTGGTTCTTCACAGGCGTTATTAATGTGTTTGAATACCTTGAAAAATCGTACTCTGATGCTTCTGGATCGTTAACTAAGAGGAGTAAGAACGTTGGAAATCCCCAAATTAGGCCAGGCTACAGGATTCAACGCCATAGGTGAGGGTAGAATACAAATACAAGGGGAGGAAAATGGTGTAATGTGAGAAAGCATGAGGAGAAAGTGAAATCATTTATAGATTAGCCACTACTTATACAGGAGATATTATGTTAACTTTTCGATAAGACTAATTGAAAAGAAGAGATATTAAAAGTGAAATTATTAGAGGAATACAGAGAAGCATACCTTATAATTATTAACTGCCTCGAAAATGCCTATTTTACTCACAGTGGACAATACAATTCCTTGATTTCCAGAGCAGAGCAATGTGAGGGGAAAGATACTCCCAGTGATGTGTGAGCCTTTGGTGACAAGTAAATTGGGCTTGTCCGTCGTGAAAGGCATGAGCATGGTCGTACTGAGGGCATTCACAACTGTTCGATGTGTATGCACAGCCCCTTTACTCCGACCCGTAGTCCCACTCGTGGGTAAGATTAATGCGGGATCGTCTCCACAAATTTCAAGGTCCGGCATTTCTTCAAAGTCAAATTAATTTATGATCCCAAATTAATAATGTAATAAAACACAATTATTCAACTGTTTAACAAATCAAACAAAAATTAATCTCACCAGACTCGTCATCTTCCAAAAGCTCTTGGAAAGGAGTGCAGCCCTCATGTTCTCCTATAACAATAACTTCCACCTCCCAATACATTCGCTCCGCCACTTCCAAACACATCTCAGCCAGCGCTGAGTCACAAAGGATCCAGCCCGCCCGAGATTCCTCCACGCGGAATGCAAGTGTATCTAATTAATTCAAATTCAGTTGGGAATAAATTCAAATAAAAAATACTTTAATTCCACTTCAGTTTCTTGATTCAACTTGGTCAGTGATATTGCTATTGCAGTACTTATAATTCGATAATGTGAAAAGCCGTTATCTCACCTGCATCATCTTCCGGGTATGTAGATCTTATAATACCATTTGCTCGCCAAACACCTGAACTCAAACACGTAAAAAAACCGCCGTTTAAGTACTTCTTCTAGAGTGTGAGAGCATTAACGAAAATAGAAGCAAATGAAAAATGTCCTACCCATAAAGAAAGTATGAAGTTTGGCCAAGTAGTACGTCATAAAAATTGCCGTGTCTCCTTTCCGCATTCCACGCTTGAACAAGCTACACGCTATCTTACGAGATTCCACTTCGAATTCCGAGAAGTCTTGAGAATCTCCAGTGACTGAGTCTGTCTGATGGTGTTTGTGAGCAATACGCAATAATAATTCATGATTTAGTTCTGTTAATACGCTTCAATCGAACCAAGTACTAACATATCAGCAGAATCGTTAGCTTAATTTGTACATTATACAATATGTGCTTTAAAATCTGACAAAAAAATGGAACTGTGCAAGAGAGGTATATGCTTAATGCTTACTATCCATGTTGTCTTCCCAGCCTCCACGTGCTTCTCCACCTTCTTGAGGATGAAGTCAGGGAGGAGGTCATCTTCGTTGAAAGCGACTTGCACTTTATAGGGACTCTCCAGTGTCAAATCTTCTCCCATTTCAAAGCCAGATCAGAGAGGAGTGTCGTAGCTGAGCGGAGTCTCTTCACCGGATTCTCCTGACACCGGAAGCCGGACTTTTTAGATGCAGCTGTACTGGGCTGGAACAGGAGAGTTGAAGTTGTTCTTGGTCGTCGTCGTGGAGTCAAAATGGTCAAAGTAAAATGTAATGTGAGTACGTGAGATAAAATTATTGTCAGAGGACGTTTAAAAAAAACGTGTCCTATCCTATTTTCATCTGGCTTGACAACCAGTTTGGAACTGTATATTTCGTGTAATACTGCTGCCCGATAGTTACAACACAGCGTGTAATTCACATTGACATTAATATATACAGTGTATAGGGCATTATTATGGTGGTTATGTGTAACGGGGAAAAGGTAGGACGGTATGATTGGCAGAAAACATGGGGAGCAGTGACATATGCCTGAGACATAGGGCTCGGACCGGGACGAATGTGCGAATAATTTCAAGAGACCATAACTCTGTGATGATAATAATTGAAATAGTAAAGGAATCGATCGGATATATCGAGACATTTTGGACACGAAGAATAAGTGATTTTTAGCTAGATGACGATTGATAACTTTGTAAAGTGAGCAATATTATGGATATGGAGTTCCAGTTTTTTCCAATACAAAAATTCATGCATAGGCCAATTGGCATATTTCATATGGTTCTTGTTCTTGTTAAATAATATTCTAGGTATTTGATACACAGCTATTTTTGGTCATTTATATTTCCTCCTCCACTCCGAACACGAATTGTACCTTTATTTACTACTTGCATCAAGCACCACCACCAATACAAAAACCAATACGAAAACCAATACAACAACACTGTTTGCTGCAAAATACTGCTCAATCTTATCTGACGATTAACAGTGTTTGTTTACTTCTCTCTCTCTCTCATACTTGTATTTCATTTCCCCCTATGTTGAACCTCCGACGGAAGAATTAACGGCAATAGTCACTTTTTCATGGGAAATCAATGAATCGATCCCATGAATATGTGCAATTATATCACCAGTTACATAAAATACTCTCAAGTCTTTGTGGATTTCTAATTTTTCCAGGGATATTTTATTGGGTAATAATTAGTTTGGAGCATAACTGCAAAAGCTGGGAAAACAAATGTAGGTTTCCAATGCCAATTCCAAAGTACATATATGGAACTTTTAACACATACTTTTGTACCAAGGTACGCAAGTTAGGTACCGTAAAGCTTCTAATAGAAGCCGGGTCTCCAATAGACGCCGGGTCTCTAATAGACGCCGGGGGTGGCGGCTATTAATTACAATAGACGCCGGGGGTGGCGGCTATTAATTACAATAGACGCCGGGTCTCCAATAGACGCCGGGGGTAAAGAACGTCATGAGCTAGATATCCTTGCGATATTCTCACATTAGATATACCTCCAAAATTTAAAAATCAGCTTTTGCCTGCAAACGTAAAGTGTGCGATCCACTCAAAAAGTTAAGTTTGTATGGTAACTAGGTAGATAGTTGTTCAAATTAAGTTTTTTAGAAATAATAATGAATAGTAAACGCAAATCATACTCAGCAGCTAAAAAGCTGGAGATTATGAAGTATGCAAAAGAAAATTCTGGCGAAAGAGAAGCAGAAGACATTCAGAGTGATTACAGTGACCAAATTTAATTAGTAGGAAAAATACTCCCATTAAAATTGTCATGTATCTGATGTCGTGAGCTAACCTGCCAAATAAAAATACACCTTTCTATCAAGAATTGCACTTAATTCTATAGACAATTGATAAAATTAGCAATAATTTGGCATAATTAAAACGATTAAATTCTTAGAAATAATAAAACTTTGCGAAGCGCATTATTCGTCGCTTTGTATTTTTTTCGATTCAAAACATAAATTTTTAATAGAAGCCGGGTCTCTAATAGACGCCGGGTCTCCAATACAAGCCGGGGGTAGGAAGGTCTGTTTTTAATAGACGCCGGGGGCTTCTATTAGAAGCTTTACGGTACGTGTTTACTAATTTCTATTAAGTCCTTATGGCCAAGTTTACCTGTTAACAGCCCAAAAAAAACCATTTTTGATTTAAATCTAAAAGTTGAAGTTTTAACTTTGCTGTTTTAACACTTTTAGCAGACACGGAAACGCTTTAAATTCTCTGCTGAACAAATGTCTTATGAGCTACTGCTACTGTTGTTTAGTGTAGAAAGGGAGAATATAAAGTCAAATGTCAAAAGTATTTTATCATCATTATAGCCCATGGGTTGTATTTTATTGTATTAGAATGTATTGCCTTGCACTGAAAATATTTTCTCATTCCTCTATTTTTGTTTGCTATACTAATAAACTTCCGTAGTCATACTTTTTATGTTGGTTCTGTGCCCCTGTATGTTTAGTAAGGCAGTACGTACATAGTATGGCAATATCAATAACTCAACTGCACTTGTTTTTACTTTTTACGCTACGCCAACTTGCTGTGTACAATTTGAAAATGCAGGTGAGTGTGTTCATCGTAAATCTGAAGCTATATGGAAGATAAAGTAGATGCGAGGCCAGACCTGATCGAGTCTACTTCAAATCCAGGCGCACCATATGCTACATACATACAGGGAACAGAAGACAGAAGGTGAAACGGATGAACGGAACCGTAAGACCGTAACCGTGGCCGTACCCAAAGTCATGGTGATGGTGATTCTGTGAAGGTCTTTTGGACTTAAAGGATAAAGTATTGAATTCTGAGCAAAACATAAAATACACTGCCCTACTTATTATATAAAAGATATTATAATGTGCATAATAATTTTATTTGCGCTAAAAAAAAGTGAATAGTAAAAATAGAAAACGACAACGTAGTAATTATTTATGAAATAGCCTACTGCATAAGAAACTGAAAAACTTTGACGGAAAATTTAGGGCCTTACACAAATGACGCCAGCGAACTTCAACATATTTTGGGATCCACCCACCACATGCGTCACCCTCGTTAAGCATAACATAAGAAACGACAATGTGTACGATGCGGTTATTTATTTCCAGCTGGCCAACCCTCAAAGTGGGTGGCACCATGTATGTCCGACCCTTTAGCAGGCGTATAAAATAAAAGAGTTTGAATTTCCCGCAAAACACTTTTCGAAATTTAAAAATCGATATTTAGCCCGGATACTCATGGAGTTTGCATACAAGTAATACATCATTAGAACGGCAATGATTAGCAGAATCTAATTATGATCGAGTTCACAGCGTGTTATTTGAACAATTTTCGAATAAAATTGAAAAAACCGATTTTTTTTTCGAAAAATCGCTATAAAAAGTGTTGTATGGGCGAGAAGTAAATACCAAAAAAATCGGATTCTTATTTTTTCAAGGGCTTCAAAATGAGTTATCACTCAACAAAATCGCTCAAGTGTTTCAAAATTGCTACAATGCTGTTCCAAGTTATGTAAATAGGTAGAAATTAATATATTAAATAGACCAGCACAGCTTTGTGTGATAGTATATGGTAAATACTTGGGTTTTGATGTGTGAGTGAAATTTGGAATAATTATGAATTAATCACATCAGTCAAAACGAATTTTAAAAAAACACTTTTAAAGGCTAAATTCATGTAATATAACTTATGTAACAGCATTTCTAGCCAAAATCAAAATGCACTATCAACAGAAAAAATGAAAATAATATGTTTATGAAATCATGTAGTTAGAAATTTGTGTTTTCTTAAGAAAAAAGTAAATCGATTATTTTGCACTTTTGAAAAACATGTAAATAGGACATTTTGAATTTTTAAAAAGCATGCAAATAAACATTTTGAAATTTTAAAAAACCTGTGAATTATAAATCTTGTATTTGTCAAAAATATGTATATAGAACATTTTAAACTTTTCAAAAACATGTAAATAGAACAATTTGTTCATTGTAGAAACCATTGTGATTATCATTGTAAGCATGTATCTCATATATGTACTGTCTTTTTTGACAAACCTCATTTTAATTCTAGATAAAATTGGATATGGGTCATTTTGGTTCTTCACAGACGATATCCATTTGTGGCTAAAAACAAAATGCACTATCTGCAAGGATTAAAAATATTAAGATCATAACATGAAGTAAAAAAAAACACTTTACAATTTTCCAAAAATGTGTAAATAGAATATTTACTACTTGTCGAAATCGCGTGAATGAAGTATTTTTAGAAATTTTCAAAATATCAATCATAATTGACACCTCTAAGCATGTATATGTATCTCATCTTTTGCTTCTTTGACATAGATCATTCCAATTCTGATTGAAATTTAAAATAAAAGTTTTTGTTTTTTGGAAGAACAGAAATAAACTTAGATGAGTTTTTGATTCTTCGCCGACGACATTTGTATAATTTTGCATGTAATAAAAAAACTGTAGTATGTAATTTATTTTTCTGTATGTAGAGCCGATCGAGTGGTGTACGTGACTTCGTAGTTAATTTACATTGTAATATTTTGCAATTTTGAAAAACATGTGAATAGGACATTTTACACTTTTTAAAGACACTTAATTAGGAAATTTTGACATTTTAACAAATATACATATGTTAATAGAACAGATTACTTATTTTAGGAACTCGTGCGATTAGCATTGTAAGTATATATCTTATTTACTGTCTTTATTTTTTGACATAGCTGATTTTAATTCTAGCATAAATTTTATATGGGTCATTTTGGTTCTTCATAGACGATATGCAGTTAAGTACATAATATGCGTGGCGTTCTCGGCTCAGTCCTTAAGGCTATATACCCATCTCAATGTTGGTTTTATTAAGTGCCTTTCTAATGGACTATAAATGAAATAGAAAATAGAAAGGGACAGAAACGGGACGACTAATTTTAGAATTGTTTACAGTTTCATCCTCCTTTTTCCGCACCCAACACTAAGTTTCACATAGTATAATTTCATAATTTTCATTTCTGATCCTTTTATTCAGTCACGAGAATTCATTCGTTACTATTACTGGGGACAGTGACGAATTTGCGATCAGTCAAAAACATAATATTTTCTGGACCATTTACTTGTCTCAACTAGTTTGTAACTCACCCAGCTGTTAGTTTTTTGTTTAGCCTTTGTTTTTTCCTTTATTAAACTGAAGGCCAATTAATTCAATCTCTTCCAGCATTCCAGCCATGTACATGCAGGAATTTGTATGACAAAAACATAGCAAATGCAGTTTTGGTTAAAGTCAGAACGATGGACAGAGATGAGCCTGTGAAGTTGTGCGGATGTGAGCAACAAGTTAGAAAATTGGAGCCAACAACTACTCACTCCGTATTTCTTATTCAAAATGTAAGCTAGCTAATAATAATATACATTTAATTGAAAGTTTAAGTTTTTCTAAATGTGCCGCGTTCATAGTTAACTTCCCCCAAAAAAAATAGTATTCAGGGGAAATATTTGACTACAGGGCCGGATAATGCGGCGAGCGCAGGTAGCCCCCGCTGCCTGAATTTCCAAAAAAAAAACGTAAATGGAACATTTTGCACTTTTCAAAAATATGTAAAAAAAAAAAAATATTTTGACTTTTTAAAAACATGCAAATTAATTTTTTTTACACATTTCAAAAACATGAAAATAAAACATTTTCCACTTTTCTCAAAACATGTAAATGGATCATTTTGCACTTTTCTGAATCAAGTAAATGGAATATTTTGCAATTTTGTAAAACATGTAAATACAACATTTTGCTTTACTAAAGAAAACTATCAAACAAATCAAGATGGTGGTTTTTGTATGGAAACAAATTGCCGCCTTAAAGTTATTCGTCCTTCGTCCGGCCCTGTTTGACTGTTTGTTTTCAAAAAGTTCTTATACATAATAGTCCCTTTGGTTATATGTACAAGCTTCGAGTTTCCTTCGCCGCCGCTCCTTAAAAGCGCAAGTGTAATTAATTAATTCAACACAATAAATTAATTTTCATTTTATAACTACGGCTTTCAGATTTTAGAGGACATTCTACATTTTGTTGAGTACAACGACTTGGTCAAATGCCGTGGGGTGTGTCAGTTGTGGAATCTCACTGCAGCCCCTCTCCTTCAGAAGCAACGGACACTTTTCTTTCTGGACTACAAAACATTTTTTGGGAATCAACCAAGTCGGAAATTACTTGCTCTGCGCCCACTTGAAAATCGATCTGTTTACTACCCCAAAAATGTGGAAACCTTTCGCTCTAAGGGAGTTGCCGAGCTAACACAATTATTAAAAAACTCTCAACGACTCAATTTAGCTCACTGTTTTCCTTACAGAAAATTCCAGTTCTTGGACCTAATGTTTGAATACTCCATGAAAAACCTCAACGATAAAGTTCTTCAAAACTTCCTGGACACATTTGGAAAGAACATTGACGAGCTGTCGATTGGTTTCGACTCAAGTCCCGCCCTCCTGTACAAAAACTCTGTGTACATATCATATATACTACACGAGAGCCTTGTGGCTCAGCTTATTGAGAATCTTCTAGTGAACCAAGCCCCTTCCCTCTCATTCTTGTCACTGGACATCTTAACACATGTGACGTGGGAAGTGAGCGGCGAGTCACGTGGGGCAAGGTCACGTCTTCGAAACACTGACCCTGAATTTACAAATATTCGCCAACATTTAGAAGGAAAAAGAAAATCACCAAAATTGAAGTTGTTGCACTGGACTGGTCAAGTATCAGCCAAAGCACTGGAAGTCATTCTGCAGCTGACTCCTGGATTAGAGTCAATTGTACTGCAAACTGGGTACGAGCATCTGCTCACAGGTCCTGTGGATAGACTTCATTTACTTCGCTCTGTGGATATCAATCCACGCTACGGCCCCTGCTACACATAGCAGTTTATTTGAGTAAAATTTACTGCAGTAAAATCAAAAAACTAGTGAAACGTCCCAAACCATTGGGACCAGCTACACTCACCGCGCGTAAACCAGCGAGCGCAGTTACCTTCAGGGCGAGTAAAAGGCGAGTAAATTAAACTAGTAAAAGTTTACTAGTTTAGGGGTCGGATATATACTACCCTGACATGAATATCGTCCAAGGTATGAATTTTTAGGCGCTGTTTTTAAATTGTAGGGGCAACGCAATCAAAGGCCAACAAAGCTAATAAAATAAGAAATAAAAAATATTCAACCCGAAACACCTAATAAATCATAATTTTTAAGAAAAAAGACCAAAGTGCTTTACATTTGTGCCAGCTACTGTTTTAATTTGTTACAAATTACAACAGTTGATGTTCAACACACTTAGTCTTATTCTATGTGGGATTTAACATGGGAGAGCATTGTCAATTGTAGAGTACACTATTTTAGTTGTCGATGTGAATAACTCTTTCCAATGTAAATAATATATATTTATCGGTAATAATTCAGAATTAATCAGTTTATATAAACTAATAGAACTGAAATAATGTGAAATAAGTAATTAGGGTATAGTCTTCTAATTGTGATCAGTCCGGTAATTGTGATCGCTCAGTTTTTATCAGGAAAACGTTAGCGACTATTTTAAAGGTATTTATAACACGGAAGAACTAGCGCTATTCTTCGATGTAAGAAAGTCATATACTGTCAGTGGTAATGTTTTCGTGTTTAAAACTTAGCGATCACAGTTACCAGACCGATCACAATTACCCGCCTCTACTTTACTGGAATTACGGAGATAATTAAAATTTCCAGTCAATAATAATATCGTGGGATCAATTTAAAATCTAATATGCGATTTAAGTATGTAATGTGATGAATCATAATAATTTGTATGTCTATTGCCTTGCTTGTGGAACTTTGCATTGCAGTTATAAATAGATTCATCAACAAATGTTTCTACAATTAATTGTAAACAGTTTAAGATTAATATGAAAACAGTTTTCCATTTTCAAAATATTTTCAATTTTTAAAACTAAAATATCTGAATCAGTGAAAGCAGAAAATTTGAAACTTCGCGCAAGTATTAACCGGAGATTAAAAGCGAGTGTAGCTGCAAGTTAAATTAACCAACGGTTTATTAAACTGTCTGCTCCAGTAAGCTGAAAACGTTAACTAACCGTTGGTAATATTAACTGCTATGTGTAGCAGGGCTCTATTCATAGTCTAGAGACACTCGCGTCTGCCTGTCGACCCGGAAAAATGTACCTGCGCAACATTTACATACGTTTCTGTGATTGTGCCAAGTGTGTGGAGAAGGGACATTGGACTCAGGATTTACAGAAAAAAAATGATCGACGTGATTAATGTTATTCTGGCATCCACACATACTCCCACATTGAAGAGCGTCGATTGGTTTGGAAGTAGTGACTGGAGGAGCCTTCGGTCTCACATTCAATTTTCAAATGTGGCGCCAAACATTTGTAAATTTGGAAGAAGAGATGACCCTTTGTATCCAATGGATTTAAATATGTTTGCGATTGGCAGAATCAAGCCCAGATCCAAGCGACTTTATTAGACTTTTTACTAACAAGGAAAACACGCCGCATGTACCGTAAAGCATCTAACAGAAGCCGGGGCTTCTATTTTAAATTCCAAGTTTCAGTTGGAAAAATTAACATTACCGCCGGCGCTTATGGGAAACCCCCGCGGCTTCTAATAGAAGCTTTACGGTACTTTCTTGATTTTAAAAACATTACACACTATAAACTAGGCCGCAACTGGGTTCTACAGATCCAAAAGGAACTCGACTGCGTTTTGCACTGTTCACTCGCAAAAGTTTAAAAAATCCATGTTTGATCGACTTTGCAACCCCTTAGTTCTTACATTTTTCGTCCAAATTTCCAAAAATTCGAAGTTGTTTGATCTCTGGGACTTTGTATTAAAATAGGAATTAAAATTTACATAATGAATAATGTCGAAACAAAAAACATTTTGTTTGATTTTGTTTTGAAAATCAATTTTTTCAAAGGCACTTCGAATGCCCTACTAAAAAAAGGTGTGTATTTTTGAAATTTGAAATAACTCTTTAGATAATGTTTCAGAGATCACAAAACTACAACTGTTCTGAAAATCCCACTAAAATTGTAGAGGCTAAGTACTGTGAGCTTGTAGAAATGCCACTTCGCTCTTTTCCTGAATTTGTATATTATTATAAATAACATAAAGGATAAACTCGGCGCCAGTAATGCAAAGGCGATCCGAAAGGTAAAAGTAAAAACAGATAAACAGACTAACGGTGGCTGTCATCCATCCTTCGCCCCGCAAGAGGACAAGGATGAATGACGATCCACACCACTTCTTATTTTCTCTTCGTCCCAGAAGGAACTTAAAGTGAGAACTATTTCTTCTGGCTATTGAGCCGTTGATTTGTCTCTTGTAGCTTTTCCGTTTAAAGATTAAAGAATATACATAGGTAGCTTTGAATCTACGAGTATTAAAGACAGGAGACTACAGTGCACATAGGAAAATACAGAGGTTTACCGCAACGGAGTCGGAGGACAAAACCGGAGATCCTTCAGTTATCGAAGGAAAGTTTCTGGATAATTGCCAGCAGGAGTTTCTGGATATCTACCAGCTCTCACACACAAGGTAATTCACGATAACATTGGTTCGAGTGTGGAAATTTCCATTAAGTGCCTCCGAATATTTGTTAGCGTTAGGACTTACGTGTAAATCCGTGAATATATTTCCTCCGCGTTTATAATTTCGGCTGTATCTAATCCGAGTTGCGCTTTTTAAGTTATTAAAGTATTTATATGCGGAATTCCGAAACTACCAATAACCGTATTTTGTGTTCACATTCATTTATTGACAGTTTTCACTTTTGACCATCTCAATCATCCAAATACTTAGACACTACTTAATCTTTCGAAAGAGGAGTTGACTAATTCCTCTCACAAAAATTAGGTGCGGAGTAAGTGTCTCTGTACGTGGATTTAAAAGAATTAGCGAAAAATTTGAGTTAAAATTCGAAATTTTATGAAATTTCGAATGAAGTTTTGAGAAAAGTTTTGAAAAAGGATATCCAAGCAATTAGAATCTATTTTATGAGTGTTATGCGCATTGAAAGTATTACGGAAATATTACGGAAATATTTTATCCGAGCGTCAAGTAGTGAAAATTGTGGAATTTAAAGGAAAATAGTCAACACGGATTTGCAGGTTTGAGGATATTTTGCCTCATATTGCCGTTGGATTTATGCATAATTCGTAGGTTATTTCAAGATATTGTCATTCGATTGTGTAAAGGCTAAGGTGGATTATTTAATTCCACTCAAAATCAAAAGGGTTAAAATCCTACAATTTTACCAAAAACTGCGTTCCAACTAATAGTAGGTAATACATCCTTCTTTTACTTCCGTTGGTGAAGAGTTGCGTGAAATCCTTCTTTCTCACTGTCTTACGAGTATACACACCACCCAATTCATATTTTTGTATAGGAACAAGGATTACCTATTTTTAGTTGTGTCGTTTTGTTATAACTGGAATCGTCATCCAGTCATCATCCTCGTCCATTTCTTTACCACTCTGGATGAAGTAAAATTGTGGATTCATGAAACCACTCAATCGGCTCATGGTCATAGAGTTCATAAACGGTACGTTGGATTGGTACATTTTCATTGGTGGTATTGAGCTTGGCATTAGTTTGGATTTCTTATATATTTACTTAGCTGTAGGCATCGCCTGTATGTACATCCTACAGTAGGTATATTTTGTTTGGAGGGAAAGAAAAAGGTAGTGGAAGCGTCGTGTCCTCTACTTAAGTAGTAGGAAAAGAACCGTGGGGATTATAAGAATAGAAGGAATAGGAAATTCCGTATATATTTTTCTTTCTTTGAACAGTAGATACTTGCTCAAGTGTTGAGTGGGTCGTTTTGACTAAAACTGTTTTGGAAAGGAAATTGATAGGCGCGAAACTTTCTGTTCCTTTTGTTCACATTAGTTAAGTTTAAAGCAAAATTAAAATTTTTGAATTTGGATAAACATTCTGGTGTGAAGGTAATCAAGAAAAACTCGAGTCACCAATTCATTTACCTAAGTAAATCACTTGGTGTGGAGGCAAAAATTAAGCTATAAATTATTCTTTTCTTTCATTCTTTTTGAATAAATTAAAATGAGCGATTTTGGGGATATCGGAGCCTCAGCTACGTTACGCCTGGATGATGAGCCAGCGGATGGGGAGAATAATGGTGGGAACGTCGTTGACCCCGAGACCATGACCCCAGAACAATTGATGGAACGCCTGGAACAGAAGGAAATAATCAGGCAGCAGGCGGAGCATTAAAGGAATGAGTTCCAGAGAGAAATGGAGGTATTGCGTCAGGAAAATGCAGCCTTAGGTAGACAGATAAGTCAAGTTGGTCAAGGTACAGGGGGTGAATCCATAAGTAAAGGACCCCACTCATTTGTAGGTCAACGGTCAAGCCCAAGTGTCCCACAACCAGACCCTCCACAGCAGAATCAGACTCCACCGCAAGGTGTGAATAGAGGCCAAGCAGCCGGTGGCACTGGCTCAGTAAATATCGCCGTTTCACAAGAGCAATGGCGATTGCTCACGGCCCCTCAACTAACCGACAGAGATTTAACTCTCAAAAGGAAAATTCGCAATAATGAGTTACTAAACTCACGCGAGAAGTTTAGCGGAGATGGTGAACCGCAACAATTCATCGAAAAGTATAATGATGACGCTGTGGAGATGGAAATGACACACTACGATAAACTGGATTCATTGGACCAGGTATTGACCGGTGACGCGAGAAAATGGTGGCATTGAGAAAAGTCATTAATCATGGCAGGTTTGAAAAGGAATAGGTGGGCTGAAAACATCGCAGCCTGGAACAGATTTGAATCGGCAATAGCGGCTCGGTATGACAAGGAGTCAATGGTGAGTAAGGCACGCGCCACTCTACCCGGTACTGCCTTCGATTTGGGAGATTCCGGAAGTGACTATGTGTCTCGCCGGACGAATGTCTTACGGAAAATTAATCCGCTTATCACCAAGGGCGATTTGCTAAATGGTTTAATTGGTGGGATGTCCGTCACTATTCGAAATAAATTCGAATCGTGCATGAGTATCGATCACTTTAAGATGGTATTAGATCGCTGCATTGCCGATGCAAATTTTGCGGCTATGATTAAAGGGACTTCCAGTTCATCCCAGCATACATACACGGGACAGGGAGGACAGGATCGTGCATATGCTCGTGCTTTTCATGCACAACAAGGCCATATGGCAGCTCAACTGCCACCACCAGCTACACCATCCCATATGCAGCATATGATGCCGTGTCCCAGTGGACCGGATGTATGTTCTGTCCCTAGGGAAGTTAATGTGGTCATCCCAGGTGCTGGCTGCACACAAGTCATGCCTATGCAGTATCCGCATGTACCTGCATATCCACAGGAACAACAGGCTCAGGCAGCTCCGCAAAATAGGCAGGCAGCATACGAACCGGCTCCTAACCCAAATCCTCCCCGTGGCCCCAATGATGATCCTACTCGAATTAAGATTCCCTACTACAGTGAAAGGCGTCGAAATCAATGTAAGACAGTTGATGGCAGGGCGACTTGTTATAATTGTGACCGGCCAGGTCATCCAGTCAGGTGGTGCAGGGAATTGTTCGCTGCTCAAGGCATTCCTTTCCCAGTGAGACAGGTGAGAGGGAGAGGACAGGAGAATGCAAATGCCCCAGCTCCCCAAGGAAACAATAATCCTTTAAACCAGCAAGGGAGGATGCTGATAATATTCAGTTATCCAATCCCAAGCCTCCCAGATCAAAAAGATCGTTCAAAAGCATATCTACTAAAAAAAGTTATATAATTTTTCCGTCTCCCCGTGCAATTAGAGAATATAAAACATCAGCCAAGGCTGATGCAGCTTTAAAAGTTAAATATAGGAAAAACAAATTAGACGGTACATTAGAACCTTCAATTGTAAATAATGTGGATAACCCGAGGGAAGCGAGTAACCTCGCTGAACTCACTGATTTGTCAGGGACATTGTTCGACTTCCCAAATCCCAAGAAAGTCCAATTTGCTCGAAAGGCAAACAATCTACCCTGTGAGTTGCGTAGGTGCATGAGATTCAAAGCATGCGAAGGCACAGTTCAAAATGTAAATACACTAATTGATACTGGTGCCACAATGTCAACTGTCAGCATGGCGACAGTAGTTAAATTGGGATTAAAGCATGAGATTTCTGCATGCCCACCCATAATTGTAGTTTTATCCGTCGAGAACGGGGATACATTTAAAGTTAATAGAGCAATCCTCCTGAATTTGTATATTGAGGAATTTGGTGAATGGATAGAGTGGGTATTCTATGTACTAGAAAAAGCCACAGATGATCTCGTATTAGGATGTGACATCCTACGTACATATAACGCTTTAGTTGATTGTCGTGTTGCAGCGGTTAAATTTAGGACTCCGCAAGAGAGAGAGGATCAAAGTATTGACTTTGAAATCCTCACGTTTCGAGGTCAAGATAAAGGCCTCACAAAAGGTGCATTGCGTCGCATGAGAAAAACTGTGATAAAACTCAAGAAGGAAAAAAGGTTAGATAAGGATATGGAGGAAGTCAGCAACCTCATGCGCAAAGATAATTTACATAAATTACTCAAGGGCATTCAGGGCGATGATGATATGGCCGATGTGATAAATGTTAATTGGGCTGAAAGAGAAGTCACACAAGACGATTTAAAATCAACCTTTACGACTACCATACGTGAAGTAAGGAGCGATACTTCTTCTCTCGTAGAAGAGGTTCGTTCAGTGGAATCAGCTCCAATGTCGGAAAGAGCCGTGAATTTGTTACCAATTTACAAATTACGATTATTCACAGTAAGACCTTCAGTCATTAGGGATGATGATATGAATCCCATTGAATTTTATACGGAGGATCCGACATTCACTGGCCAAGTCACCATCCTCCCGAATCGCCGCCTTTTTGAAAGACATGGTATTATGGTTATGGAAGACGCCATCAAGGTTACAGGAGGTGTAGGTACTCTTAACATTGCAAGCGCTGAGCAACGGGGTGATTTTATACTCGAGCCCCAACATACTCTCTCTATTTGCCGCATTAATACCATTGAAAAATTAAGGTCGAATAAGGTTGGTAAAGATGATCCGTCGAATATTCATGTTAGGGATCAGGAATATCCTGAAGGGGTAGAAACGGCCCCAGTCCCTGAATCAGTTGAGGGAAGCACTAATTTAACTGATGAACAATACGCAGTATTTAAAGTTTTCGAAGGGCTGCCGCCTGATCAAAAAATTAAGGTTAAACAATTATTATCTAAATACTATACTGCCTTCGGTTGGTGCGATGAAGATTTTAATCAGCCCATGCGGGATCCGCAAACCGGAAAAACTTTACAGGCGACTGTGGAATTGTTGGATGAGTCTCCACAAATCCAGAGTGCAAGACCTATGTGCCATGAACATCAACTGATTCAGCAGGACAAGACTTTCTCTGACAAAAGGAAAAATATGGTTGAAAATTCCATTAGTCACATCGTTTCGCAGGTTCAGGTGGTCCCGAAGGGACGAGATGGGACTGACTTCCGTCCGGTCATAGATTATCGGAAGATAAATCGGAAGGTCAAGCCGGAACCGGCACCAATTCCGCCACTCCAGGGAGCATTTGGAATGTTCCGTGGATGTAAAATGTTCTGCAATTTAGATATGGCAGACGGGTATTAACAGGTCGAATTACATCCTGACAGTCGAGATTTTCTGGCGTTTATTACATACGACGGCATTTTCCGCCCAACCAGACTTCCTTTCGGTTTCATAAATTCCGGTACTATCTTTTAAACTATCATGAATAAAATTTGGAAGCCTTACAATAAAGATTTTCTTTCCAATTATGTAGACGACAATTGCTCTGGAGGCACAGATTTTGACCAGTTGTACGAGAGGTTAGAGAAAATCCTCTGGTTGTGTGTACAGGCCAACATTAAGTTGAAACCTAAGAAATGTTATATCAGGCATCCTAGCATCGTCTTTCTGGGCCATAAAATCAGCGAGCATGGTATCTCTATTGATCCTATGAGAATCAATACCTTAGTAGATTTTCCTACTCCCAAAAATACTACTCACATTAGGAGGTGGCTTGGATTTAGCGGCTTCTTCCGCAGACTAATTTATGGTTATAGTAAATTAGCTCGTCCTCTTAATGACCTATTGAAAAAGGATGCAGTTTTCAATTTTAATTCCGCTTGTCAAAACGCAGTGGATACGATGAAGAAGGCGATATGTTCAGCTCCGGCTTTAGCATATCCGGACCCTACCGCTAAACTAGAAATATGGGCAGATGCTAGTCATGGTGACGTGGCTGCAGCACTCATACAAAATACCGAGAATGGCAAAAATAGACAACCCCTCGCTTTCGTTTCACATTCTCTTTCAGAAACTGAAAAACGGTGGAGCACGACCAAAAAAGAGTGCTACGCTATTGTCTATGCGTTGCAAAAACTCCATGATATGGTTTACGGTAGAGAGATTGACATATATACAGATCACCAAGCGCTGGTAAACATATTGCGCACTCCACAGGTAACTGGTAAATTAATCAGGTGGAGTTTGAAGTTAAGTACATATCGCCTCCGTATCATGTACGTACCCGGCAAAAAGAATGAAATGGCTGATTGTCTCAGCCGGCCACCACCACCGGATGGTCCACAACAAACTCTGTTGCGTGGATTTTTAGCCGAGGAAGGGCCTAAGCCCGTGGTGAGGTCAGAGGAGGACGAAGCATTTGCAGAGGTCTATAATAATATTCATACCGCTGTTGAAAATTTAAAGGCATCACAGAGAGACGATGTGGATTGCATGACAATTATTCAATCACTTTTAGATGACAAAGCAAAAGGCTGTCGTGGAAAGAATCGGTATAGGCAAGATTCCCAAATTAGTAATGATGGTATTTTGCAGCGGGTGAATTATGAGCCGCTTGGTCCATTGTGGGTAGATGTACTTCCACTAAAACAAGCTCAGATAGTGATTAGGACTTTACATAAGCAATCCCATCTCGGCCACGAAAAGATCTATCAAGCATTAGTAAACAAATATTGGTTCCAGGCAATGTGGGCTACAGTAGTAAACATATGTAGGGCTTGCGATACCTGTCAGCGTTTCAATGTTTCGAGAAAGAAAAAAGCAGGGCCAATGAAAGTAATGGTGACACCACAAATTCCATATGCTAAAGTTTCTATAGATTATTTAGGGCCATTGACACGCACAGGTAGGCAAAATCTATATATCCTAGCCATGATAGACCAAAGCACAAGATATCTACATCTCATACCTACCAGGAACACAACTATGAAGGAAACTGTCCAAAAACTTGAGCCTTTAATTATACGCCATGAAATCAAATCCATAGTTTCAGATAATGGTCCAGCTTTCACTGGAGAGTTATATGAAGCTATGTGCAAAACACACAGAGTAGCGCGGATATATAGCAGTCCGCATCACCCAAGCAGTAATGGGTATATTGAAAGAGTAAACTCAACCTTCGGTAGTATAATGAAAAAGCTCAAGTATGAAGGCACTCAGGATTGGGACTTGTTAATGAGTCAGGTCGAGAAAGAATATAATAGTGCTAAACATTCAAGCACTGGATATAGCCCCCATTTCCTTTTATATGGGAGAAGCTTGAATTATTGCTATTTGACTGGAAAATCACTTGATCCAGCCCATGACCCAAACGACCCTTAATTACAACAAGTCAAAATTCATGAGAGATTTAAATACAGGATGATGGCGCATGAGAATTCCTGTGCAAACCAGCTAAAACGCAAATTAGCTTTTGATGCAAAACATCCTACTGTAGATTATAAATTAGGAGATTTAGTTCTGAAAAAGAATTTTTACAAACCTGTAGGTACAGCAGCCAAGTTCGCAGTCAAATACACAGGGCCATTCCGGATATACAGTATGACTCAAAACCAACATACTTACCTTCTTAGTAATCCAGATGTCAATCCGGAGGAGCATGTCGACGACACATTGTTAGATATGGTGCATGGTCATAACATTAAGCCATATATTAAGGATGTAAGTAATGAGTTATTGAGTCCAACCCGTTTTGAAGCCGTGGAGCATGATCATGGTTTCCTAAATAAATTAATTAACACTAATGCAGAGGACGCTTTCCTCATGGAGCCTTGTGCAGATCCAGAAGCAGTAGAGTTTGATGAAGAGACAGCGCAGGCAATTAATGTCGTTTTTCGCGGTCCGTATAACGAACCATACCGCATGCCACAGATTGGAAATTTTCAGTTCCAGTCTTAAACACCTGTAGCTATTGGGGACCAAACAACCCAATTAATAATTAATGACGACACTAATAACGAACATCCCGCATCTCAAAACCTTAATTGTACTACCGAACATCCCGTATCACAAATACCTACTCGTACTACCGCATATAGTAATAATACCCTTTCCTTTGAAGAAAAAAGTAAATTAGCACAAACTTTAGCTGCGTCAATGAGAGGAGTGGAACTTCCGAATCCACCAACACTTCGAGCACCCACCCCAAAACCGCGGATGGTGACCAGATCACAGACCGCAAGCACGCTGGCTAATATTCCAGCACCCGTAGGCATGGTAACAAATAATTTAAATTCAAATTTGCTTTTATCTGTAGCACCGGGACCTCCATCCATCCCAAATATGGATGACGTAGCTTCTTCCGTGAGTAATTATCATAGTAGAGCCAGCACACATATTATGCAATGTCCATACAAACGCGACGAGGCTAGAAAAGACCATAATTACCGCAAGAACGCGAATGTAGATCCTCCCACTTGGGAAAAAATCCAACTTTGGTGTCCCTTTTGGAAGAAGCGCAATTCTATGTATGACTTTGACCAAATGAAAGAAATACTTACCAACATAGATAAACGCAATCCATTTTTCGAAGAACAAGGAATACGGAGGAAGAGTGGACATGGTCCACCAAGCCTCCCAAACTTCGATAAAAACTCGGATGTCACTGACTTACCGCGTAGAGGTCACAGTGAATTAGCCAAAAGTGAGCTTTCTCACCCGTTGGAGCCTTTACACGTATCGAGTGACAGGGCCGCAAAGGACTTGGATGACATGTCGTCACGATCATTTGGCATGAATTCAAATGCGACACAGCGACCAAAACTAAAATACATATTCAGAAAGTTGAACGACGATTATGTAGTACAGGGTGTGGATGAGGATGATGAAAGTGTGGTTCATTCAACAACCCCGGTAAAAATTTCAGCAGAGATGTTAGCGTCGAACACCGGTAGTAGCACCAAAAATGCTCTACCCGTGATAGACTTAGCACCTCTCCCCATTCCTGTCAAAAACAAGACGCAGTCGGTCGTTCCGAAAACGTCGCGTAAAAACTCCGTAGTTACTGCATGTAGTGGTAAACGAAAGCCACGCACCGTCATTCCAGAGGCAGGCTCCAGACGACCCACACGGAAACCAAAGTCATCCGGACATTTATCACTTCCTGAGTTAAAGAGTTCTTTTCAAAAGCTATTGTCTGAGTATAAAAGTAAAGGTGGTACAGTGGACTTTAACCTCCCACAGGAACTTCATACAGGTAAAAATACTAAAAGTAAAACTTCTATTAAAAGCAGTAAAATTAGTATAAGTGAATTGAGAGAGGAAAAAGATAGCCTCCAACGCTATTTTGAACTGAAGAAGAAGTTAGCCAAACAAAGGCAGAAATCAGAGCGGATTTCCTCCTCTGAGACTTCTTCCTCCGAATCGGATTCGCACACTTCCGATTCGATTTCTGAATAAATCCGATGATTCGGAAATTTTGCATGTAAATATCTGTACTTACTTTTCCTTACTCTTATTTCTTTCATGAAGTTTTCGCCTGGATATAATGGCGATGCCAAACCAGGAAGTAGTTTCCTCTACACGAGATGTGGAGATGAAAGAAGTTTTGGAGACTTCACCTTCAATCTCCAACCAGCCAAGTGTTTTACCCTCAGCGGACGTGGACATGGAGGTATTTGAGGTAGAGGATAGTGACGATGAAGGTGTACTCCATATAGACCTCGTGTCTGATATGGAGAGTGACATTGGGGAGATCCCCATGGAGGACTGGAAGTTGGAAGGCACAGAGGAAGAGTTAGCAGAGCAAAGGGAGAACATTTTTGCTGAGTTGTTAGGTTGTGCTAATAGTAAGAAAAAGAGTGCTAGTGGGGACACACCATCCCAAAGTGTAGCTGACAGTAGCAGTAATCCCACCGAGGTAGATCACACATCCTTCAGCAAAGAAGGGAAAATTTTGGACATTGCCATGAATTCAGCTGGATGGGAGCCAGACCACAACGCAACAGACTCCGAAACGGAGGTGGAAAGTGTTGCGCACGCAGAGACGGATGTTGAAAGTTACGTCCTGGAGACGGACGAAGAAAATTGGGATGACTACCTGTGTATCCCACGCAGCAAGTCACGAAAAGCTCAAACCGAAATACCAGGGCCGAGCTCAGTTATGCTTCCTCCTATTCCGGAAGAACGATTCGGAGATGATCCGGATTTAAAGAATTACTACTTCATCTCCGGAGAACCAGGAGAGGACACGCACTTCTGGGTGAAGAAGGGTGACCCCACCAAGGTCATCGTGGTCAAGCGTTTCTGCCAAGACCCCTGGAACTATGACAGGACCGTCGCTCAGATAGTTGCAAAGCAAGAGTTACTGGAGGCTTTCAACCCACCAATAAGCACCGTCCTATCCCGACCCAGGAACTGCATAGACGTTGGGCCCAGCTCACCACGAATGACCCCAGCTGAACAAGCTACGCTGTATATGCAGCAACAATGGGAAGAACATGTGAAGTACTATGAGAAGCAGCTCCGGGATCTTTCTGCTGTATGTTTGAAAATGGCGGATAAATTGAAGCTCAATCCGCTCTACAAGAAGGATGGACTCCTAATGTGGGGACTTTCGGATTATTTACACGGGAAGAATGCGAGCCCACCTGCGGAAACTATAACGCAGCCACCTGCGGAAACTATAACGCAGCCACCTGCGGAAACTATAACGAAGCCACCTGCGGAAGTATCATCGCAGCCATTACAACAGCAAGTAGCTCCACCGCCACAACCTCAACAGCAAATGACGAGTCCGGATGTTCGGAAACTGATTCCAGCCCCACCGGTAGCAGCACATATTCCCCAACTGATACAGATAGCCCAAGTGATCCCACCAGTTCAGGTAGAACAAGCAAACGCTCAAGCTGACCCTCCAGTTCCACCACCTCCACCGAAAAAGTTGAATAGATGTAGGCAGTGTCACGGAAGAGGTGTTCGCGGTAATATCCGCCATATCCACAGGTTCTGTCCTCATCGAAGGCTTGAACATGCTGACTTTATTAGACTTGAAAGTCAGGGCAGATTATGTTGGGTATGCCGAGCCAACCATTTCAGTCGTAATTGTCGCTGGAAACAGCAATTGAATGCTCCTGAGTAAAGCATTGATTTCATTCATGTTTGTAATGAAGTATTTTGTCGGTATATCTCATCCGACCCCGAATAAAATATATGGTATTTTGTTCCCAGATATTTATGTGTACAGAATTTACTTTGGAATTATTGTCATATTCAAAAAAAATTTTAGAGGCCTTGAACCTACCAAAAACAATGCATAAATCCAGGCAACAAACGGCAAAAATCCATAAAAATAGTATTAACAAAACAAAATAAAAATACACATTTTTTATCTCATTCAATTTTAGGTAGGGACTAATTTTAAGTTTAGTTTTAAGTCAATTTTAAGCTTCATTTCCCAGTTTAGATTTAAGATAGGTTAAGTAGGTTAACACATAATAAGAATTTGGGGCGATCCGCGACGGTCATGGCATAAGGCATATGTAGGCATACGTGTAACTGTGGAAGGTGTGTTTTTCCTTATGTTTGTTACAGATTCAACATGGACCAAGGATGGGCCCGTGGACGTGCACGCGGACGTGGACGCATCCACCCGGACTTACTCACCGAGAGGACCCCAACACCACCACCACAAACCGACACAGATGCACACACCGAGGATCACTGTTTCCTCTACCCGGGAGATGATCAATGTTATGAGGACCATCAACTTAATCCGGAGGAAACGGACACGGAGGATGAACAGTTGGATTACGCCAGCCAGCACTATAGGCCAGCCAATGAACCACCGGAGGAGACGGACACGGAGGAGGAGGAGGAGATAAAAGAGGAGGAAGACGATGGCGCGTCGCCAGATAAAGACGTGGAAAGAAAGAGAGATGACGACCCGGATGACCCACCTCCCCCTTCTACTTCCGCCACCGACACAGAGACTCCTCCGGATACGGATGACACTGCCGGAGCGGAGTCAACACTGCCGGACAACCTGGGAGATGACGAAAGTCAAAGCCAGGACAGGGACTCCACAACCAATACTGAGACGACGGAGATGTCAATCCCAGTGGACCCTACTTTCTTATTGTGGATTTCCAACCAAAGTCAGGAGACAGTCGTCAGGCCGAGCCATGACTTCCCAGGATTCCACCCATCCGATACTGTGGATTCCTTTGAGACTGCAAGGGAGACGACTTTCCTTACTGACGAGATGAGAGAACGCTTCGATATTGGCCTGAGTGAGGAGTCACGAATTCGACAGGAGCGTTTGAGGGAGAAGGGATTCCACGTTGGTGTTTCTTTGGAGTAGGATGCGGATACTGGGGACATTTACTTCACCCCTATCAGATTTCGACAATACCCAAAGAACCTAAGGCAGGTCACACAACTTATGGATGAGGTCCTGAGAGCCAGAAAGAATCTTGCACTCTTCCATTGGGATCCTTAAAATTATGGAGAACTCACAGTTCTGGAGAGGGAAGTGGAGAGATATTTCCACGGAGTCGCTCGGGATCGCTACTGTACTAGGGAAGCTTACAGGATCAGTCAAGCAGAGAGCGGAGAGATTCCGTCTGGACTTCTACCCATTGATTACTTCCGGAATTTGCCGACCAACAGACCCGTGAGGACACCAACAACCTCAGAAACAAGCCAGGATACTTGCTCGTATAGGAACAGCCTGGATTCTTCCTTCAGTCCCATTTATGACCCACCTTCGACCCCAGAGAACACTCCTCCAAGAATCAACAGTTTTCGTCGGAGATCACCATTCTTTTGGTGCAAACCGAACCGTCGGACCGAATGACGCCAGGCCATATTGTTGTTAATTTTGTATATTTTGACGTTTTTGGTGGATTTCTTTTTCTACAGTTTATTTTTCGTAATAATGTACAATTTGTTTGATAAGTACGGGTGGATTGCAATTTTTCCACAGATGTTTTTGTACCTTTCATATCTTTACTTGTCACACACAGGATAAATAACCTGGTGTGGAGGTGACTACGGACTTAGGTTATCTTTATTTATTATTAAAACTTACCCTTTTGACATGTACTTTGTACTTCGTTTTTAATTTTTAATTTTATTTTTTACGGGTATAAACACTGATCGGTTTTCACGATTTACTATGTCAGTATTGGCCTCGAGACCTCACTCAGATCCGGACTCGTTCCAGCGAAATTCCGTCATTTCGAGACACTGGACCACGTACGAGCCAGTGAGAGCCGCAGGCCGAAAGGTCAATGCTGATGTAGGGAATGTTGGGAGGTGAAAATCCAACTGTACAAAATTTCTATTTTTAGTTGTCACACACACAGGCTAAAGACCTAGTGTGGAGGTGATACATCTTTATTACTATTTTTAGTTATCAAAATATGTTATGAATTCAAGAATGTTGGAATCTGGAATGTAGCCAGCGATATGTCATTCATTGAAATGAAAAATTTTGTAACATGCATCTATGAATTGACATAGAAATTCCTCCAATGCAAAAGGATGCTCAAAAATGTGTGGAATCTTATGCCGCGCCATAAGAATGAATACTTTGTAAAAATTTGATGTTGATTGTATGGAATGAAATGATTTTATGAAATAATTGTATGAATATTTAAAAGTTAACTTAGTTATATATACGATGAATTGTTAACTTAATGGAATGCCACGAAAATCCACGACGATTGTACATAGGTATACATATTGACTTTCCGGGATATTTTAACCCATTTACTCCGAAAATCTCCGACTCCAGAGTGCACTGTAGGGACACAGTGCGGATAGGTGTGAAGGTTTTGTGAGCTTGTAGAAATGCCACTTCGCTCTTTTCCTGAATTTGTATATTATTATAAATAACATAAAGGATAAACTCGGCGCCAGTAATGCAAAGGCGATCCGAAAGGTAAAAGTAAAAACAGATAAACAGACTAACGGTGGCTGTCATCCATCCTTCGCCCCGCAAGAGGACAAGGATGAATGACGATCCACACCACTTCTTATTTTCTCTTCGTCCCAGAAGGAACTTAAAGTGAGAACTATTTCTTCTGGCTATTGAGCCGTTGATTTGTCTCTTGTAGCTTTTCCGTTTAAAGATTAAAGAATATACATAGGTAGCTTTGAATCTACGAGTATTAAAGACAGGAGACTACAGTGCACATAGGAAAATACAGAGGTTTACCGCAACGGAGTCGGAGGACAAAACCGGAGATCCTTCAGTTATCGAAGGAAAGTTTCTGGATAATTGCCAGCAGGAGTTTCTGGATATCTACCAGCTCTCACACACAAGGTAATTCACGATAACATTGGTTCGAGTGTGGAAATTTCCATTAAGTGCCTCCGAATATTTGTTAGCGTTAGGACTTACGTGTAAATCCGTGAATATATTTCCTCCGCGTTTATAATTTCGGCTGTATCTAATCCGAGTTGTGCTTTTTAAGTTATTAAAGTATTTATATGCGGAATTCCGAAACTACCAATAACCGTATTTTGTGTTCACATTCATTTATTGACAGTTTTCACTTTTGACCATCTCAATCATCCAAATACTTAGACACTACTTAATCTTTCGAAAGAGGAGTTGACTAATTCCTCTCACAGTACATGGTTGGAAAGTTGCAAAAAATCGATTTTGTAAAATTTTGGTGGGTGATTGTGAGCGAACGGTAAAAAATACAGCTGAGTTACTTTGGATCTGTAGAATCCAGTTGCGGGCCTAGTTTATTGTGGGTATTGTTTTTATAAATGCGAGAGTGCATGCGGTGTGTTTCCCTTGTAAGAGCTAATTTTTAAGTTGGTGAGTAATTTTACATTGGAGTAATTTCAAATCTAGACAGCGCATAAAAACTGTGGTACATCCAGTTGGGGTGACTGAAAGTGAGACTATGAGAAATGGAACTATGGAACCAGCAAAAGTCTACAATGTTGCTTAAATAAACTTTTAATAATATTAGTAGAAAGGTTTAGTTTTTTATTCTAAAAAAAACAATTATTTCCGCACCTTAAACCGTAATTTTAAGAACCTGCAACTTCAGGAACCTTCCAAAATTAAAACTCGAAGTGATCTTGTCTGTTTTTAACTTCATGTTATTAAATGGATAAACTTACAATAGAAATATCTCAAAAGCGTATAAAATAGAATTGCGGTATTTTTTCACAAAAAAACTACCATAAATTAGCTACATTTTGATGAAAAGAAAAGTTGCGAATTTTTGCGCGACACTAGTTAAACATAAAGTTAAAGTTTACTGTTGATTACACTCTGGGGCTGTACAGAAATGACGCCACCCACATTTTCCATACTTATGGATTTACCCCCAACCATTTCACCCTCTAAGGCATTGTGTAAATGACTATCCCCAACATGGGATGTCATGTTTTTCAAAGTGACCTTACCGTAGCTAGATGACGTTATTTGTGCCTGCCCCAGTAAATGTTTTTCATGTGTACATGAGTTTTTAAATGGGTAATATGTATACGGACTATCACTTAAACGTAATCACGTTGGTATAAATAGGTTAGTCAGTTACTTGCCTTCCTAATTAAAAAAAAATATCGGTCCTATATGCATACAAATATGTATAAGAAATGCAAAGTTACGTAAACGCCTCAAATAATGTCATGATAAATTCTATGGGCATGTTTTTGGAATAAAAGACTGACAAGTTTGAGTAAATTAGGATTTTGTTTTTGCATTAATGTTTAGTATTTATTGAACAAAAATTTAAATTAAAGAGATAGGTCAACTTAAATACATATTATATATTACCAATTATTGTATAATTACTGAGGACTTAATTATAGAGTTAATGAAAACATTCAAGCACAAAAAATAAAATGCACTTGAAAAATAATATAACTACACAAACTTGAGCCAAATTATTTAAAGTTAAATATATTAACATACATATTTTGGTGATTATGGTAGTGACGTATAATTAACTATGAAATAAGGGAGCAGATGTGAGTAATCTATATAGCTTGTAGACTGGAAACATGAAAACGATATTTAAATAACTTCAAAAACAGAAGTGACCTAATTCAATTTTCACCATTGTCCTTAATATTCTCGAGCCTCTCTAAGTGTCTTTTTGTCTTCCGGAGTAATGCATTCACTTCTAGGACTTTCAAATTAGTCAGAAGTAAACTATCATGATGATCCTCACGATAGCTTTCCTCAGTGAAATGCATACAACTGATTTGTTTACTCACCACTATGTTAAAGATTTGACAATATTAGATTGTATGCTACCTACTTACACTACAATGTACTACATTATGGGAATAGCTAGAAATAACCAGTGTGTAGACGGCAGGTTTAACTTTAACTAACTAGACCTACTGCATAATGCTGGAACTCCATTACTATGGTAGCCTTACTGTGGTAACTAACTACAGTCACGAGTTTTTGACAATCATCTCCATTACAGCACTGTTTGGTTGCTAGAGTAGTGGAGACGATGTAACGTGTTTGTACTGTAACCTCAGTAAAGCCCGGTACTGCAGTAAATAGTAGCGATTGTAGTGGAGACGAAACAATGTTATTACATTGCAAGTTCAATTAAGGGTAGCCAATGCACATTCAGCTCAATCCAGTGCCGAAAATTGTTTTCACGGGCCTGACTAATATATTATCGTGTTGACGACATCACATAGTTGAGTAGTATTTATTCCTACCTATCTACTTAATTTTTTAGCAGTTATAAATACGAAGGTAAATAACAATAATAGCCGTTATTGAAACTATGAGAAAAAGTTTCGAAAAATAAATTGTCAAAACATTGCTTTGATGATTCCAGTAAAATAAAAACTATAAGTGGTAAAAAAATATTGGTCCTAATATTAGGACGAATTCTAACTTCAACTTAAATGACATTTGGAGTACTTCCAACTACGACGAGGTTATTCGGAAATTTAAAATTTCACAAACATTTAATCGATGACAGAATCACAGCTACAAATAATAACAACAAAATGACACCACTTCGATACAACCGTCATTGTAGTGTCTCAAATAATATGTATACGACAATTTGAGTTCAAAAAACGATGAGTTTCTAAATCCTATTACATAAACAAAACGATGCTCGTATAATAACACATTAACATCTACAATTGCCTTAAATAGTTTTTTAATACATACGGTTAAAATAAGAATTAACTTGAATGTCTGGTAATTTAAGTATTACCAAATCGAAATATTACTATAAAACTCGTCAAAAGGTCAAAAGGTCAACTGGCCCCTTGACATGGCGATGACATTGACTTCTCCCGTTAGGGGTAGTTTCTATTTGTTACGATTGGTCCGGAACACGACCAAAGTCGCACTATGCTCGATGGTTAGGTGTGTCTGGTGTGATAGTTTACTGTAGTAACTCTGGTTTACTAGGAATTTTTTCCTAGTCGACAGTTTTACTGCAGTAAGTGTACTTACTACAGTCGAGTTAACTGTCTACAATGGTACAGTGGAGATGGATTCTATGCCTTTCTATGGTACCTTAGTAAACCAGAGTTAAGCTACCACAGTAGTGGAGCTGGCACATAAGAAACTGAAAAACTTTGACGGAAAATTTAGGGCCTTACACAAATGACGCCAGCGAACTTCAACATATTTTGGGATCCACCCACCACATGCGTCACCCTCTTAAGCATAACATAAGAAACGACAATGTGTACGATGCGGTTATTTATTTTCAGCTGGCCAACCCTCAAAGTGGGTGGCACCATGTATGTCCGACCCTTTAGCAGGCGTATAAAATAAAAGAGTTTGAATTTCCCGCAAAACACTTTTCGAAATTTAAAAATCGATATTTAGCCCGGATACTCATGGAGTTTGCATACAAGTAATACATCATTAGAACGGCAATGATTAGCAGAATCTAATTATGATCGAGTTCACAGAGTGTTATTTGAACAATTTTGGAATAAAGTTGAAAAAACCGATTTTTTTTCGAAAAATCGCTATAAAAAGTGTTGTATGGGCCAGAAGTAAATACCAAAATAATCGGATTTTTATTTTTTCAAGGGCTTCAAAATGAGCTATCACTCAACAAAATCGCTTAAGTATTTCAAAATTGCTACAATGCTGTTCCAAATTATGTAAATAGGTAGAAATTACGAGGGTGAAGGCACTCCGTTCAAATCCATACTAGCCACTAGTGGTCGTGTTACTTTTCCGGTTTTACCACGGGGCAGGGCTGAGACAATGTCTGTGTCGCCACCGGCTGGATCATGGATCCCGAAGCATGAGGCCTCTTTAACTTCACCCTGACGTATAATTATTTTTTCGAGCTCTGAAGGTGAAACCTTTTCTGATTAGACAAAATATAATGTTAAAAACGTCTAAAAAATTCCATATTCAAATTTATCTTAATTAAATAAACATCAAATTAAACCTGTATATTGAAAATATTTGTGTATAATATAACGCAATTAGTAAAAGGGCAGAGGATTTACATGGTTATTAAAATATTTGAATGTTTCCTTGATTCTGTCGACAACATAGATAAAGCTCTCCTCATCGTAGTATCCTAAATCTCCTGTCTTGAGCCAGTAGCCATCCTGTAGAAAAGTATCTTTGGTTCCTTGAGGTTGTCCACAGTAGCCAGCAGCCATGATACGGCTTTTGATTGTGTGGGACGGGGGACGGGTGATGAGTCGACCAGGTTTCTCATGGAATGGAAGTCCAGTTGCTCCAACTCAAAATGCTAAGAGACCTCGATACGTGTAGATATAGCTCCTTTACTCAGGCCAGTCGTTCCACCTGTACATAGAATTATAGCGCTGGGTCATCCAATTCCCCCACTGCAACTGGCTCAGCTGGACTGGACAGTCTACAACATATAATTAGAACATATTAATCCAAGTCAAAAGACAAGAAATATACAATTATTTTCATAAATGGTCACTATTTATATGTAAACAATTTATACCTATAATCACACCCCTACCATTTCTACACAAAACAATAAATTATTCACCTACCTACTGTATGTACTTTTCCCTTCATCTAATCTCATACTTTACTGACAATTCTGACAATTCTCTTGACTTTCCATATGTATGCTGTACAATAATAAAAAATTATGATTCTACATACCTGAGCCATCATCCTCGTAGATTTCTTCAATGGAAGTCCACGGGCAACCTTCAACCTGACGGAAAACAATAATCTCTATGGGCCAGTCAACTGACTGAATAGCGGATTGAACTTGTGGAATTGAATCGGGGTCGCAGTTAGAACTTAGAAGAGACATTTGGTCTTGGTTTCCTGAATGCGCAAGAGTAATGTGCCTATATAAATAAATAGTACCATGATTAAGTACTTACTTTTAGTTTGTTGTTAGTCACAATCATTGCAATTACCACTACTCTGGTTATTTCCTCTTCCTATATTTTCTCGTCACTTATCATTAGATGATTTTGATTTAATTGTAAAATAAGGCAAGAAATATTGCGGGGGGAGGGGTAGTAATTATATGTAATTATTAAGCATGGCGCGCTTGATGGTGTAATCATATCGCATTGAATTACGAACCATTCTTACAGGTGTATAATGAAACAGTTGCTATATGTATATACATAGTCATAGATGTCATACATAGTGTATAGGAAATCCCAATTACCTCAATAAAAGCCCTTCAGCTTCCAAGCCGGATGTATCCTTGTAAGTATCAACTACCAACAGGGCCGGACGAAGGAATTGCTTTTAGGCAGCAATTTGCTTCCAAACAAAAGCCACCATTTTGATTTTATTGATGGTTTTCTTTGGTAAAGAAAAATGTGATATTTACATGTTTTAGAAAAGTGCAAAATGTTCGATTTACTTGATTCAGAAAAGTGCTCAATGTTCTATTTACATTTTTTGATAAAAGCGTTAAATGTTTTATTTAAATGTTTTTGAAATGTACAAAAACTTTTATTTGCATGTTTTTGAAAAGTCTCAATATTCTTTTTACGTATTTTTAAAAACTGCAAAATATTCCATTTACATGTTTTTAAAATGTGCGAAATGTTCCATTTACATGTTGTTTGAAAATTCAAGCAGCGGGGGCTGCCTGCGCTGGCCACATTATCCGGCCCTGACTATCAACCTATTCCTATTTTATAAATAGCTTGTAAACGTACAGGAAGGATTGGGAATATCAGACGTGTAATCCGGTTTAGATAAGATTTAAATTGATTAAATTGAGATTTAAATACTCCGGGTTTGAGAACTACCAAAACGAAAACACTAGACTTAATTATGCATTATGAGAGTAAAGTCAGTAAAGAGACGGACGGACACTAAATACCATGGTGTGTGTAAAAAATGCACCTTATTTACTTTTAATTTTAAATTTTATGAGATATGCTGATGCTCAGTAAGAATTGATTGATATGATTGTGCATGTGCTACAAACTTTGATTCTTAACCTGGGTATGTATCCTATGGATTATGGATAAAGCCCATAATTTATGAAATTGAAATATTTAAATTATTTTTCAAAATATTTTCACAAAATCCGAGAACAAATTGAATTTTGTTACACGCTAATAGTAGAACTGTAAAATTAGATTCTTAAGGTTTTGTCTTAATGCCAGTAGTCCACAGATTATTTTTACGTCATGGAGAATGTGCGAATATTAAAGACCCTATACAACTGACATTTAAAATTTTCATACAATAACGATTTATTGAGCGAAATCTGCCTTACATACATTGTAAATAGTGCTTTGCTCAGCAAAAGTACAATACATAATTCATTTCACAGCTTTAATTAAAGTATTGATCCACTACTGTGAGGAACACTACTTATGCATTGCTTCTGTTGACTGACTAGGTTGAGTGAGGACAAGTAGGAACCATACATAAGTACACAACATGGTTCATGTACATGTACAAGAGATACCACTGTTTCAACTTAATACATAATACATAACGAATAGCATTCATAACTCATAAATGGTCAATATTATGAATATTTACTCACCATTCTACTTCTACTCATCCCATCCAATGCTTTTATCAATACTTTTTTATGTTCCTCTAAAAATTGCCAACAATTTAATTGATCGCATTATGTACTATAGTTTCATGACTACAAAAGTTAACCATTAACCAAAATGCTAGAGCTGTAGAGTTAAAAGATCATTTTTTTAAACAATGAAATATTTGTATATCAGCTCTGCGTTACCTATAGTACCGAATGCCTAATTAATAATGGAAACATGTAAAATTCCCTGCTTCCCATGAATTTACCAAATAGTTGCCCACGTGCGAACATTTAAGTAAAAATTATGTTTCAATCAGATATTTAGTATTTCTGTGATATCCACTACTCTACAACGGCATTAAAATTAAGAAGCAATTACTGAGCCTTGTGATTACAATGTATGTGGACTTAAATATCTTTGAAAGTGATTTAACACACAAAGTAATGAATGAGGCTGATGTATGACAGTAGTTTGAGCGGAGTTGATGTTATAATAACAAATCGTCAGTGAAACACCAAAATGACCCATTTCCAATTTAAGCTACTATCAAATCGAGCTATGTCATAAAAACAAAATGAGAAACAAGCGTAAAATGTTAATTAAGAGTTTTTGAAAAGTGTAAAATGTTCTATTTACATGTTTTTGAAAAGCGTAAAATGTTATGTTTACATGTTTTTCAAAAGTGTAAAATGTTCTATTTAAATGCTTTCAAGATATGTTTCAATATTTTTGTAGATAGTGGATATTGTTTTTAGCTGCAAATGGATATGGGTCATTTTGGTTCTTCAACGACGAAATGCTTATTCTGATTACGGAGATCATTTTTGTCGATATTTCGCTCCCGACTTTACAGAACCGAGCATGACTTTCCCCTATGTGTACATAGGTACTTCCACAGTCTCGCATATAAGTCACTGCTATCCATTACATTTAAATATATTTATTTGACCCACAATAAGATAAGATTTCGATTTCATATATACACACAGGCCGGCCATTATCGAAGAGTTAGAAGAATGACAGGGACATAAAATCATAAGCAAATCGTTTGAGCCCAATCATTTCCGCATTATGTATTGTTACTGTGTATGTAAGTGCCCGGAATCCGGATAATCTCTCATTTTCCTACAGTTCCACACTCTATACGTACATAAATGAGTGAGTATATACCTCCATATATCCGGCTACTGATATACTCCACACGACGCCCGTGCTTGACTCGAATTTAGACTTACTTAGATTTAATGGACTTTAGTTAGTATCCAGGTACGCTGCATAATTGATGACTCTCTCCTCTCCGATTATCGGAGCACACTGCTCCTATACACAACATTCCATCTCCTCTCCATTCGGCATTCCTCCGTTCCTCTACCCATGTGTACATTTATCTATCAACTTATTCCCAAACAAAGCTGATTGCTATTGATATTGCTGAAGCTTCTCTCTGTTTACCCTCGCCGATTACCACTACCAGTTTATTGTTCAGGAGGCTCCTATTCTCCGGCATCCATACAGGTAGAACGTGTGAGCGCCGACTGAGACCGGAGACCGGACTTTACTCCGTTGAGACGATCCACCAGCTCATTTACCCTTGGCTTCACTTTGTCAACTGGTACGGAAATACCCGGAGAACAATTATATTCTAATTATTACCGTGTACATATCCCCAGCTGTTGCTCAGTGGAATCAAAACTTTAAAGTTTTTGGATCTGAATATTGTCAAGCTTCAGTGACAGTTGACAGAGGTCCTGCTCCTCAACGTCAAGGTCTCAAGGGGTGACACATCGGTCCTTACTCACAATTAAAAGGACACGCTGCTCCACGGGACAAGTTCAATATTAGTGTAAAAAACAAAGAGTTCTGTGAGGGAATTGTCCCTGTCAGCGGAGATTGAGGTGCTGGTAAATTTTAAAGAAAATTCTACATATAATATACAAAGCACATGTGGCTGTATTCGTATACCTAATAAAAAATGGGTACCTTACCTACTACCTAAGTTTTAACTTTTAAGTGCATAGGGTAACTTACACTCAATTTACTTAAAAAAAAAGGAAACCTTGAAATCTGAAATCGGAAAAAGAGTGGGCAGTGGAGTTTGCTTTGTAGTGTGCCTACCTTAACGCGGAATGATTCCGAATCCGAATCGTTAAACTTTTTTGTAGAGGCCAAACAAAACACAGTCTCAGTTGACGGCTTTACGCTACCCACGTGTGCTAAATGTACATATTAAACTCATACGACGACGCAAATAAAAGATTTCTTTTGAGTTTTGGTCTTTCTCTCCACCTTGATTAACTTTTTGTTCCGCACCATCAAATAATTGTGCTCACTTGTGATTTGGGAGTTTTGAGGTTTGGGGCTCGGAAGTGAGAGAGAGAGGACGAGGGGAGAGTTACATATATTCGCTATGTTGCGTACCTATATGTAGCACTGGCCCATATTTTTGAGTGTCATATTTAATTGCTTTCGTCCATTATTATATATTTCAACTCTGGTTTCGGCATTTAAGAAAGTCACATATTCCTTGAGCAATCCCCTTTAAAACTTGTATTTAACGGTATATTAATGAAGAGGAGATTTGTGCATTGTGAGAGACAACGTGAGAGAGCATAGAGCAGGAGAAAGTCGATACATACAATTAATTTTTAAACGTGTGGGATTGACCCAAAATTGGATATCCATAATCGACTCGTCGACGCAAAAAAAAAAGCTTAAAAGCCAAAGTCACAAGTGAAGAGGGGACTACCGAAAACCGAAACCGAATTCTGCGAGTATTATGTATAATAATATAAACTTGTGCCTATTGAATTCAACCGACTGTGGACTCTAGCGCGTGTACCGATATATACATATATGCGTTTGAGTAGTACGGAGTGAAGGAGCGGGTATTGGGAAACAAAACAAAGTCATGGTCAAATATTCAGCTCAGAGCTTGTACATATACGTAGAGCCGTATAATTGGGAATGTGGAGGGAACATTTCTTATTTAGAAGTGTAAAAGCATAAAGTAATTTCCTGAGACTCACTCCTTCAAAATAATATAGTACAACAAGTAGTTTGGCGTAGAAAATTGAGGAGAGAAGTGCATGTGAAAATTTCTACTGTGACTGTGGAGTACCTACATCTCATTCGCCGCTCCAACCAAGGCTGGAAGAAATTGCTCAATTAAACGTTTACTTTTTAAATTCTATGTGGTAGGTGTGCTATATACAGAATGTTATATATTTTTATCCTCATTCAATTCCATGGAATGTGCCTGAACGAGACTCAAAACGAAACGACTGACCAAAGCTTAAAAAAATAAAGTAGTAAAGTTGTAAGAATAAAAAAAAATGTTGAATGTGCTCTAATTTTTTGAAATATAAAACTGTGTGATACACCTCTGTGATAGTAGACTGTATATAGATAGAATGGGTTGCCGAAGTTCTAATTTAGCCGTCGTGACCACTCCAGAGAATGCTCCGTCTGCCGCCAATGTAGCTGCACAATTTATTATGGTCCATCCCGGTGATTTAGAGAAGGATTTTAATTTTTTGAAGACGAATGGTTTCCAGAAGCCGAATGGGAACGGGAATTCTCCTGCCGCTGCTCTGGGTCCAGATGAGAATGTGGCTCAAGTTTCTCCCAACGATCAAAGTACAGAGGACGGTCTGAAAAACTCAAAGACTCCGTCCACATCTTTACTCCGTGTCAAAAATGGAATCGTTTCTTCCCCATATGCACAGTACCGGAAGCCCATACCGAACATTTCCATTTGGAAGTACTTGAATGGATTTATTCAGAAAAATATCGAAAAATATGGGCAAGACTATGAATGGCTGGTAAGGGTTTCACTTTTTTGTCTAAAATTTTGTAGATTATTTTATCTATACCTCTCATATATTTGACTCAATGAGATTCCCTGTATGATTGATATATCGTCTGTGAAGAACAAAAATGACCCATATCCATTGGTAGCTAAAAACAATATCAACGATCTACAAAAATATTCAAATATGTCTTGAGAGCATTTAAATACAACATTTTGCACGCCTTTCAAAAACATGGAAGCAGATCATTTTGCACCTTTACAAAAACATGGAATTAGAGCATTTTGCACCTTTTCAAAAACATGGTATTAGAACAATTTGCATCTTTTCGAAAATATTTAAATACAACATTTTACATTTTTCAAACACATGGAATTATAACATTGTGCACGTTTTCAAAAACATGAAAATAGAACATTTTACGCTTTTAAAAAACTCTTAATTAACATTTTACGCATATTTCTCATTTTGTTTTTATGACATAGCACATTTTGAATCTAGCTTAAATTGGATATGGGTCATTTTGGTCCTTCACAGGCGATATATTACATATACCTATAGCTAAAATTAAATAGCCGAATGAACCGCAGTTGTCACATAAAATAAAATTGTTAAAAATAGTATGGTGATGTGGTTTGCATAAACTGAGTCGTTCTCGTTAAGCTATTGTAGTTGTACACCATTGACTAAATAGAGTTTACATTTAAACACACATTAAATTTACAATTAGATCGAAGTGAATACAAAGACAAAAATCAAATATGGAGATATAGAAACGAGCACCCGAAAATTAGCCTCCGCCTTTTACCGTCTTGGGATGCAGTCACATGATGTCGTCCTTTTTCTTACAACAAACACAACACATACATATTTGGTTCTCTTGGCTCTTTGGAGACTCAACGTAGCTGCGAAAATCTCGAGTCCGGAAGAAAGTACAGGTAATCGTAATTAATCATTATCTAAATCCACCTTTGTGAATAAAGACATGTAAACTGAAGTGATTTGCAGTGTAAGTATAAAATATACTATGAAATTCTAAAGTCCCTGCGTTTGATTTGAAAAATTTGTTGCGGTTTCAGAAACTTTGATAAGACGACTGAAGGAGTCCAATGCACGATACATAGTGTGCGATGGAGGGACAGTTAAAAGTGCTCAAGAAGCTCAAAAGAAAAATTTCTTACCCACGTCACTTTTCTCCATGGGCCCCATCGATATGATTGAGACGGTTGATATTATGGAACTGATGGATGACGACGGGTCTAGTATGCTCCACAAAATCACAAAAAGACCTATTTTTCATATATTTATTATACTGTGTCTTGTATTGATTTTAGTTTGTTTCGACGACAGATGAGAGGTCAAGTTAGTGGTCAAATACCTGGAAATATCTCCCATTTGTTATTTATACTCACTTTTAGATTTCCCGGGAGATCTTCAAGATTTCAATTTAGACGTTAACAATGATGGGATATATATTCCTTGCACTGCGGGAACGACGGGAGTGAGCAAAGCAGTTCTCCATACTCACAAGACAGTTATTGCTGGGCTCATGCAAGGAGGGTATGAATAATTAATATAAATGCATATATTTGGGGGTTCCTTGCACACAAAGTGCAGGTTGGAAATTATTAATGACGAATATTATCGTCGGTCAAGAACCAAAATTACCCATATCCATTTGAAGCTAGAATCAAATCGAGCTATGTCATAAAACAAAATGAGAAGCATGAACATGAAATGTTAATTATGACTTTTTAAAAAGCGTGAAATGCTCTATTTAAATGCTTTTGAAAAGGTGCAAAATGTTCTAATTTCATGTTTTTGAAAAGGTGCAAAGTGTTCTAATTCCTTGGTTTTGAAAAGGTGCAAAATGTTCTAATTTCATGGTTTTGAAAAGGTCTAAAATGTTGTATTTACATACTTTTGAAAAGTGCAAAATGTTCTAACTCCATGTTTTTGAAAAGGTGCAAAATGTTCTAATTCCATGATTTTGAAAAGATGCAAAATGTTCTAATTCCATGCTTTTGAAAAGATGCAAAATGTTCTAACTCCATGTTTTTGAAAAGGTGCAAAATGTTCTAATTCCATGATTTTGAAAAGATGCAAAATGTTCTAACTCCATGTTTTTGAAAAGGTGCAAAATGTTCTAATTCCATGTTTTTGAAAAGGTGCAAAATGTTGTATTTACATACTTTTCAAAAGCGCAAAATGTTCTAATTCCATGTTTTTGAAAAGGTGTAAAATGTTCTATTTACATATTTTTGAAAAGTGCAAAATACTCTATATAAATGCTTTTAAGACATGTTTCAATATTTTTGCAGATAGTGTTTTTACCTACAAATGGATATGGGTCATTTTGTTTCTTCACTGACGTTATGGTTCCTTTATATTATTTTTAGATATTTTCGTGATGCCTCCCGCTTCATACTGATGCCGTTGAAGGTCTACCATTTATCTGGAGTGTTGTGGCCGTTAGCAAGCCTTATGCATGGGAAGTCTTGTTTGCTCATTGAAACGATTAGTACACAAGGGATCTTGGAAGCGATTCAAGAATATGCTCCAGCCACTGTTTGTGGATTTCCCACATTTCTCATTACACTGTCGCTCAAGTTACAAGAAAATGGAAATAGCTGTGCCTCCGTCACCTCGATACTCACCAGTGGAGAGACTATTAGCGGGGCCGGCGTGGACAAAATTAAATTGGCATTTCCAAATCTTACTCAAGTAGATGTGAGCTATGTGACGGCAGAAATTTTGAGCGTCACTTCCACGGTTCCATACTCTGACCCGGAACAAGAGTTGGGATCACCCGGTAACGAGATATGATAATAGATTGAAACAATTCATATTTGAGCAGAGCCTAAAAGTATTTATGTAGCTACTTTATAACTTTAATTCCTTTTGTGCTATTATTTGCTTTTACGCTTGAGACTCCTCTCGATTTTGTTTAACCCTTTAGTCCCATTTTGATTTTTGCTTTGCTTTCCCTTTTATTAGCTTCAGTTCGTCATAAACACCTTTTAGACTTTTTTCGTACTTTTAAAGTGGGGAAGGAAAATAAAATTGGGAACCTGTGCTGCTACTCCTCGGCCAAAGTCATCGATCCAGACACTGGTCAAATTCTACAAGTTAATCAAAGTGGGGAACTCTGCTTCAGAACTCATTCCATCATGAGAAGCTACGTCAATCAGCCGGAGGGGATGAAGAAAACTATGATCAATGGATGGATACATTCTGGCGACTGCGGGTAACATCATCTGTTTTTGTAGTAGTTCTTGTTGGTAGTGTTGGTACTGTATTATCGTAATATTTTCCTTTTACTTGATTTCTTGAAGGTACTATGACGAACATGGAACGTTGTATGCAACTGGACGTCTAAATGAAGTATTTAAGTGTGATGGAGTTTACGTAAGCTTCACGAATATTACTAATTTTGTTTTGATTATGTTTGAAAAAGTGACGTTTGTATGTAGGTAGTTCTAGTGTACTTTTATTTTCACGAGTGTGATCATTACTATAATAATTAGGTGATTGTATTTATATGACAGGTGTCGCCAATCGAGCTGGAATCAATTTTACACGAGCACCCGGACGTTGAGGCTTGTGCCGTTGTTGGTGTACCAAATGATTTAGCTGGAGCTTATGCTTGTGCTGTCGTTTCTAGAAGATTCGGGGCAACCGCGAACGCTACGGAAATTAGACGATTTGTTGACAGTAAGTTTGGTTACTTAGTTTATAAGTAGTTTGTTCGCTTTAATAATTTTAAAAATTACAAGATAAAAGTGAATATATGTCAGATGCTCAAAACGTATATTTTATGTGTACAGATCAAGTGGATGAACCACAGCAGCTTCGTGGTGGCGTCGTTTTTATTGATGACTTGCCTAAAACAAATGCAGGCAAAATATCCCGAGCAGAAGTTTTACGAATGGTTCTCAATCTAAATAAAATGAAAAGTCTAACTCTTAAAATGTGAAACCTTCAAATTCGTGGTGGTTATTAAAAATAAAAAATTATATTTAAAAAATGTCATTTCAAGGAATTAAAATTGAGCTGGATTCTTCGCTCAATGTACTTGAAAGAGTGACTAAATAAAACCTCTAAATGTAATGAAATAAGTGCGGTACTTAAGTAGAAGTACATAATGAAATAATTAAGTAGGAGTATTTTCCACAATGCTTATAATGTTGAGCCATAATTTTACATTTGTATCTGAAAATGTGATTTGATACAAATTGTTAAAAGTGCAGACGTGGCTTACTGCTTATTTAAATTGTATAAACGCAATCGTATGTTAATTATGGCACATGTTAATGCCAACAAAAGTATTAAGTACCTGTATATACATATAATTGCATACATTATAATATGTATGTACTATGAGCTACATTAAGTACTAATAATGTGTATACCTACACAAGTAAGTCTACTACTTACGGCGCTGAATTAGGAAATCCCTTAATAAATCTCTATTTTTCGGGAGTAAAAGCGTCCACCCTAATACAAAGTACGGCACATATAATTCGGAAGTGCTCACCAACTCCTTTTAATCACCCTATTAAAGTACCTATTTTAATTTAGTAAATGCAACATAAAGACCTAAATGTTTTAACATTCAGAATGTATTTTGCATTAATAGTGGTATTAATAAAGGGAAATGGCTCAATCTTATTCTAATGCAAATTAATCTAATTATTACGGTGATATATTTCATTCTAAACTATAGACTAAATTATTAATTAGCTACTACAGAACATAATAATGCTGACTGTGTTCTGACTCTGGTACACGCATACAGCACGGTTGTAGGATTATTCCTACCCGGACTTTTCTTACACGGAATTTTCCTACCCTGATTATTCCTACCCAGATTTTTGCTACCCAGACTTTTCCTACCCACGACCAAACCTAGGACTTTTCCTACCCATATACGTAGAAATAACCTACATATCGTGCAAAGACATACCCACAACTTTTATATTGTATTATAACCTTGAGATATTTTAAATAATGTAGACTTGCTAGTAAAATAATTTTTCTAACTTTATTACCACGGAAATTGCTAATAAGGCTAAAAATGCATATTTGTGACTTTATTAAATGCTGCCTACATGGCATACATTTCACTACGTTTTCAGCTATATACCGTTGGCTTTACAGTTAATCGTACCAACACTACCAACCCAGTATATATTTAGTAATTTTTCCTACCTATCTTTTATGGAAAGGATGGCGCGTCAATCCTTGGAACTGCGACCAGTCTGGGTAGGAAAAGTCCTAGGTTTGGTCGTGGGTAGGAAAAGTCCGGGTAGGAAAAGTCCGGGTAGGAATAATCCGTTTACCCAGATTTATGGCCTGCTGCGCTGCTTGCCTACATTCATGCATACCCGACTCTACCCTACATGAATGTCGTTATTTCAGGGCTAGATAATGTGGCCAGCGCAGGCAGCCCCCGCTGCCTGAATTTTCAAAACCACGTAAATAGAATATTTTGAAATTTCAAAAACAAGCAAATAAATTGTTTGTACATTTCAAAAACACGCAAATAAAACATTTTCCACTTTTCAAAAAAATATGTTAATAGATCATTGAGCACTTTTCAGAGTCAAGTAAAAAGAACATTTTAAACTTTTCTAAAACATGTACCGTAAAGCTTCTATTACAGCCCGGGTCTCTATTACAAACCGGGTCTGGCTGTGTATTTTGTTATATATAGCCCGGGTCTCCAATACATCATGGGTATTTAATACACTGCGAGCCTGGTACAGCTCATTTCAGCGTATATTTCAGTACACTATCATATGGTGTAAGGTTGAGCAGTATTATAACTACGTTTTGGCCTTTACTGCCTTAGTTTAAGTACTCTTTTGTCCCTTAATTTTTAAAATTACCGTTTGAGAGCGCTGATTTTGCGTATAACCCGGGTCTCTAATACAACCCGGGTCTCTAATACAACCCGGGTCTCTAATACAACCCGGGTCGCGGATCAAATTTTAAAATAGAACCCCGGGGTTCTATTAGAAGCTTTACGGTACTTAAATACAACAACAATTCGGTTTACCAAAGAAAATCATAAATTAAATTAAATCAAAATGGTGGTTTTTGTATGGAAGCAAATTGCTGCCTAACAGCAATTCCTTCGTCCGGCCCTGCGTTATTTCGATAATTCGGAGATTTCTGAGATTCTGAATTCCAAAAAATTCAAAAAATTCAAAAAATTCTAATTATAGCAAATAGCAAAACTCCGATCTGAGTCCCGGTGGTCCCGGTCCCGAGTTCCCGAGTTTTAATTTCGTATTTTTATTCGTACAAAACAGCAACAAAACCAAGGGGCAAAATGATTCACAGTGGAGTGGCGGAAAATCCAAATAATCTTTAAGCCGCTACTGGCTGGGCCGCTGGGCGGCTGGCAAATCCAGGATGCACGCATGAGGCAGTGGCTGCTAAATAATTGTTACATTTCATTCTGGTTCCTGGTTCAACTAGTCACTTGTGCCAGTCCACTAATTAACACAAGTCGGCAAGTGGTTTCATTTTAATCACAATTCCAGAGTTGTGTAATATAATAAGTTTAGTAAGTTGCTTCCTTTTGAGCTTGTGTCGCTCATAGTTATTTTTTTTTACTAGTTTCGGTCGAAATTACGAAGTTCGTGATTCGGGAAGTGGGGCTTTCGTACAACCTTCAAAATTCGGTAAGTCTGCATTTTTGCATTTAGGCAGTGACTTGACAGCCAGCTATCCGTCTGATCATGCTGTATCACGTACTTACATAGTATACGTACTTACTTATCATGTACTTACACTTGCCAAGTACGACGAGATGCCCGTCAAGCAGTGACAGGGTAGGAGTAGGAGCTAGTGTTGTAATTTGTGCACAATGTTAGTTCTTGATTTTCTTATGGGATTTAACATTGGAAAATGTTAAAGAACAATTGTGCACAATCACAGATTGTTCTCCTATGTTAAATCCCATAAGGGAAAAGAACAATTGTTAACAAATTACAACACTAGTAGGAGCATTCTGTTTCAGTTTTAATTCCCATACATGATAGAGGAATTAAAAATAAAACTTTAGCCGACAGTATTTATTTTTAAATACCCGAAGGAGCTGCAAATATTTCACTATTCCTTCAAATCAGTGGACCAATCAGGGAACTGATTGACGGCTTAAACTTTTTATGAAAATCGAGGGAAAAAATCATCATCGTTCACATGTAACATGTAAATGTAACTTTTCAATCGTAATTGAACTACTTGGGGATTTAAATGTAATGCGTGTCCATTGACTGCGGAGTGCTTAACGTGCATTTTCTACAACGAAAAACGGAATAGTTACTGTTGTATGTAAATTTAGTGTTCGTTAATTTTAATGAGATAACAATCCAACAAAACTGATTATATGGAACGTGAACACATGCTGTGTATAGGAATTAATTTCTTAAAGAAGCAAAAATAGCAGTCATGTTTCATGTTTAGTACATTCTATTTCATATTTAGTTAACAGTGGTACTCTTGATTGTTTTTCAGTCATCAACAAAATTACTATTGTTGAATGAGTTTTTAATCGTGTTCCTATTTACAGTTGACAGTATACCCACTTTTATAAGCCATATCGTGGGCGAAGGATCAAATCCGTTAACTTCCGCTTTTCGCTGAAAGGAAATCCGCTATCTTCCATTTTATTTTTAAAGCCAATCCGCTATCTTCCACTTTTGATTTAAATAAGCGTTTTAGCTGGCCAATTCATAACAACATGGTTATGAAAAGTGCAAATTGCTCTAACTGCCTATTTTAAAACGCAAAACGTTCTAACAATATGGCTTTAACATTATGTATAATACTATATGGTTAACAATGCTGCCATGATAAGAAAGACTAGCAAGTTTATGTTATTTAGACCAGCTTCTTATAGTAGAAATGCTTGGATACCCTTTTTAGCGATGTGTAGTTCCCATTACTTTGTGAACACGGGTAGCAAATGTTCTCGGTTTGGCCGTGGGTAGCCAATGTCCTAGGTTTGGTTCTGGGTATCAAATGACTGGGTAACAAATGTCCTATATCCGTATTCTGTAATGAGCCTTACATTAAAATAAGCCAAACAAACTGCACATTACTAAACATTTTAAAACTAGTCTTTTAAGTAAATGAATAGTTTAAAAAATTCAAAACAGTTCAAATATATTGAAATAACACATTTCACGGGGAAAAGAAAAACAAATCGTCGGGTAAGTTGCATATTGAACCGACGACCGTCGGGTGGATTGTACCGACGTGCGTCAAGTAGATTGTAGAAAGCCTTGGATTAGTTTGCAACTTAAAAAAATGTAGTTAGAACATTTTGTATTTTTGAAAATCATGTAGATTTTTTAGTTTGCAGTTTGAAACCATGTAGTTTGAACTGTTTGCTATTAAGATCATGTATTTAGTCGATTTTAAATTGGTTTAAATCATGAAGTTGAGCAGTTCGAATTTTAAAATCGTGTGGTTAGAACCATTTGCAGTTGTTAAAGCCATACAGTTAGAAGGTTTGGCGTTTTAAAATATGCAGTTAGAGCAATTTGCACTTTTTGTTATGAATTGGTAAGCTAAAACGCTTATTTATATCAAAAGTGGACGATAGCCAATTTGCTTTAAAATGGAAGATAGCGGATTTCCTTTCAGCGAGAAGTGGAAGTTAACGGATTTGATCCTTCGCCCACGATATGCACAATGTAAAAATTTTTCCGGCAGATTTTCGGATTAGAATTTTGGCTTTAATAACCCAAACTTTGCCCAAACTTCAGAAAAATGTGTAGTAGTTGCCGCTAGTACAAACTTCACAAATGACAAATGATCTTGGGTTTAGGCTGTGTCAACAAACAGTTTGATCTGCTAGGATGACAATAATGGTCCTAAATATTGTATACGACATCATGAGAATTGCCACTTGTCATACGCCTTGATGTAGCTTCATTCAGCATAATATGAATGGGTAGATAATTATTCATTTATTTATAAACATATAAGGAAGGATTGGCCTGTTAGCAACATCATGACTGAATGTAAATGTACTGTGTAATCTTGATTTAAATGAAATTACTTAAAATTAAGGTAAAAAGTGGAGCTCGACAGGCTGAACTTATTGTTTCACTTGTAATAAATGGATTAAAAGTAAAATAAAAACTCTAGTAATAACTTGTAAAATTATTATTTTGATTTATAGGTACTGAACATAAAATGGAAGCAAATAGCAGTAAGCCTGTAAATACTCAAGAAGATCGGGGAAGCAGTCTCATCACAAAAGATGCTAAGGATGATATTTCTGAAAGAAACCAAAAAGAATCTGTGAAAGACACTGACGAAAGTTACGCGGTTTCATTAGCAAATGATCTACGTATACTGATTCAATCTCAAGAAAAAAATGAAATAGTCAGACGCTTCTTATCGCCTGAAGTGGTGCAGATAATTAGAAAATCCTTAATTAGCTCATCTCCAGTAATTTTGAAGCATGGCGTGTTTATATTGAAATCCCTCATATCGTATGTTCTTAATTTTGATGCTGATGTGGATGTAAACCAGGAGCATTTGATGAGTATTATGCTTCATAATGGAAGGCATGAATTCAAACTTTTTTGGAGCGACTTTTTTGATCTTTTTGAAATTTTGAACGAAAAGCAGTTTCATATTATAGAGCCATTTTTGACTAAATTAAATAGTTTAAGTTTTAAACGTGAAGAGTCTGCATGTTGGTTAATGATTCTGGTAGACAAGATGCTCAATCACGATAATCGCGTACTGGCTAAAGAGGGTCTGTATATTTTTATTAATTATGGATTGTCGCTATCAACACAAGGCGCTCAAAGATCTCGTAAAGATGAAATAGACTTTATACAGAATTCACTGTTTCCGGTTTTAAAAGACCGTGTTGGGTGGATACTGGCAGAACCTAAAGATTTAATTGAATGTGCGGAAAACCTGGGAAAACTAATCAGACTACTACACTGCAATAGTCAAGAAGAAACATCTACGTGTTCCGCTCTAAAACTTATTCTTCATTCGGATACGGATATGGGTCCGGTTGTCACATATTTTCTAGTGCTAGCAGCATACAATCAGCTCAGTGATGAAAAATTTACTATACCTCATAAATTATCTAACAGTATCTTCCCTGGTTTTAGTGTTGAAGCAATTAGGCAGTTTGAAAGCTTTTTAGACGAAGTTAATTATTGTCTGTTATTCCGTCTCACAGCTGCCGATAAGTTTCTAAAAACTAAAATACAGCATTTATTTATTGATATGGTCGCTAAGCAGTTAGGCCATTATGAACTCAAAGGCATCGCTTGCAGGTCAAAATTTAATGCCCAAGACACCGAGGATAAGAAGCTGAGTCTCCACTTGAAGATGTTTGAATTTCTTGGATCTCTTGACTCCAATACGTTCTGCTACTCCACTGAGAAACTTAAAGGTTTTGTAAGACCCGAATTCAAAGATGGTGTAGAGCTCGATAAGCAACACACTTGGATGGCAGACCAAAACAAATGGGGCGTAGAACATTTCCTTTTGTCACAAATCAACCATAGTCCTTTAAGAATTAAAGGGTTTTTACGGTGGCTCCTTCTACATAAGTTCTTGTTTCGTACGTCTGCTGATTCCCCTTCTAAACTCAGTAAAGAGTTTGCAAGCCTTGTAAGCGATATTTTGGGAAATAAATTTAAAGACGAGCTGTTCAGGACTACAAAAGAAGAATTTGAAGCTATTTTGGATTTCCTACAGTGTTTTGTAACAATTCTGAAATTGCAAGATGAATCCGATAAATATACGATTGAAATTATACTATCTCTTTCTTCTCGGGGTTTAGTGGACTGCATTCATGAGCTAGTGGAAGGAACAATCAGTGAGGCCGTATTTTTGAATAAGACATTAAAAGTTTTACCGATATTCAAATATGTCATTTCTGAGGGAAAGCTAAGTTCGGATGTATACTTTTTTACCAAACTTCAGCCTATAATGTCGCGTTTTTCAGAGCTACCTAGTATTTCTCAGATCTTAATCCTGAACTTGATTTTACTCATGGACGAAACTAGTGCAAAATTGTGCAGTCCGGTTGATCGTGAACAGCTTATCAATAGTTGTAAAATCATGCTAATTTCAAATAAAATTGAAACATTAAATTTAGCGGATGATAGTGACAACAAAAATGAAATAGTGAGAAAATTTAGTCACCTAAAACTGGCTGTACTTGTGGAACTATGCAAGCAGAATGAAATCCATCCTACTCTTTTTCAATCAAAACAAGAAGTGAGAAAACTGTTGGACACCGGTTTTCATTTGATGGAGACTGGAGCGGATTCAAGCTTCCCTCAAGCAATCCTTATTTGTAAAATTGTAGCTGATCTTGCTTTTCACCATGAGTATGAGTAAGTTCACGTTAGAATTTTGTAGAAATAACTCATTAGTAGTTCGGTGACATTTAAAAAGTATCAGTAAGTAATTTGTTTCTGTGTACACTTATTGCTGTATGAGCTGACTTCAAATCGACAAAGCTAAATTTTTAGTATATAACAAAATTTGAAAATGAAATAGAAGTGCAGAAGTAATACCATTGTCTTTAAATACGAAATAGCAGTAATTCACATGGCTAATCTCACTATTCTTATTTGACACCTCTAGGGATATTTTGATGGAAGTTGCTGCTACCGGAATCGACAAAGCTTGGAAAGGAGTCAAGGAACTTCATAAAAGTGAATACTTTTGGGATACTTGTTCCTCGTTCATTTCAATGATAGCTTCACCTAGTTTCTGCTCGAAGAATATACTTTCTGCGGTAAGTTTTACCAGTAAGTATTTGGAAATGGTATGAAGGAGACAAATTAACTAGTAAAAGGTTTTCTTGATTACTTTAGTACTCTTCGAATATATTTGAGCTCAGCGGAAATGTGTCTGGATTACCACTTCTGCTGGCGGAAGAACTTAGTCGTGCTAAATTGCGTGCTCTGAGCAATGTAGAGAAAAAATACTCAAGTTACCTGAAAGAGCTCGTTGGGGTCAATATTCAAGCGTCATGTTTTGGGTCTGCAATCCCAAAATCTATGAAGTAAGTATAATTATGATTAAACAAAGCTGTTTTTGATTAAAATATTATTTATTAATATTTAATACTATGTTATTTTTTGAGGACATCCAATTATCGTTTTTACTTTCCTGTAGTGTTTCTAATTTAAAATTTACTGATTTTTGTTGATTTCTGTTACATCACTAGACTTACTTTCAATTTATGGGAATATATGTGTGCAAATGATACTCCTGAAAGCTCAGCCCTGTCAGGAAACTATGAGAGAAAAATAAGGTACCATACCCTAAATTAAGTTACTTTTAATAGCGAAAAAGAAGTAAGTAAAGTACAAAAAATCAATGTTTTAAAAAATCAGAAATTTATGAATAATCTATTTTTTCTAGTTTGCCCTTTAACGGGAATGCTAAGAGCCGAATAATTTCATTACTGAACATAATGTCATTATTAGAGGTCGCAAATGAGGATGGAAAAACTGGATGTTTCTTTGCTGAAATAGTTAAAAATTTATTAAATATAAATGAGGGGGATGCGGATGGTGTAGATAAGCGAAGGTATTTCATAGGATCTCAAATTCATCGTGTCAAGCAGAGAGTTGTTCAGATTTTACTGGTGCTTCAGCCTTATTTTGACAGGGTAAGATATGCAAAAACAATAACTTTTACTACTTTGGTGGCAAAAAACCAAACTACACTGCTATTATCATCGTAGCGTAAGTTCACATTCTTTGTTAAAATTATAGGATCTTTCCGAGGAAGTTATGAAGACGTTGCTAATTTCGTTAGGCAATGACGGGCCTCAAGCCAGCGTCAGATACCTGACAGAATGGATTATTATAAATATTTTACTCAAGTATCCGGAACTACATGGGTTGTTTTTTAGATTATCATCTGAGGTAGTGTAAACGTTTCTGGTGCACTTGTCTATATACCTATACTGCAAATTGCGTATAAGGCTTGGAGTCGGTTCAATTGGGTTTTTATGTTTGTTTATATTTTAATTTTTTTTAGTGCTGTCTAGCGCGTGCTGGATTTGGTGCCTTATTTGCAACAATAGCATTGCACACTTCTATAAATTTGCCCAAGTCATCCACTTGTACCCAGGAGTTTATTGATAGAGCGTTACAAAATATAACAGCTCTACTCATGAGTCAGAACTTTACTGTCAGAATTTATGGAAATGTAGGGCCAGTTATATTGCCTTTTTTCTTATCCGCTTAATTTTTTTATTAAGTTCTCTGCATTATTGGTTTGAAATTATTTTTAAAAATTTGCAATTATTTTGTTTTCTATTTTTAATTCACGCGTGCATGAAAGTTAATATTACTAAATAACTGCAACCAATTTCCAGATTTCTTTCTGCAAAATTTTTGAACGTGCAGCTATCTGGAACCTAGTATCGGTGATACCCAAGTTTCAAGTGATTTATACTTGTGCCAAACAAACGGTAGCAACGGCAGCAGGGAATTTTAGAAAAATTTACGATAATATACTCAATGATTTTTACGTGAAGATATTTTCCCCGATTGATCACTACTTCTACGATGTAAGTTCCAATTATGGAATGACGTTTTTATTTTCAGTAAAATTATAAGTTACTTGCCTTGATTTGTAAATTTAATCTAACTTTATAAATTTCAGGTTATTTTCATCCATCTTCCTAGACTATCTAAAATGTGTTCGGATGAAATAATACACGAAGTTGATTTGAAAGACATAAGCATGAATTTTAAATCAATTATCAACCTAAACCTTCCGTATTTGTCTCCGTTAAAAGTACAAGCTGTTTACAAGGAGAATAGCGAGTATTCGTGGCACCTAAAGACAACCTTAAGTGAGAAATTCTATATGATATTCTTTAATCATTAGTGGTTCGAGTGGCCACTCATATTTGATTCTGTATAGTTGAAAGTTGTAGGCTCAGTATGATTCTTGTTTACACATTTCTCTATGATTTCTTTGATTTCTCTGTGTCAGTTGATGGCCGAGAACAAGGAGAAGAAATGGCTGAGGCTGGGGTGCCAATCGTTGATAGTCCGCTAGGAAATGTGCTCCAAGTGAAAGGAAATCCTTGGAAATATTTGCCTGTGGCAGATGAGATACAAGATTTTCCTCAAGAAATACAACTAAAGAAAAAGAGCAGGGAAGATGGACTTGTAGTTGTAGCATCTCTTATTGATCGTATACCGAATCTTGGAGGTTTATGCCGTACGTGCGAGGTTTTTGGAGCGTCTAAATACGTCATCTCATCTCTAAAGCATCTGGATGATCAACAGTTCAAGAGTTTGAGCGTCTCAGCTCATAGATGGGTTGACATTTTAGAAGTGGGTAACATCTTTAAGCTTAACCATTCCGAGAAAATTAATTCATCATTGTACAACTACAGTTGCGACATTAGCACAATTTTTGAAAATTGTGTTTAAAAACCATTTTAAAATATTCAAAATTGAAAAACAATTGAAATTCAACATTTTGAATTTTTGAATTTTTTTCAACATTTTGACAGAACCAGGTGCCTTTTTAAAAACAAGAATAAACAATTTCGAAATTTTAAATGTTTTTAACTTCTGAATATTTTAAAATGGCTTTTCAAAAACAATTTTCAAAAATTGTGCTTCAAAATTAAAAAAGAAAATAAGATTTAAAAACCATTTTGAGGCCTCAACTTATTTAAATTATGGGCTGATAATTAATTTGCTAACTAATCGCAATATTTATTGCAGGTTCCTGTTCAAGATTTAAAATTACTTCTGACTTCATATTCTGCTAAAGGATATACCATTGTAGGGGTGGAGCAAGCCTTGGAATCATCTAAACTAAATAATTTTATTTTTCCAAAAAAGTCTCTTCTCTTGCTTGGGTACGTTGGTTTACTATTTTTCATGATGGCTTAAGAGTTACAATATTTAAACTAATACATGCATAAACCTAAAATTTGTCTTGTTAAATGTTTACTTACAGAAATGAAAAATATGGTATCCCTACAGATCTACTGAGTTTGTGTGATAATTGTGTTGAAATTCCTCAAGTCGGCCTTATAAGGTCTCTAAATGTCCATGTCACAGGTGCATTATGCATTTGGCAGTATGCTTCACAACATATTATTTAACGTTCGAATTTATATTATTTAATTCTTTTATCCCGCCGTGTGATTGTCTCATCGTTTGGATATTACTTTTTATTTTTATTTCATGAATTAATAATTATTATGGCTTTTTGAAACTACTAATACAACCTCTATGAACCATGAAAACGTCATTACCAGTATAATAAACATTTCTTCGTGCAATTCATTACCATATGATACTTGAAAACTAGTTACCATGGTTTGTGTGGCATGCTCCCTATGTACATTTTAAATATGCAGAAATTATATTAAAGTTTGAAGATATCCAGCAAACCTTTTCCCGAATTTATCGTATCTACAGGGCAGGGTAGGGTGGGTCTGGAATACTGGAATATAGAATTGAGGATTCAAGTACAGGGCGGGCCACTTGTTTAGTTGTTTCCGAAGATTCTAGCAGGACATAAATGCTGTTTATAAACCGATTTAAACTTAAACGAAAAATATACTAAAATAAAGACAAAGGGAAAATTTGTTTGGTATCATGTAATTGGACTAACCTAAGGTTTTTCGAAACTTTTTCAGATTTAGATATCATTTCCTACTTTTTGGGGGAATTTTTGAGGACGGTGAGCACTCAGCGAGTGTTCTGGTAAAAAACTTACAAAGCGAAAAAATAAACTTACTTATTGCTCCATAGATCACCTTTCTTGGCAATGATGCTTTACGCATGGAAGAAAAATAATATGTTAAAAATGAAAAGTGTTTCGTCTTTATTACAAGGGCCAGAAGCTTTAATCAAACCATAAAAACACGCCAAGTTTAATCCGCGCGAACCCAAGTTATTTTGAAAATTTCGGCCCGCACAGCTTGCTACATGGCTATTTTGGGACAAATCCAACATAGCACGTTGTCTGAACATTTTTAGTACGCGACATTTGACGTGGTCGTTGCTGCCAATTCTGGCTAAAATAGAGAAGCTTTACGGTGACGTCATATCCATATTTCGACAAAATCACTTTTTTACATTTTTGTTTTCCAAACGTCTTGAAACACTTAAACACTTGAAACTCTTGAGACACTAGTATGTAATTCTACACATTTTTGTTTAGTTTTATACAGGAAATTTCAAAAAAACGTTCCTTTTTCAGTTTCTTTAGATCAATGTAGCTCCTAAACCACACACTCCAGAGCAAAGCCTGGCAAATATTTACGTAGGACCAATTAAGGGCTATATTTGTTTGTGTAGTATGTAGTACACTTTTTGTGTCTTCAATGGCGGCGGAGCTATATAAACCGTGAATGGTACCGGACATTCCTTTGTTAATCAAAATCCTTTTTCAATTCTGACGCCAAAGCTTTCAACACACAACCGGGTGTAGTGTGTCATTCAAAAGCCCTTACAATATTATACCCATAGACAAGTACTTGCAATTTCAAAAAATGGTAACTGATAATTCAGGTCGTGATTTCACGGCTTTCCTCCGCCTCAACTCGCCTATCATATTCCTTTCCTTACTTACTCACTTACGGTTCAATTTATCAGCGCGAATTCTACACGCTGCCATTTCATTTATCGAGTGCCTGAAGAAGATCAAGTCGATCGAAACGTTGCACAAAAACAGAAATATTAAAATTTAATCTTCAATTATACCAGTATTCAAAAGTGACTACAAATTGGTGAGTTCCTAACCCTTTACTTACACTACTTTATCTCTCACCTTGCGTCTTACCTATCTATAACTGATAATTCAGCACTCGCACTACAATGTTCATATTTTGTAGCTATTGTATTTTATGCCGCGGCGCGCGGTTGAGAATGTTAGCGTTCAAATTCTTTTAGACAAAACTAACAAGTCAGACTTATCGCTTGACACGTATGCATTTATATTGCGCTTGAAATCGGCTGGGCATGACATTTTCACGTGTCAAGCGCGGTATACGTTTTAAAATACATCGCTATACCTTCATCGCATCTTACCAGCATCTCTAATAATTTGAACAGTTTATTAGTTTTTCACAGACTTTCAAAATTAATTTGGACAAAACATGTAAAATCGTTCCCAGTAATTTCCGCTGAATATGCACGGATAACGTATTTAATATAAGTAAAACGTTGAATTATTTAGTTGTAGTTGTAATAAGCACGCAACGTGCCGATTTCCAAAAATTAGAAAATTGGCTGGGGTAAATTGAAAACCAGAAAGTAAGAAAATAGGTACGATAATTTTGTTAAAAACGTAAGATATGGTTAAGGAAATTTTTTAAACTGCAGTATAAGTAAAGTAAGGGATTTTTTCAGGTGCAAAGTGCAAAGGTAAAAGAAGTGGGCAAGGGAACTTTTTTGCCACCTTTGAGACCAGCCACAATTAGGGACTCTCTCCCTACAGAATATTTGTTGTAGTAGTGCATCAACCAGAAAAGTCCATGAGGCGCCAAGTAGCGGTACCAAGTCAGAGACGAGACTAGTTTTTCTAAGCAAAGGCAAAATCTCTGTACACCACAATATAATAGAAGGAAAGGAATACGAAAGTAGGTAGCAACTGAAAGGTTCGAAAGTTGGAAACAAGGTCTACCTATTGCCAGTAATAGTAACCTGCCAAGTTTCCCCTAAGCCTTATACTCGTAGCGAATATTTTAAAGTTAGAAAAGTTGCAGCTTACGCTTAACAGCACTGCACTTTAATTAACATATTATTATCTGATGACTATCACCTTTTAATAACCTTAACTTACAGGCAAAGTGGCGAAATGTAAGGGAAAGTTGCCAAATTGGTTAATTTGTAGATTAGCCGTTGTGTTGTTGTATGTTGGTATTCGTGGACTTCGAATCAGGACTTTTTCCGTTTTCCGAACCGATAATATCGGCCTGGAGTAAAACCCTATTTGCTATTACCCAACCAAATATTACCGACAACCGACCAGGTTTAATAACCATAACGATTCATCAGTTACAATAATAGACAATCTTAGTCATTCGCAGTAATTCGCACTATTCGTAGAACCAGTGGATAGGCTTGTAATCTAGTTGTTGGAACTGGTAATTGCATATAGTGTATAGGTAATAGTGCTGACTGACATACGAAACAGGAAGAGGGCCGAACCGAAGATCAAAAAATCAGTTTAACACCAGTCACCAGACACCCGTTACCCGTCACCTTAACTTTAAACTGCTCATTTTTCATGTCAGTAATTCAGGTTTTAAAAATTGATGTTGGATGTGGCTTAGCTGTGTATTTTACATTAAGGTCAAAGGTAGTTGTTTAGCTTTTCGGAGAGTGTCTTCAATACCGCAACCATTCGGGATTACAAGCTATTTACAATGGCGAGCTCTGCAAAGATGAAAAGTAAGTTGTATTTCATTGCTAATTTAATTTTTTATACATCGTGTTGGTGATTGGTTTGACAGTAGACATTTATGTTAGGGGATTAAACTACAAAGCAAGTAATGCGATTATGTTGTGAATACTAGGTAATATGGGATGTAATATTACATCCTATATTACATAAATTATATGATTATAGAAATTATATGACATGATATTTATCATGTCACATGTGTCTTTCACAACATGACAGTTTTGACTTTATTTATTATACTATTTCACATAACAGTCAGTGGACAACATTTAGATTTAAATGCTTTGGTATATCAACTACGATTTATAAGTTACATCTACATCGGAACGATGACGACTTTATGACTCGATTTTCATAAAAAGTTAACTTGGCCCATCAGTTCCCTGATTGGCCCGCTGGTTTGAAAGATACAGCATTTAAAAGTAAATGCCGGAGATTTAAAACTAATTCCTTGGCAATTAAAATAATAAATTAGGGCATTTAAATCTAATTGCCGGGCAATTAAAATTGGTGAATGTCCACAGACTGCATAAGCTATACTGACTGAACTTAAGTGTCACAGATATACAATTATGAAAGTGGTCAACTTATTACAGAAATAATGATGGAGAGCAGTGAAAAATTATCTGATGCATCTTTAACTTCATTTTTTATCGAGCTTCACAACAGTAAGTAATCGTGTATTTCTTTTTAGGCCCTAAAAAGAAGCTGCTGAGCAAAGCTAAGCTGAGTGAAACAATCGATTTATGTGAAAGTGACTCTGGAGAAGAAGTCAAACCCTCAGAAAAGATTATCGAAACAATAACACTAGACGAAAGCTCAGTTGTTGATATGAATGGTACCTTCAGTGACAATTATTCATTCATCAGTGATGGCACACTTAATCTCAGTATTTCTGATGAAGTAAAGCCGCCGTCGAAATCTGGAACTAAACGCAAGACGGATGACGAGTCAGAGAACGACGAAGAAGTCCAAATTGTTGGCGTACAACCTGGAATCCCAGCGAAGCGGGCGAAGAAGTCACCAGCGTCAATGAAATTCAGCCGTCGATTAAGTGGAAAGCGTCAAAGTCAAAACCCTTTCTTTTTTGACGTTCTAGGCAGCACCTTCACGGATACAATCGACTCATTGATGAACCCAGGTAGAACCATTGGAAAAAAGAAAAGGAAAAAATCAAAACTGAGGGTACTTCAGAAAAATTCAGAAATAAAAAACAGAGGAAATAGTAGAAGTCCTCCGAATAAAAAACTCAAAAAGGAAGTTGCTAAAGTTGAACAAGCTCGTCAGATTTTACGGAGTCAAGAATATACTCATAACAAATTTTACCAACAGGCAATGAGCACGAATTTTAGTGAAAAAAACAGTCGTAAAAAAGCTTGGGTTCCATTGAAAGATGGAAAGCCCAAATTTCGAATGGAACCTATTAATTTACAGCCAGTCTGCTCAACGTCGACATCAGTATCATGTGCTACATCTTCGTCAATTGTTTCTTCGTCACAACCTGTACCTATGAGCAGTTCTACTGTGCTACCTGAAGTTAATGGTAAAAGCCGAGTCGTGACGGAAAAGAAAGATCCATCGGGCGAGTCTTCTTTCCAGATAACCAGCACGGTGCCTTCTGAGCCACAAGCTCATTTTGGAACTGGGGTTAAACCATTTGTTGAATCTGTCTCCCTTCCAATTGACCAGAATCCGTCTCAGTCACATTGGTCGATATACGGTTCAAATGCTTATCATTCTGGTCCAGTACAAACTAGAGCAAAAGGCACACTCAGACCAATTGTCATTGACGGCAGCAACGTCGCTATGGGGTAAGCTTATGTCCATTTTATGCGTCAGCTTGACTATTAAGTTTGAGGCAGACAAACATGAAAAACTAATGATCTTATGCTGCATATTTTAACCCCTCTAATCCCTATAACGTGTACATTCGAATCCCAAAGACTTAGATTTTATTATAATTGTAGTACATTAATTACAAACTTTGTTTTTCCTTCAGTCATGGTAATCGGAAGGCGTACTCTTGTCGGGGAATACAACTCTGCTGTGATTACTTCAAAGGGAGAGGACATTCTGTCGTGGCGTTTGTTCCTAGGTACCGACAGAAAGCTTCTCAGTCTCAAGATACTCATATACTGGAAGAACTAGAAAATAGAGGAGTAGTCAAATTTACTCCCAGTCGTGAAGTTGACGGAAAAAGAATTAGTTCTTACGATGACAGGTGCATATCTATATACTATAAATGACTGTAAAAATACTGCAGCTAATTTCCGATGTTTGATATTGACTGAATATTTTACAGTTTTTCGGAAATGGTTTAGTACAATCTATTTGATAATTAATTGGTAGCAAAAAATAATTACGAATGCGATTATTTTAATGGTTTGCTTATAGATTTTTGTTTTTATAACTATCTTTGCTTTTCGAGTGATAGGAGGCATTGCAAAACCCAAAAGAGTTGGTGATTGCACTAATAATGAATCACGGTTACACTATTTATTATTTTGCAGATTCATTGTTCAGTTTGCCGCAGACTCGGGAGGTATTATTGTTTCGAATGACAACTTCAGAGATTTGTACGAAGAACAACCTCTATGGAGGGAAACCATACGAGATAGGTGATTTTAAACTAAAAGTTTTTAAGTCAAAGCCATCTTACTGTGTACTCTTTTATATGATCTCCAATAGTATCGAGGTAGTTTTCAATTCTACATTTTGCTTCTCCATATTTTCCCCTGACAGAATCTTACAGTTTACATGGATCAGTGAAAACTACATTATGTTCCCACCGGATCCTTTGGGATGTCGAGGACCCACTTTGGATGAATTCCTTCGGTTTTGATTTGAATAATTTTGCGTATTGTGAGGGCACGTGTCATGTATTATAATGATTCTATCTATAAACAATAATTATAGAGATGATTTCATTCAAAAATGCAGCCTCAATTTTTGTTTTGCTTTTCTGTTTCTTTCCTTATGAGGTCAAAAAGAATGTGAATTTTCAATAATTTATTTGTATAGTCAATTAGTTATGACGCGAACATGGGGCTTGGCGGATTTGTTCAATGAAGAAACTCCTGCAAAAGTACTAGTATGTTATTACAACCCATGTATCTTCTTTTAGCTTACAGCTGTAAACTATCATCATAATTCCTTAACAGTTGATTTATGTTTCTTCTCTAATATTATTTTTTGAATGCATCAAGAATAATAGTTGGGGTGATAGGTGATTATAAATTTAATGACGTATTCGCAAAATGTGTCGACTTAGTAAAATAAAAAGATAGTAATAAGTCAGCATGATTTTACGGTTAGTGAGTTTGTTGTCATCATTCATTATTTTTGTAAGCTTAAAATATAAAGACGGAAATAAATGAATTTTTTCTATTTTCGAAGCATACAATATGTTTACTAACTAAATCGCATGAATTTATTTTGTCGTCATAATTTATTACCTCATTAAAATAAATATCAGTCATATTATTTCATACTTTATACAGTATTACACATGGAACACGTCGGCTTGTGTAAACAAGTTAAATAATATATGTAAGCAATTTGGAATCTGCCCGTACACAGTACGAAGAAAATGCCAATTACTTTATTATAGAAACGAGAGTTGACTCAGCTTTGTTCAGCGATAATTAGCTTTTAAATGAAGGAATACGTCGAAGTCCTTTTCTCGACCGAGGTATGTCTTGGCACTATAGTTTTTAATAGATAATTTATAATTTCACTGGTATCAATACAATACAATAATTAAGTACTTATCCTTAGGATTTGGTAAGTTCAAACATTTTAGCTTAGCACCAGCAGGAACAGGTGAAAGATATGGAGAAGATACGCTAGTCAAATTTTTACTCACCTATACTGTTATAAAAGTTTGGGCGTTAATAACATGCCGTTAACAGATCATTATGAATAATCGAATGAATCTAGCCTGTAAGTTTATTATTTATTGATATTATAACTAATGCATCCATAAACTTTTTGCAGTATTGTCTTGATATTTTGAATAGTTTTCTTGCAGTAGAGTACATCCTGGCGTTACGCACACGTTATGCACTGAACAAAAATACATATTACGTAACAGTATCATAATAGCACACGGATCACTATTTGTAATAATCTGATGATTCATTTATTTATTTTTAGTATTAGTCTCTGAGGTGAATGTTAAACGTCTTCTTCGAAATCTTCCTCAGGAATAGGTTCATCGTCGGAGTCTGGAACACTTATGATTTCAGATTGATCCACAACTCTGGGCTGTCTCATAAGCATTGGACGACAAGATAATTCGGAGCGAAGTTTTGGTCGACTACTACCACTTGTCAGAGGTGATTTGTGCGGAGATATTCCATCATTCTGGACAGATGAGCGACCTAAGAAGGATGTTTCTCCTTCGATCCTTTGACTCGCCTGTGGGGATGTGGAAGAGGGGGACAAAGCCTCGGTAGATGATGATGCTGATGGACCCAGATGAAGGGTCACCAATCCATTGGGCAAATGAAGCTCAACCGTAGCAGGCTCAAAGTGGACATTTGGATTATGGGCATGGGCATAGGATAGAGAGCTGGGCTTAAATCCCGGATGATGAGCTTGTCCTGCGGCATGGAGTGTTTGTGTGTGTGTTTGACGGCTACAGTGAGCTTCCGCGGAAGATAAATTCGTTTGACTTGATCTACAACTCCCACCACCACCATCACTAATTGAATAGAAATGGTTCTCGGTCGAGTTTACTGAACAGCTCGTTGGAGCTGTTGTGGCTGGATAGTGCTTGCCTTTGGTGCGGGATTTAGGAATTACCATTTGACTGTGGTTCAGGTTCGTGTTGGCTGCGGATGTGGAGCAAGTCATGATTTGACCAGGATTGGAGTGACTGGTCGAACTTATTAATGTTGCCATGGCTTTTGATTGAGTTGAAGTGACTAAGCCCGAAGTTATAAAGCTACTACTCCCGAGCATGGCGTTTGCATAGGCGGTGGAATTGATGCTCGACGACTGGGGTACAAAAGGACAGTCGACGGACATCGTTTGTCTCAAGTATTTCAGCGCTGGCGGAACTCGATTCTTGGCTTTAGGAAGGACGGATGCTCGGCGAGTTCCTGTTATCGACACTTGAGTTGATCTCTCATTTTGGACGTCGGCAGCGAGGAGATTCGGGGCTGACGGACTCCGATGAAATTGATCGTCTTTCGACGTTGACACCGTTCGGATTGTCCTGTACAAACAAAACAGATTGATTGCTTTAACAACTTAAAATTGTATATCTCTCGAGCGCCCATCGGTAGTAGGTACCTTATTACGCCTATTATTCTCTGCTTTCCGGATTCTACAACTTACAATTATATTCATTTGAATAGGACATGGTAGAGTAGAGTGCATCAAGACGCTAATTTGATTACGTCTAAACTTTGACAAATACGAAATGGGTTTTTAATAAACAACCATTTAGCTTTTCTGTTTTAGATATCTACGGTGGAGTGTAATTACCCTGAACTAATTCCTTTATTTGTCAGATCTCTCACAATATTTTCCATGCTACATACCTATGTGTACCTACTCGGACTCCCAATTACGTATTATACCTGCAATTTAATTAGATAATTAAAGCTAGCAAACTTCTGTCAGATTCTCCGTACTAATGCTCAAAATAATGATTATATATTACTTGTTCCCATGCCTATGTGCATGCTCATGACATTCGCTTATAAAATACATTATTCTACACAGCTCGTTAAGGTATCTGAGTGCTATAATATATATTCTGTTATTCTACAGTTCCTTTGCTCGCTGACTTGGAAAAGCTAACAGACATCATTCCAGACAGGGAAGTATAATACTGTACATAATTAGGAGGAAGGAGAGAGAGAGAAACCTGGAAAACTTTTTAAACGTCTCAAACAGAGCTTTTTTATCAAAGATGTGGAGTCCTGTGTTTGAGGCAGATGTGGACTCGGCATTCGTCTGACTCGCCACACTCCGAACGTCTAGACTTCGTGTCCGGGCACGGTACGTGTTTGGGTAGAGTGCGGATGCATTTCTTGTTCCAGAGTAGGAAGCTGGACCAACTTTAGCTGCACTATCACGTGCTTCAAAAGTCATCACACACGTCGCTACAATTATGAAACCTGAAACGAAGGGAAACCATAATATTATAGTCAAAGATCAGATATCATTTTCTATTGTTATTTCTCTCCCGTACAAACTCTGTGGAATCCTCCAATTCCGGACTAGGACCAGGACCAGGACCAGGACCAGCTGATGTCAGAAATACTAATAATTGTAAACTGAATTGGACTGTGAAGTAGAGGGGAAGGAAAACAAGGCGGAAGTTAATTGAAAACACTCACACCAGCTGCCTGTCCGTACATGGAAGTAGTGCACATGAAGATCAACATTGAACATTAGGCTACTACAAGACGGAATCAAAGAGAAGGACTGGGACTGGAGTGGGACGGGATATTTGAAGTACGCGTCGTACAATATGTATCTCTTAATAACTTTCTTCCCCTACCTCGGAAGTAAAGTGCGAGTGAGCCCCAAGGGAAATTCTGCCAATAATGGCAACATAATAGTTTGATGAAACACAAGTAGTAGAAGGAACAACAAGGCAATGCGGGAGTCTATCAACTGTACTATCAAGAGTAAGCAAGAAATGTTTCAGTGTTACTCTTACAACAGGTTCGAGTGTACTAACACAGTTTTCTCCCCATCTCTTCCCTTCTTCAAATTGCCAACATAATGCTATTTGTTCGGCTTGAACAAAATGACGACGGCTTCAAACACCAAATCCAAACTTACATCTACAAGTTTACAAGGAAGCATATGTGCTCGAATCCGAATGTGTCAGTGTGTGCGTTTCAAGTCCTCGTCTTCAGTCAACAAAATACCCACACCCTTCATCTATTCAATTTTATATTCCTCTCTCCAGTTTATGTGTATGTCGCCCTACATTCCCTTCTTCGTACTCTGCATCTCTCTACACTTGGTTCTTTGAACATTCCTTTCTACGAACCTATCCTCCAAAAGTTGTCGGGATAAAATAGAATTGAATAAAAATAAGTGTGTTTGTCAGGCTGGAATTCCAATTCGGATTCGGTTTCCTCAGCCACTTTCATATATGTTTTGTCATGTAAACTAATTCTGGAGATTTCAAGTGAAAAGTAAACATTTATAGAGAAGAGCCGAGAAATCCACGCGATTCAAATGTGATGAGGATCTTGTATCCTGTCTGCTCTTTCTTTCCCTTTGTGAGCGTGAGTGTGCGTGCGTTTGATATGAAAGGCAGAGGAGGAGATTTTCACAAAGCCAAAGCCAAAAAAGAAACAGGAACTGTAAACTCTAAAGAACAAGTTTGTTTGTAGTGAAATAAAATAAAAAAAGAGCACGAGCCAAAAAATGTCAAAAATAGGATTTTGAATCCAGATTTCATTTCATGGGTGTACAACGTAGAGAAACGAAGGAGGGAACAAAGACAACGGCAACGGCAACAGCAACAGCCAAGTCAGTGTCATCTAAACTCTATTTGTTCAGGTGGAAAAAACTAGGCTTTATTTTTTTTTGTGATTCACTCACAAACTCACATATCCACATCTCGCCCTTTTTCCTTTTCCCCTGAAAAATAAAATAAAAGGGAATAAAAACCAAAAACAACTCTAACTCTACAGGCAATGTGCTCGGGGTATTTTTTATTCTTCTTGGAATCCGCGAATCCGAATCCGAATCCGTCCAAATACATAAGTACCTTACATTGCATTTACGAGGGGAAGACTCAACTGTGTGTATATGTATTGTTTATAGAGAAATATTTAGAGTACAGCAGATACACAGTACAGTGGATGTTCCTGTAGCCGAGGCGGACCGAGACCGGGAAAGTCTTATCGTTTATTGTTTAGTGTACAGGCATAAAAAAATATTTGTTTAGAATCTTGCAGTTTGTAAGAGCGAAAAAAAAAAGGCGAGAAACGAGTATAGACTTGAGAGTACGTTTTCTTCTGTGTCTTCTGTTGCTCTTCTGCTGTAGGCTGTACTGTAGTGTGCTCCTGCTCTGGGTTGACTCGCTTTTTCTTTTTCTGTCCGCGCTACTACGATGCATCTGTTTCTGTTTCAGTTTGTTGTTGTTGTTGTTGTTCTAGTAATAAAATGTATGTGAAACTGGAGCTGGTAATTATTATGAAAATAAATGGAATCCAAATGCCAAATTGGAATGAATGGCCTATTGCACTGTCTCATTACTTCTCCACTCTGCTACATACGTAACATTACATTATTTCGAATTATTCGATATATAGTGGCAGTGGCAATTACGTGATTTACGTGAATTACACTCCATAATATCATATGCTCCCGTTCCTTGGCATTAGCAGCAGTCTTCGTCTTTTCACAATTGGCCCTATCTCAACTTTCCACACACAAATTGTTTATTATTCTCCTGTTCCTGTTCCTGTACGACGACTGCTTCTTGAACCGTGAAATGGGAACTGGGGGGAAGAAATATACAGAAGCATATTTAACGCAAATATAGAATAGCCACTGGGCCGAGAGAGCGAGAGAGAGAATCCAGAGCCCGGCAGGCAGCACACACACAGACTTGATGTGGAAGAAGTGGAATTCGTGTTCTTCTCTGATTGGGATCCGAAAAGTTTATCTGTTCAGTGTTCTCTCCTCTAATTCAGGCACGTTCCCTTCCTTCCCCTTGTTTCTTGTTTCTTTTAACATTCTCGTGGGAATTTTACAAGATTCCGGGAGAGGATTATATTCATTTGTTCTCTCCTACTCACAGTCTCCTCCAGTCTTTCTCCAACAATAATAATTACCCACTTCCAGGTACTGACACGAGCCACGGAGCCGGAGCTGACTCAAGTTTAAACAAATTCTCCAACTTTTACATACTCTTTGTCCTGGAAGTCTGGATCTGGAAGACGCTCCTGATATGACTATGATATGACCTCATATCATCATCAGCCGCCGTCAGAATTAATTTCTACAGCAGTCTCCAGACTATACATGCTGTAATTAGTTTCCTTTTCGGAGCAGAGCCATGCACATACAGGAGGAGGACAGGCGGAGCTCGGGTGTTCTTTTCAGAATTTCAAAACTGGCTCATAGGATTACTAGGAAAGGAACACGAAGTACGACTACGACTACGATCATAGAGGATTCTACAAAATGTTATTGAAGCCCCTGTTCCTTATCCCACTGTCTTCCGTAACTCTCCATGGAAAAGAAGGAGCGGGGATGAGAATAAATAAAGACACATGGAATATTTAGGCAGAGGAAGGAAACGTGGAACACTGAAATAAATAAGAGAGATAAAATACTCGAGCTGAAACTTACCACCGACGCCCATCACAATTGGACCCGCATATGAGAGTTTACTGAATCGAATGGTTGTGGGGGAGTCATTGTAGTCGTAGGTTCGACTGGACACGGTCGTGTTGTTATTTGGATCAAGGAGACCATCCGCGTGGAAACCTGTTGAGTGGAGCAACATGAGAGCATCAACATCAAAATCAGAGACAGAGATGTGAGAAGAGGAGTAAATGGTCTCCAATCATCTTTTCCTTTTTCCGCCATTCCCTCGCACTCTCCTCACTCTCTTAACTGCTTTCCCTCACTGGGGAACACAAAATACACTAAAATTTTGCACACATTCCCGAATACACACCTACTTGTACGTGTACTGTATGTACCGCTTCTATTTAGAGGGGAAGGGGAGGGGAGACAGTTGGAGCGGGAGAGGAATTTGAAAATCAATAAGACGCATAAAAGGAAATCCCATCTACTCCCCACCTCAGCCTACCTTATCTACTTTCCCTATACATTACACTGGGAGAAAGCAGACTGCATTGCCAACTCCCTCCCTCCCTTATATGATCTGACCATGTTCTTTCTCTCTATTGAGTTGTATGTGGAAACTTGCCCCAGTCAACCCATTCCTCCTCCGCTCCATCTTCCCTTCCCAGACACACCACCCATTTCTTATTTATGACTGGATCCACATGGACGTGAGCCTCTCCTCCCCGTCCAATACCTAATCTCACATCACATCATACCTCCATACGTTACATCCATCTCGAGCTACTTTCTCTAAAAGTGAAAGCTCCTCTCAGCATTTACCTTTCTCCACAGGCTACAATGTACACGGGAAGGGAGAGGAGGGGGGGGGGAAGGAGCCTCCACCTCCCAACACAACCAAAACGAAAACGAGAATCTTGTGTTAGAGTTCGACTCGCATCATAGAAGCATTTTGAGCTTCCAAAATCTTCTTCCCATGCCCATCAGTCGTCGTGTGGGTCTTGGGTCTTTGGGAAGGAGTAGGAGACTACTTGAAATACAATACAGAGCATGTACAGCCCATAATCCTATTAGTTGCTACACTTTTTTTGTATTCTGTTTTCTCCAACTTTCCTCCTTCAATCCACTCATTCATCCATCCAGCAGGCCACAGAGCGAGTGAGTGCGTCCCCTCCCCCACGTCTACATCCCCATCCACTATACATTCTACATTACATTAGATTCCAATTAATTTTTAAGGCAAATGGAATCGAGTGGAAAAAGAGAAAGTCAGACAGGGAGATTATGAAAGGAATTATTCTCGTGAGTTCCGTGGATGGATGTCGATGGGAGAAAGAGATGAAATGGGCTTCGCGGAAGAGGAGAGTCCGCCCTATAGATCTGAATACTCTCAACTTCCTAGTATCTCCCATGTCTCAATGTCTCAATCTGTACTCCTCTCTCTATACGCGCTCAATCCAGTGGAAGTGGAGTGAAGCCTGTAGATTCTCAAGTCCCACAACTGCTCTCCTCCCTTTCCCTACGATGCATTATATGGACCCGGAGCCTAAGTTCAATAAAGAGGATTAAAATTTCGGGTAAAATTCAAAAGTATCTATATCATTTGAACATTACTCGGATAGACGAGTACCTGTAGACTCGAAGTTTTAATGCTAATGTTCCCCTCATAACCAGGCTCTATGTCTACATTCGCAACACTTTTATTATCCTATGCTTTCTTCCCTGTAGAATAGAATATAAAATTACACGGCCGGAGAAAGCACTCTAACTACCTTTCTCCCATCAAGTGTTTCAAATTCAAGAATTCAACGCTCCAAGTCCGACGTCCAACATTGTAAAATCCCATGGAAAATGTAAAATGCTCAACTGTGAACAGCGTAGGTAGGTAGCTATGCAGAGAGACTCTTGGCTCGGAATTTACCTATAATTATGATGCTGCGTACTACTATGCAGGCGGAGCAGGAGCCATATAAAATTCATCATCGTACAAAAGACGACAAGACTTTTTGGCATAGTTTATCCCTTTCTAAATGTTACCACTCAATAGCTTAAATATTTTATACTGCGTATTAATACAGAGAGATGCTCTAGGAAAGGATCCACTTCCAACCATCCCTCGAGTTTAGCAGCCAGTTTAGTTTACTTCCCTTCTCTCTCTCTCTCTCTCTCTCTGATCGTGAGTAGGCTGTGTGTGCGAGAAGAGTATCCGATTTTCCAATGTATCAGTGGGTACTCCACTTGTGAGTGTGTCTGTCTGCATGGCCCATGGTTATATAGTTATAGTATTATGGGATCCGCATTATGATTGGATACAATGTGATATGATAGGATAAGATCCGACGGGGTACTATTATGAGTCTGGAACTACTCCCTACTCAATGCTACATAATGCAAGGACATATATTTGAGTGTCTATTTTATATATGTACAGCGGGCTTATCGTTGGAATGGGCGTACACATCAGATGGTGAAGCTTTCACCAGAGAAAGTAAATAGAGCATGTGTGTGTGTGTGTGTGTGTCTGTGTTTGGGTAGTGAGGATAGAAATGGTTGAGAGTTAAAAAAGTCGCAAGAGCAAGTGTCAATATATAAAGGTATAAGTGTATTTTCTCCTGAGATTTCTCTTCCCAACTTTTATTGATTTTCTATTGTCTATCCCATGATACTTATAGGGGAGGGAAAAGGTTGCTGGGAAATATATTATTATGACCTCTATACTTTCACTTATGTCATTGTTTGCATTCAGAGCCATGTGAAAGCCTTTGCTTTCATCTCTCTGTAGCAAAATAATAGGATTTTTCCCTTCCTCTCTCCTAAAAACCTTAAACAAAGCCATGGATGTGAGAGCAGCTTCAATTTCCCCCAGACACACAACAGGGAGGAGGAGATGGAGAGACAGACTAGAAATATATATTTGGCAAATCTACAGAAAAGGGAACTTTCACTTTCTATTTAATCTTCTTATTTGAATACGCTTCGTAAGCCCTATAATTATTATTTCATATATTATTATTATTATAACCCTCTCAACGCCCTTTCTCTTTATATATATCTCACTCCTCTTCCAAAGACCTATGAGAATGCATACATACTTTCTCTTTCTCTCACGAACACAAGCGGAGAAAAGGGCTCTGTTTAAAATCAAACCTGATGAACTCTCTTATATACGGATGAGTCCTACTTCGACAGATACTCCAGATAGTCACATCCGCATCTACAACACATCCCTATCTATATCCTCGATCCATGAAAGGACGACTCAAGATGGAGAGAAAGGACGAAGAGGGAGAACGTGAGGAGAAGGGAAGATAACGATGTGCTCATTGGGGACGATGAAAAAGATACTTTCAAATTTGCTTTCCCCACGAAGCTCATAATGAGTTGTTCACTATAAATTCATTCAATTCAATATGCTTTCTCTCCATTAACTGACGACAACTTAATGGAGCCCATTCACTGGGGAAACTGTTTATTCACAACCTCATATATCTAGCTTGAATATATTTTCTAACACACAAAAATTTGCAATTAGGATTCTTGTAATAATTCCTTTGGGGTAAAAATCTGAGGCATAGTTGTTGGCTCACCGTATATGCCATAATAGTGCGCCCCGCTATACCTTTCAAATTCACTTTCTATTTTAGACCCGCGCATTATTATAGGATGTACGGTAATTTAAAATTTGACTTAGAAGAGTTATGAGGGGAAAGTAAGATGACGATGATGAGGACTGAGGGAGATGCTGTGAGAGGAAGGAGCGTAATGAGGGCAATTGAAGCTTGAGAAGAACATTAAACCAATTTTATGGGCAGTACACAAATCCTGACTGAGGTGAAGAGAAAGTGTGGAAATAATTGGATTTCCTTAATAAAGGAAACAAAACATTGTGCTCTCATGTAAGTAGATGCAGTTAATTTAAGTGCAAGAAGAAACGAGCTGAAGACACTGTTACTCCGAATTTGAATGAACCTACCTCAAAGAAGAGAAGAGTGAAAGTGTGGAAGGATTACTCTCACCCCTTTCCCCAAGAAGATCCACACGCGGCTATTAATCCTTCCTCTGCTTTCCCCCCTCTCCCATCAAATCACGCTCAAGACTCTGACGACTGCACTATATGTGCACTCACTCAGAGCATAATGGGACTAGAATGTAAAGTCCCGGCCTCGGCCCCGGCACAACATTCCCTTATATCATTTTTGTCAACATAATGATTCACGCGTGTGATGACGTTGTTGTAACTCTTGTAAGTCCTAATGATGATTTATTACTTTCTCCACTGGACACTTTCCATTTAGCCCTCAACAAAAGTTTACGAACCATTTTGTACTCGCTACTTTAAATTATCTAAGCTGTAGATCGTGGAATCTGGATCATATCCTAAATGAAAATATGAAACAAACTCCGCTTAGAACACAACAGCTGCTTTGGCTTGAATGCATCTCTTCTCTCTAATTTAGTCCGCACACATTTCTCATCATCTATACCAACTAATTACTCAGGCCAGACTAAAGTTCCTCATCACATCATTCACAGCTTGAATTTATAGGTCACCATACATTATATTTCCTGTGTTTTGTACGTAATTTTCATAGTATATATAACATGGAGACCACTGTATTATTGACTGTAGCGTATGGCGTATGGCGTATGTAGGACGTACATGATTGAAAATGTAGGCCCAATGGGCTTAACAAAGAGCCCTCCGCACATCTCTTCAAATTAAGCAGTGTGTTGAGTGCTCTCGATTCAACTTTCACCATCAAGGAGAAAATGCAGTGAATTGGGAATGGTTTTGGTTTGCTTTGTGTTTTGTAGGTAGTAGGCATTATTTTATTTGTTCAGGATTTTAATGATACATAGTTTTTATATTCTGTTGGAAGCTGCGGAAATCATGTAATTTGGAATCCTACAGTTTCTCCACTCTTTTATTTCACGGCGTAGAATCATTATAGGACATCATATTGCGGATGGATACCCTTCTCAAACGGTGGGAGCATTGCTTCAAGTTAGAGGAAGCGGAACATTGAACAATGGGAGCCTTAGAGTATTTTTGAAGCCATGTGTACACTTTCACTTTCTCTGAGTGCCATAGTGCCGTGGCCGCCTTTAATTTGAGAAGGGATGAACTACACACAGAGGAGGAGAAAGTATTGTTTAATTTTAATGAACAAGCCTTTTAAAATTTAACTCTCACTAGGTTGACTTTCACTTTGCTGCTCTGCCCTGGATATATATGGTTTTATACTTTCACCTCACATCCAGTCATCCAGCTGTAGAGCGGCGGCAGTGGGTTAGAGGGGCGGGCTTGTTGGGAACAAAATATATATCGAGCTTGTTGCCCACATGACTCCTTCCCCTTCCCGGTCTCTTCCCCTCCAGTGCTTCAAACTCTCCAGCACTGTACCGAACCGAATATCGCTGAAAATACTGATCAGCTCTCCTTCACCTCGACCGGAGTTGAATAAACATTTGCTCTCCCCTCCTTTCATCTCTAATGTACGATGCACATGTCCTTCCCACATATTATACGGCGCTCAAGAGAAAGTGAGGCCGGACTTGAGCAAACAGACGGAGGGAAAGTACGAGAGCAGACATCACTTCATACTCCACATCCCACATTCTTCTTGGCAATACATTTAATTTCCAGTCCAACCTTCTTCCACTTCCCCACGTTTTTCCTCCTCTTTAACTCTTCATTTTTTACTCCTGCCTCACTCCCATTCCCATCAAGCTGATTAAAAGTTTTTAAAAACTTTCCAAATAATTACAATATAATTTCTACATGCTACAAATGAGTAATCGAGATCCTAGTCAAGCTGAACTGTGAGACCGAAGGAAGAGTGAATTCCGCTTTCTATATTCCATAGTATTAGCATGCGTGCCTAAATTTAATAATGAGAGGAAAATAGGACTACCGCTCAGAAGCTGACTTAGCTTGAGGCCTAAGCTACATGAACTACACATAGCACATGCTGGCAGCACGCTCCGCATTCCACGCTCCAATGAAACTTAAAAAATATTATCATTAGAGGTCATCAATCTGAAACTTTTCTCGGGATCCGGAACATATACAAAAAATTAATGATGAAGAAAAGCCAACAACTCGCTGTAGCTTTCCCTTTTTTATTTTATTTATTTTTTTACTATTTTTACCCATCAGTGTACCAACTAAACTAAAATAGAAAATATTATCCTGGCCATTCGTTTTTACTGCCATTTTTGCTTTCACTTTTGTAGTTTTTACTTGGGAAATGGGAATTAATTCTCACAAATTTTTGAAACTCCTTGGAAAGCAGAGGGCATGTTCTTGCCGCTCCGTGCTCCACCATATGAGGATACATACTTACACACTCAGGCGGAATACTCGTGGCTCTGCTTGACAAGTGTGTAGAGACGGACAGGAAAGAAAATGTAAAATATACGGGAAGGTAGAAAGAAAAAAAAGTATTACACAGTGTGGAATAATTGAATTTGAGGAATTCGGAAATTGTGAAATTTTGCAAGTTGGGAATTTGAGGAGAATATCCTGACAGACTCTCACTGCTGGAGAAAGAGACTGATGAGATGGGGACGTGAAATACATTGAGCCGTATTGGATTCGTTCTGGAATTCAATGGACTTGGGAGTGTGACGGGGATGGAGTAGAATGTAGGAGACGCGGGACTCTTGGAAGAGGAGGATAATAAAGTTGGTGCTGTGATGTAGAAAAAAGTTGGAGGGGGACGAGTAATAGTAATCTTGTTGGTTTCCTCTCCGTCCTCTTCCCAGTTTTGAGGAAGAGAACAAAAATGAAGAGGATGAGCTTCGTGCGAGACAAGTTTGAAAATGAGTGAGGGAGAAAGTGGGGGGAAAGTATTGGATGCTCATCATCATCTCCGCCCCTCTCCTTTCTCTCTCTCTTGCTTATGAGAAGCTAGGTAACTAATAATTACGTGACGACGATGCTCTCGCTCAGGATAAACTTCCAGCACGACGACTGAAATTGGGCCAGGAAAAAAAATTGTGTGTGTGTGTACTTTGACTTACCTAAAGTTGACATGGCAGCCCCAATAGAGAAGAGAACTATGCCCACGAAGAGAGCTTGACAGGCGTGCCAGAGGCAATTCGAGGACATCTTACCCCTCATTCCCTACAAACAAAAATCAATTTGAGCACACACAAAAAAAAATCCACTTTTCACAATTTTCATCACTGCGTATACCTCACAAACTTTCACTTTCCACTCTCCGCGTCACAACTTGAACAGTCAATATCCATAGCAACGGGTTTTTTTAACTTACTCCAAAAATAAAAAAAACTCAATTATTACTCCAGGGCTGACGTGGACAAGTACAACTACACGACTACATAATATTACGAGGATTCTATGGACTGTGACGGAAACCACGTTCTGTAAGTGTACATGTAGCTATACCTACAAACTACTAGCTATTGAGACTACAATCTACGACATACAAAGAGTCTACTTCAACTTTTGGGCCCGCATCACCTTCTCTCTGCTCCATGTACAATCAACATCAAGACAGGAAGACTACGACATGAGGATGAGGAGAAGACAGGTTGTGTCCTTTATTTCTTTTGTATGTCTTGCGTCGTATATGCACGATTTAGATCTCGCCCTTTCATCTCCCAATTAAAATAACGACATCAATGCAATCTCATTTCCAAATACATGTACACAGATAAATATGATGTAATTGTTTCCAGTCTATGGATTTTACATTAAACAAACAGCGACTATGACAATCTACCCATGTTACTTCGAGACTCACTTCACGCCACATCACATTTCACTGAATTTAATTTAATAGAGCGTGCATCTAGCATTTGTTTTTCCCCACAACTGTCCAACTGCGGGTCCGGGTCCTGAGACTCAATACATACTACGTAGTCTGCACAGAACAAAGTTCAAGTTAGAAAAATGTCAAGTATGTGCCTATGTACGTATGCATGTGTGGCTAACAAAGATTCTGGGCGAGACTGTCATTCTCTTCGAACGCCTTACCACCCCTCCCTGATATAACTGAAAGGAAGAGCACAAACGATTCTACGTCCTGTGAACATCTTCAAACTTTCTCTCGTCAACTTTCTACTCTTTTTTCCTCTCTCTCTCGACCTTCAGCTTCAACACTTGTATTCCAATGGTGTTCTGTCCGTGTTTTGTTTTGTTGGTGTTTGAGTAGACTTTTAACTTGAGTAGAGAAAATGTTCCTCCAAAAACAAACGATCCTGAATGAGGTTAGTGTTATCGACATGGAGTCCTTCAAATAAATAGGAGCGGCTCTCCAGAAAAGTTATACTCCTATTGTAAGTAAGCAGGTCAAAATTTACAATACAATTACCAAGATTACCGCCATTCAAAAAAGTCATTTTGAGGAAAGGACCCCGACCGTTCATGGTAATGAATTATTTTTGAAGATATTTTTTTTAAAGAAATGTTTTCACTCAGGAGTCAAAATAATCGATGTGCATAGGCCTAAGAAATAATTTTTTAAAGTCAGGCAATATGACCGCCCGTAGTAGTAACAGTGCAGTGGAAGTGAAATTACATTTTTTCTTTATTTCTTATAGTTAGGAAACGTCGCTCATGTAAGTGATCCCTGTTCCAACTAACGTTCGAGTACCTACCTATAGTGAGCTCAGTAGCTGAGCATATATGCATATCGTCCGTGAAGAACCAAAATGACCCATATCCAATTAAAGCGAAAATCAAATTCAGCTGTCATAAAAACAAAATAAGAGACATGCGTAAAATGTTAATTATAACTGTTTTTGAAAATTGTAAAATTTTGTATTTACATGTTTTTGAAAAGTGCAAAATGTTCTATTTACATGTTTTTTCAAAGTTCAAAACGGTCTATATTTACCTAATTTTTTAAAATTGCAAAATGTTCTATTCGCATTTTTCTGAAAATTGCAAAATGTTCTATTTAAATGATTTCAAGGCATGTTTCAATATTTTTGTAGATAGTGGGTATTATTTTTAGCTACAAATGGATATGGCTCATTTTGGTTCTTCACTGACGATATATTCTTACGTATTAAACTCAGAGCAGGAGTGCAACAAAAAATATGACGATGATGATTCTTTTAGAAAAAAAAAGAAATGTCGTCTATAGTTAATGTCAATTCTCAATCAAAGACGTACAGACTCCGTGAAACTCGGAAAAGCTCTGCTGCCCGAGACTCCAACCAAATGGAAGTTGCAAATAAACTTTCCCCATTACACCCGGCGCCCCTATATGTACATGTCTATTATTATAAAGGAATAATGACAAGTATGTCTGATGGCCGAAACTGAGTGAGCTCATTGAAAGTGCTCCTACTTCAATAAATATTTAATGCTCATTGCAATGCACAAGTTTTAATTCATCACTCCACTTTCTCCACTTTCTCTCCCAACTATATGTAGTTACTACTACTACGAGACGGAGACGGAGAAAGTGCTCCTTTCCATTCCAAAGTTGAGGAGAGTAAGCAAAAAGGAAGAAGGCGATCGACAAAAAAAAAGAATGGAGAAGGAGAAAAGTTGGGAGACGTACAGAATTCAAATTCGAATTCGACATCGAATTCAAGGCTCAATATGAAAATAAAAACTACAAAATCTTTTTAGTTTAAAAGAAACTTTATGAAATGAGGGAGAGAGAGAGAGAACAAGAAGTACAAACAAAAGTCTATAAAAATCCCCCCTCTCCCCAGCCACTATCAACATCAACTCTAATGAGTTTCACAAAAAACTTGCTCAAACTTCTTTTTATCAGGTTTCTCGTCCCTATTTCATATTCCCGAAAAACGAATCGATTTACATCCATCCTTTTGAGATGGGGGCAAGCCCCCCCCCCGCATGACCCCACCCCATGACAACGCTCTGTAATTATAATGTGCACTCCTCCGATACATACAATTATACGCGCCCCTATAACTACTCCCAAAATGTACGTACTGGTACTGGTCCTGCACACAACTCGTCTGTAGAGTAATTTTGGACGAGAATGAAAAGTAAAGATGAAAAAGGAGCACTCGAGAGGGAAGTTAGTTGTGGGGAGAAAAGAAAAATAGGAATGTATGGAATCAAAATTGAATTTTAACGAGCTTGTCTCCCTTATTCCCTTAAAATGAGAGGAGCAGCAGCCTCAGCCCAAGTCAAAGTGGACGTCAGAGGGAGAGAGAAAACATCAGAGGAATAATTATTTCCTACAATTTTATTGTTTTACTTTGTTTGTTAGAGAAAAATATATATAAAGGAGAAAGGGGGAAAGTAAAATATTTTTCAGACACTTCCAAAATTTTTTTTGAGCACTTTTGGCATCTCCTCGAACAGTTGTACTCTCACACAGTGTGTATACGTCCGAATTCTAAATCTCTTAACTATTAATGGGTCAACCCATTCACTTCACGAGCGTCACATACCATACTTTTCCCCATTTTTTCTTTTGACTTTCTCTTTTCCTTTGTGGTCGGGCTCAAGATCGAGGTTCGTGGTCTGAGAGTAAAAACAGAAATGAAAAATAAAAAAAACTACAACAACAACAACAACAACAACAACAACCATCAGAGCCTGGAAAGTTTTCCCTTCTTCTTTCTTTCTTTCCTTTTCCTTCCCTTTCATAAATTTTACTTTTTCTATCGGACTTTTTATACAGCATACGTTTTTATTTTCTATATTCTCAATGCGGAAATTAAAAGATGCGGACTAGACAGAAAAAAAAGGAAACGTGGAATTGTTGACAAAGGCTTTTTTTCCCATTTACTTTTTCTGTAAATTCCTCTCCCCACCCACCCCCCCCCCGTCCATTCCGCATACGCTCCGGGCTTTTACTGCTTAATAAAATTTGAGTCTAAAGTATAATATAACATAGGATATTTATATATGGGGTAGCACATGTGGACTCTCAACACTGCACGGCTGCGAGTCAGAGTAGTCATAATAATTACAAGTTTGAGAAGTGGAGGAATAGTAAGAGAGAAATGAAACAAAGTTTACACATGACCTACTTGTCTGGGAGGAGTGAGAGTCCTGCGATATGAATTCAGTATTTACAAAAGTGGAATTACAAGTCATAATTCCATTGCGCTGGGCTCCAGCGCTGTATGCCCCATCAAAAAATAATCATACAAGTCAACATGTAGCGTACAATTAACGTGGATACACCATAAACCATATATAGCAGAAATAATTGAAAGAAAGAAGCATAAAATTTCAAATGTGTTCAGGTTCAGGAAAATATGTACAATTTTGAATAGAGGGTGAAGGGAATGTGACTCAGAGTTCTTATTGGTCATATGAGTGAGTGGTGGAGGGGGGGGGGGGGAGTAGGAAGGGGGAGAGAGATATAGATATATAGAGCATGTAATGCAGGAGAGGGGAAAGCATACAAATGTAAATTGGAAACGGAGATCATACCGAGAATCCATGATTAATATCGTAGGATCCCACACAGAATCCTGCCATGTTCACTGTCGATTTTTTTCCCGGATCTATCGTTTTGGTTTTTCTCTGATCTGATTTGCTTTCTGAGCCTGTCGTAGTGTCTACTCACCCGCTCACTGTACATAACATATACATATAGATGGTAATCAAAATTAAATTATAAACATAACACGAGAAGAGACAAAATTCCGTAATTAGATATTAAATTCATATTTCCCCGGATCATAGCAGGACTGAGCGAGACACGGTACGGTCTGCGTCCGTCCTGTCATGACATGAAACAAGGTTCCGAGGAGGAAGACAATCAGAGACTACAGAAGAATATGGGAGCGGACAGAAGTTATGTTAGTAGTGGGATCTGAAGACAACCGAGTTATTGTTATTAACTAGACAATAATGAAAGGTGGTTTCGAGACTGTAGGCTCACACTGGATACACAGCACAGAGACAGTGGAAGACGACAAGACGGGGGGAGGGACGGGGAACAACAGGTGGCTCAGCATACGTGTAAAGTTGGATCAAATTTTATAGCTTTCTCACAATGATCCCATAACTTTCCCCATTTACCATTTCCACGTCCACACACCCACAGACACACAACCAACATTCAGACTCGGCAGAGTCACACAATTCCCCTCCACCACACACAGCGTCAGTCCCCACTCGGAGTCTTTTCCCCGGAATGCACAGCACTGCTCCCTCTTTTATTTATCCATCTGTCATTCTCCAAATATTCAAACCAACAACTAAGGACACACAGAGACACGGACCGCAGTGGAATGGAAGCGCAGAGAGATGAGGGAGACGTAGGTCTAATACTTCCGCTCGGTATGTGGACCAGTACTGATCTTCCCTGCACGGTAGGGTATGGTACGCTATGGCCCTCTGGCACAGCAAGGAAATGCAGTCTGCATCTCCACCACACAGAGCACCGCACCACGGACCGGCTGAGCCGTTGTAGACTGTAAACAGTAAACAGACGTATAATAATAGTTAATTATTTCCTCCCAGGGCTCGTAGGGGTCTGTGGTGGGGAGAGTGAAAGTAGAGTGAAAGTAGCGTCGAAGGTTAAGGGGAAACGGGGAGCGGAGGAAAGAATAACAGTAAATATTTAACGTGTACATAATACAGTTCTCATTTCTATAAGCCTCTTGGCTGGGGAAGATAATGGAGGGAATTATTAATGCAGCAACATGAGGATCGGCCCTCAACCCTGCATCGCTCTCATTATCCAGAGCCGAGGCCAAGGCAGCAGGGCGAGACTGGAGAAAGAAGCAGGAGGCCTCCCTGCATGGACGTACATACTTGTAGACTCACTCCGCTCCACGTCAGACGGAGGGAGCAGTCGAGGACCGGGTCGAAGAACAAATGAAACAAGTGAGTGAGTCAACTAAACTGAAGCGAAACAGACAAGCACAATTGATTTCCATCTTGAATATTCTTGAAAATCCCAAGGAGTCCACCTCCTCTCATACCTCCCATCCCTCCCATAGTCAACCTTTGACAATTTTAATAATGTGTTACAAATGGAGACGTCAAACTCAATTCAAGTCATCATCCTGTCCCAGTCTCCTTAGTAGATCATGAGTAAAAGATGAGATCTTCCTCACTCTCACACTCTCTCCTATCAAACGCCCAACACAAAACTCTCAAAAGTCTGGGGCTCAAGTCAAATGAGGATGAAAGTAAAAACTCTCACTCGACGTAAACGTGGCCGTTAAAGTTAACGGGGAGAGGTGGAGGTGAAAGTCAACTTTCCCAAATTTTATAATCGTAAGTGAAAGTACTTTTTGACTTCAAACTTTCCTCGTCTCTCTCCCACACACACACAAACACTGGCTGTCTGCGTCCTCGCTGCGCCCTAGTTTGAGGGAGAGAGAATTCTTTGAAAACGTGTTGTGACATTTAACCTAAACTTTAATAAAATATCAACATGAACATCAAGTGTCTCGGCGTCTAGCAGCCTCACTTCATTCTTGATGGAGATCTCCAATCCACGTTTATCCTCAGGCCTCAGACCCGATACACAAATGTGGAGGAGACTGCAGAGAGAGAGAGAAAGAGAGTGTTTGTGTGAAGACGCGTAGAAAGTCTGACGTTGATAGATGACGTTATTAGGGAAATGGAAATGTTTCCGGACCGGGTGAAAACTCCCACAAATAATTTACCAAAATATCCTTCATAAAGAAATGGAGCAGTCAGAGTCAGAAAGTCAGAATGGACCTTCTGCCGTAGACCGTTGAGCCCTCAAGTAAAAAATGCAGACCAGAAGAAAAGAAAGGAACAAGTGCGGGAGAGTGAAAGCTCCTGTACAAGACAAGCTGAAGGGAACAACAGGAATTACAACACACATTTTCGAGACTTATGACTGGAGTTTAGAGGAAACACGTTCATAAATACTTTCAAAACTGTCACCTTATCTCCAAAATTATAAATTGACTCGTCTCGAAGAATCTTTTTATTTTCACACTTGAAATTACGCCCAGAATTGCTACTGAAATTGCCTAATCCTAAGTATAACATGGGATGGACTAAATGGAAATGTAAAGGATCATTATTTATAAATAATCCACATTTTTGAGCCCGCCAGTGCAGGGTGACACACAACTCTTGCTCCCCCTCCTTAGTCTACAGCCTATATAAACAAACCAAGTGAAAGTACTCATTTGTTGCGCAACTATTGGAAAGCGTTTGAAAAAAGTTGTGTAGTGTTTGTTTTCTTGTGAGCTTTTGAAAGTCAGTTTAAGTTTAGCGGGAAATTTAAAAAAAAAAGTAACAAGAATTTATTTTTAATAATTTTGAAATCGGGTTACAAATAAAATTACAACTACAATTTATTATAATTTTTTGGTAAAAAGAAAAACATAAATTTATTTTAAAACATTTTTGAAAAATGAAATTCCAACTCGCGTCTCCGGTATTTTTTCAAACAAACTGTACTTTCTCCAAAAATTAGAAAAGGTCAAGTTTGGTTTATTTTTTATTGCGAATTTTTTTTTGTGACTTATTTTGAAAATTACATTTTTGATATTTGATCATCTGCCATTAAATTCTCTTCCAGCATTGCACAATGTACTATGTAATGCATTCTGTCTGTTTACACTGTAAATGAGGAGGTGAGGGTTATGTGGCACCCTGCGTCTACTTTGGCTACTCAACTGGAATTGATATTGATATTGGTTCTCTCTAATCTAGCGTAAGTGGATAGTCCTGATTTAAATGGGATGAGGATCTGGCAACTGATAAAACAGTTTCCTTAAGAAAGGATTCACCTTCTATTCCTCTCTTTCTTTTTTTGGCGGATGCCGTTGGCGACGTGGGCTGGAGACTCGAGAGAAAAAGGGATTCGCATGATGACACGAAACAAAAACGAAACCGTAACCGTAATCGTACAGCCATTCTCCCACACACACACACACACACACACACACACTTTAAGTTCTCGTGAGGGAGTGTTACTTGCTAAGTGTAGCATTTGTATTTTAGAATTCCTTTAAATCAGAACAAATGGGAAATGCTCTGTTTTCTCTTTCACGGAAAGGTTTTTTTTCCTCTTTTTCAGGGACATTACATTGAAAGCTCACATTTACATCCTCCATTCTCCATCTCCATGCAAGCTGTGAATTGCATCGGGATCGCGAGGAAGAGCGGAGCATCATACAAAGACAGACACAATGTGCTACAGAGAAGATATGGAATTTCGGAAGAACGGGAGAGAGAGACGCGAGGGAGGGAGGGAACAGAGACAGATAGACACAAGAGCCACACATAAAGGACAAAAACAAAACCAAAATGCAACATCTTTTATCATCATCATCATCATCATAATGCTGCGGACTGTAATTCCGACTCTCTACTATCACTTACCGTCACCATACAAACAACACAGAACCACAAGGGAAGGAACCAAGTGTATTCACTGGGTAAGCAAGTAGCGACTATTAAACTGAAACCGGGTCCCCGACAACAACCTACGCTCTGCACTATTAATATGAGAGGCTCTCTAAAAAGAGTCCATTTACACTGAAACTGGAACTGGAGCTCTACTGTCTACACATGTAGGTGGGTAGGTTAGTACAGAGGCAGGAGCTACAGACGTCGTAATGGTAATTGGAAATAGTTAGACACAAAAACATAGGAAGAAAGGGTGCTTTCACATATATGGTTGTGCTGTGGTTCTACGGTTCTGCTCACCCGAACTGGGGCTATGGTACTGGTGACGTGAACGGAAACAGACAAAATTATGGGATGAAAAGGCTCGGGCAATGCACATACTTTACATCCATATTCTATATATATATATATATCGTCTGTGAAGAACCAAAATGACCCATATCCAATTTAAACTAGAATCAAAATGAGCTATGTCATAAAAACAAAACGAGAAACTTGCGTCAAATGTTAATTACGAGTTTTCGAAAAACGTAAAATGTTCTAATTCCATGTTTTTGAAAAGTGCAAAATGTTCTAATTCCATGTTTTTGAAAAGTGCAAAATGTTCTAATTCCATGTTTTCGAAAAGGTGCAAAATTCTCTAATTACATGTTTTCGAAAAGGTGTAAAATTTTGTGCTTCCATATTTTTGAGAAAAACAAAATATTCTATTTCAATGCTTTCAAGACATGTTTCATTATTTTTGTAGATAGTGGATATTGTTTTTAGCTACAAATGGATATGGGTCATTTTGGTTCTTCACAGACGATATGCACGTTAGTATCATTATTACGAGTGATGTTACTACTACTACACACTATATGTAATACGCAGAAGATCGAATTCGGATTCGGATTCGGATACAGGGTGTCTCTCCACTCGCCGTGGTGAGTACTAAAGAAAATCTCCATTTTGCCTACAGGGAAATGGGAAATTTGGGGATTAAATTTATTTATAGATTTAGAGATAGAATTCAAAACTACACAACAGCTGATGGTGAGGCAGGGAGGTTGTTCCTCTGTTTGAGTGAGATACAAAATAGGGAGGACAGAGACGTGTGGTGTCGGAGTACTTACCTGGATATTTGACATGACTGGGGGATTAGGAATATGATTGTGACGACGCTTCGTGGACCGATGTTTCGTATTGTACTGAATACTACAGCGACGGGAACTCGCCCGGTATCGATTTGTCATCATCTTGACGTCGTCACTATGAGCTCCTCTCTGTCTATAATCTGTTTTTTATTTATTCATATTTTTGGTTTTTTTTACATATTTCTTCTGTCCTCAGTTTTATTTATGGCGTGATTATAGTCCAAATATGGAAATGGGGGATTTTATTTATTTTCAATTTCACAAGAAGTACTGTCGTTGCGGTGGAGGGATTCGGACCCGAGCTCCTATTGCTTTTGAGTGTGTGGTCTTGACGAGGCTGATGAGGGTCAGTTCATCACTCAAATCCAATGTCTACCGCACCGCCCTACAGTCGCTCCTACTCACTCACATGTCCCGAAGGTGAAAGTCCAAACTGGAAATTAAGAAATTAATTGCCTCTTCTGATGCGGAGGACCTCATTGGAGAAAGTTAATTGGTTTATGTAGGAGCGGAGATTAGCAATTCCAAGCTCCACTTTAGCCGAATTTACCTCCTCCCTCCCCCCTCCCCCTCGTCTCTCTCATTGAAGGGGTGGTGTTTCAAAGGGAGCGGGCGCATAATTTATTTACACAACAAGACACAACGAGACTTTCCTACACGTTACGGAGACGGGGCTACACTGCTCCTTCATATGTAATTACACGGTGTATGAGGGATATATGTACATACATATACATTTATTTTTGCTCGTAGGAGTGTCCTTCTGGGACTCGTTCCACATACTATTTCATGTTTGCCCTCACTGCATTATGCTCCACATGCATTGTGTTGTCCTTCCTTTGAGAAACTACAAACTACACTGTAAGAAACCTCTGTTTTGCACTATACTCCGCTCCTTTCAAGTCACTTTCCCCGAGATGCCGGAATTACGCATGGAGTTTCCCCCAGGAATTTTCTCTCGGGATTTCAAGGGGCACTGTGAAATTCCGGCTCTCCAAGTCCAGAGCCATAGACAAATGGGGACTGTCCGAGTTGTCAAGTTAAAATACTACAACAGTCACTACGGGCACTATGAGTGAAGAGAATGCTGCTCATTAAATTGTCTTGAAGATGCTTTGATTTTAATGGGCCGTCTGCGAGAGACATGACTCTCTGTTTATGTCTTACGATTAGAAATGTGGCCACTTCCAAATGTGGAATTCCGCTGTCGCTGTCCGAAGGTCCTGGGCTCCTCTGCTGCTCCCAAGATCCATGGTGCTAATTATAGGAGACTCGTTCCTCGCGATTCCAGTCTAGACACTTCCAAAAGCCTCTCAAAAATCTACGGCTCAATATTTTCTCAAAAAATTAATAATTCAGTGCTCCCCGCGAACTGGGGGGAGGGAGGGACGCGTGGAAATTATGGTGGAGTGTGGAGGAAGCTATCCCCTAATCTACAATAAATGAGCGGTGACGGACAAATGGAGATGTAGTGGAAGTATTTCAAAAATTGGAACGTGACGAGTTGGAGGATAATGGGGAGTGGAATAATGGGAGAAAGTGAAGGAGCCTAATAATTGATGATGGAGGATGAGGAGGAGATTGAGAGGGGAATCAAGATTCACTTTCTTCAAAGTTGATGCAGAGGCTGAGAGTGGAGGTGACTGCAGGAGAGGAGACTCGTCTTTCTGTTGTGTTGTGTGTGGGGAAGAAAAATGGGAGAGGAGAGACGTGGTGGAGAGTCTAATGGAATGTTGATGTTGATGACCGGGGAGAGAGCGGAGCGCTTAGAATTCCATTTTGAGTCGGATGAAATATAAAACACAACTACAGGAACTAACGCACTCACTCACTCACTCACTCTTTCACTCAGAGGCCCGTTGAGGAGGTGATTGAAAGGAGGCTGCTTCGTGGAGAAAGAAACGTGGAGATCCACTGCACTGCTACGTCGTTCACTATCACTCACTGGACTCTGACTGGGAGATTAGTTGGCGTGGGTTCGGATGGTCGTTCTGCTGACTGCTGAGCGTTCGAGAAAAAATGACGAGGTGACGTGCGGCTGAGGGAGACGGAAAAAAGGGAGAGGAGGACGAGGTGAGTGGTGTTCGTCTTGGATTTGAAGAGATGGGAAAAATTGAGCTGGCCGAAGAAGAAGAGGAGAAGAAGCGGAAGGCGAAAACGGGCGACGGGCGACGGGCGACGGGCTTTTATCCCTTCTGCCAACATGACTAGACTCGCGGAGGCTGGGGCAGGTCGCTTGGTGGTGGTTCCGAATCCGAAGCTGGAAGTTCCAAGTAGACGTGAGACACTCAGTCATTCTGAGCAAACCGAGCTGCGTACTGCCACCACTGCCACCACTGCCCCGCTCCCTCTCCTTTTCTCCCGCACTCGCACTCTCCCTCCTTTACAGGGCTTCTGCCGGGACTCCGAATCGGGGCCTCCTCTCCACTCTCAGCCTCCTTCAGTCCTGAGCCTCTTTAAGTTTCGTCTTTACAAAATCTCTTGTTCCTTTTCCCTTATTTATTTGCCCTGTGGCTTCCACTTGCCCAGTTTTCGGGTTTCAGAGCGAAGGACGTAGGGCCGGATAATGTGGCCAGCGCGAGGCAGCCCCCGCTCCCTGAATGTTCAAAAAACACGTATAGGTACTTAAATGGAACATTTTGTACTTTTCAAAAATATGTCAAAAAAATAATGAGACTTTTCAAAAACATGCAAATAAATTTATTTTGCACAATTCAAAAACATGGAAATAAATTTTTTCTGACATTTCTCAAACATGTAAATAAAACATTTTGTGAATCAAGTAAAAAGAACATTTTGCACTTTTCTAAAAACATGTAAATACAACATTTTGCTTTACAAAGAAAACCATCAATAAAATCCGATATCAAAATAGTGATTTTTGTATGGAAAAAACTTGCTGCCTAAAAGTAATTCCATCGTCCGGCCCTGGAAGGACGCACTCGAATTCGTATTCGAATGCGAATTCTCGTCTTTCCTCATGTCTACTGGGGAGGAAGTAGGGAGATTGGACACGAAAACCGAAAACAAAACAGACTCCGGAACTAACAGCAACTTTCCTCTGCACGTCCAGATCCAAATCCAGCATCCATACTCATCTTCGGAGAAACACTCTCTCCCTCATTCTACAAATTCTACCTGTCAGCTCAGTCCAGGAAGACGAAAAGGAAGGAAGGGAGCGGGTTCGTATCCAAACCATAAGCGCCTCTCCTCCCGTTTCCGATTTCCTAATTTCCCCAACTCAACAATAACAATGCAGCTCCCTCCCACTGTAGCTCAACTCACGGAGGACAGCGGCTTATGAGAGCTCGTGCTACTAAATCTCGAGTCTGGGTCTGGAACTGGAATCTGTATCTAAGTCCTGCGGAGGAAAGGGGACTCCGACTCCGGTGGGCTTTGTAGTCTCAGAAAAAGATGCCAATCTGGACTCTCGTCTTCTTTCTCGCTCTTTCTTCCCCTCAAAGGAGATGTTTTATGTTTTCTTGAAAATCCCGTGAAAAATGGAAACATGGATGCTTGAGTGTAGTTGGGATGACTGTGGGTCTGTAAAATATGAAATGTATTCATATAACGGAGGGAAACGTGTATGAATCTCAATCAACTGATTTACATGCCTTTCCATCTCCTCAGCTCCTCAGCACTATGTCAGTGCGAGTGAGATTGAGTGGGGAAATAATGCAAGACTCGGCGACGACGGCCACGGCCACCCAATCTAAATCCCGTCCTACTCAGTTTCCTCTAAAAGATAAAAGAAACGGTGCGAAAGGAAGACAAGGGAACTTGTCCTATTGTCTCGTCCATTTATTCCACGAGCTTCCCCAAGCTTACGCACCTTTAATTTCCCTTGTCGCGTCCCCATTGTCCTCCGCATCTCATCATCTCTCGTCTCCTTTCTCTCGAGGACTCGCGACAAGAAAGAGGGAAAGAAACTGTGTGAGACGCTTCGACTTCGACCCTGGGCCTTCCCCTCCCCAAAGCCAAAGCCATAAGTCAATCAATAAAGTAGAAACATGATCAAAACTAAATATGAGAGCATGAAATCATGGAATAGGAAATTGATAAAAAATCAAATTTGGATCTGGAGTGAAATGCATGGCCGGACGAAGGAATTGGTTTTAGGCAGGAATTTGTTTCCATACAAAAACCACCATTTTGATCGGATTTTATTGATGGTTTTAATTGGTAAAGCAAAATGTTGTATTTACTTGTTTTTGAAAAGTGCAAAATGTTCGATTTACTTGATTCAGAAAAGTGCTCAATATTCTATTTACATGTTTTGAGAAAAACGGAAAATGTTTTATTTACATGTTTTTGAAATGTACAAAAAAATTTATTTTCATGTTTTAAAAAAGCCAAAATATTCTTTTTACATATTTTTGAAAAGTACAAAATGTTCTATTTACATGTTTTGAGAAAAGCGGAAATTTTTTTATTTACATGTTTTTGAAATGTACAAAAAAATTTAATTTGCATGTTTTAAAAAAGCCAAAATATTCTATGTTTACATATTTTTGAAAAGTACAAAATGTTCCATTTCCATGTTTTTTGAAAATTCAAGGAGCGGAGGCTGCCTGCGCTCGCCGCTTTATCCGGCCCTGGTGAAATGAAATGGGAGATGCAGTGCAGTAGAGTGCAGAACTGGAGGAGGATGGCTCAGATGGCTCTGGATATCAATACTCTCAATGGATCTGTTGGATGTGATATTTGATTGAATTTGATGGGAGGGAAATGTAAATAGAAGAAGATGCGATGTCGTCTGAGCGGGAGACTGACTCATTGTCAGTTAGGACTCCGGATTACGGATCAGTCATGCGGAGGAAGGAAAAGACAACTCGGCTGAATTCCTAAAACTCATAATATTGATTCTCTCCAAAGACTTACTGGACTTACTCACTCGAAATCCGGATTCGTCAGTCCTAAAACACATGGATAGACCATCCAATAGGATACATAGCACTATAAAATAATTAAATAAATTCGAATCTGTCAGGAGAATGGTAAATGGTGTATGTGAAAACATATGCGACACAAATTATGCAATTATATGTAGGTGCATGAGACAGTGGAAGTGAGTGGAGACCAAGACGCATTTTGGGATATTTCCCAAAGATACGTTATGCAGAAAATAAGGCCATAACATATTTTGCATTCTCACTCTTTCTTTTTTATGGAATATTTTAATACACATTATAACAAGGAAAGGAAGAAAAAATACACATGTTATTACACGAAATAGGATATGAAATTGGATTGATCCGAAATAACTTGACTGCCTCCTCAAAAAAAAGGAGCAGCTCTCCAACTGCACTCAGACGAAACAAAATGAATAGAATTTTTAAATGGATGAACAAGTTCAAAGGGAAAGCGTAATTCGGAGGTAAATGGAAGGGAACTCAAGTTGAAGCGGAGGCGGAAACTGTGCCCGAAACCGAAACCGAAACCGACACCGACACCGAAACTGAGGCTGAGAAATGTGTTGAAAGCGGGCAGATGTGGAGAGGATGGAAAAATACGGGAAACTTATTGGAAAAGGAGGTGATGGACAAAAGGGAAGTAGGTACGTCTGTTGTAAGACTCTTTATGGATGTGGAAATGTTTTTTTGTGTGATATATATTTATGAGTGTTGTGGAGTGTGATAAGATGCCGCATCTATTTATCTCGATAGTTGTGCAGAAGTTTCTCGACAAAAGAAGTCCATCCCTTCCGCTGGAACTCTTCCGCCACTTCCCTCCAGTTCTCATTCCCATGCTTCAGGATCCCCCGTCCCACGATGATGATGTCCGCCCCGCGCTCCTTGATCGCATCGTCCACGTAGCAGTACTGCTGACCCAGAGAGTCCCCGTCCTTGAAGTCATTGAGGGCGACGCCGGGCGTGAACTGGAGATAGAAATTGTCCTTCGCATCCGTTTTAATCTTGGACTGGGACACGAAGCCCGCCACTAGTTTGTCGTAGCCCTCCGTCATCCTCATGCTCTCCGCCTTGTAGTCACTCAGCTTCCGCATGAGATTCCCCGAGGAACTCATCTCCGCAATCACAACCACCCCGATGTTGTTCAACCCCTCAAAACTCTGGAGAACTCCCGGGCCCGGAAGTCCATGAACCGTGACCAAGTCCGCCCACTGAGCAATCTCAAACGGTTTGGCTGTCAACTGCTTCTGAACCGTCGAGCCAATGTCCGCAAATTTCCGATCCTCCATAATGAGGAAGTCAAATCGGAGAGCGAGCTCCTTGATGGTCTTGATAAAGTCCACCACCTGTTGATAATTCTCAAGATTGAGCGTGTCAATGTGGGTCTTGAGGAGGCAGATGTGGGGACCCAGCGTCCGGGCCACTTCAATCACTTCCGAGCAGCTCTGGAGGTCCGCCGAGAGACAGAGATTCGTCTTCTTTTTGTACATGATTTTGAGGAGTTTCTTCGAGATGGTGCACGTCATCCGGGGAATGAGCTTCTTTTTGAAGATAGAGTCCAGAGTTGCGTTGAATTTCGTGGCCGTTTTGGAGAGGAACTCCTGGACACGGAGCCTCTGCTCCACTGTGACACAGCCCTCTGCCTCGAGAGTTTTTAGAAGACTGTCAACTTCCAGGAGCGGCTCCATGTTGATCTTGTGATTACTCAGATTCTCATCTCCTCCCTGACAACGATCCAGGATGACGACCGCATCCGTGACAATGAGGCCGTGTTGACGGAGGGACTCGGCTGTTTCCAGGATACTCGACCCCGTAGTGACCACATCCTCGATGATGAGACAGCGGGTTCCGGGCTTGTAGTCCCCCTCCACCAATTTCCCCGTCCCATACGTCTTCGCTTCCTTCCTTTGAAATACAATTGCACAAATCGGGGATTTAAAACATACTGCATAATATATCGTGTGGGAAGAACCGCAATGACCCATATCCAATTTAAGCTACAATCAAAATGAGCTATGTCATAAAAACAAAATGAGAAACATGCGTAAAATATTAATTTTAGGAGTTTTTGAAAAGGGTAAAATGTTCTATTTTCATGTTTTTCAATAATGTAAAATGTCATATTTACATGTTTTTGGAAAGGTGCAAACTGTTCTAATTTCAGGTTTTTGAAAATGTGCAAAATGTTCTAATTCCATGTTTTTGAAAAGGTGCAAAATGTTCTAATTTTGTGTTTTTGAAAAGGTGCAAAATGTTCTAATTCCATGTTTTTGAAAAGGTGCAAAATTTTCTAATTTTGTGTTTTTGAAAAGGTGCAAAATGTTCTAATTTCATGTTTCTGAAAAACTTCAAAATGTTCTAATTTCATGTTTTTGAAAAACTGCAAAATGTTCTAATTCCATGTTTTTGAAAAGGTGCAAAATTTTCTAATTTCATGTTTTTGAAAAGGTGCAAAATGTTCTAATTTCATGTTTCTGAAAAACTTCAAAATGTTCTAATTTCATGTTTTTGAAAAACTGCAAAATGTTCTAATTCCATGTTTTTGAAAAGGTGCAAAATGTTCTAATTTTGTGTTTTTGAAAAGGTGCAAAATGTTTTAATTCCATGTTTTCGAAAAGGTGCAAAATGTTCTAATTCCATGTTTTTGAAAAGGTGCAAAATGTTCTAATTTTGTGTTTTTGAAAAGGTGCAAAATGTTCTAATTCCATGTTTTTGAAAAGGTGCAAAATTTTCTAATTTTGTGTTTTTGAAAAGGTGCAAAATGTTCTTAGTCCATGTTTTTGAAAATGTGCAAAATGTTCTAATTCCATGTTTTTAAAAAGGTGCAAAATGTTGTATTTACATATTTTTGAAAAGTGCAAAATGTTGTATTTAAATGTCCTCAAGACATATTTGAATATTTTTGTAGATAGTTGATATTGCTTTTAGCTAAAAATGGATATGGGTCATTTTGGTTCTTCATAAACGATATCCTTATTAATTAGTGTTCATTGCATGTGGTATAAAAGTTACCTTCTGAGAATCATAGGAATGTCGTGATCGGCAGACACTAAGGTGGCGAGTGGGAGGGCCGTGTAGGGAACTCCACAGACAGAATCACATTCTAGCCCTTGCTTCTTCATCTCCTGCCAGATCAAGTCACTAATTTGTCTCTGAAAAAATATTAATAGAACAAGTGTGAGATTAATTGGGAGGGAATTACGTTCACTTGCATGTAAGACTCTTACGAGGGACACTTCTTACCCTTCCAAAGCGCAGATCAAAATGTAATTAAGTTTTTGACATAATTATTTACCACATTTTAAAACGGTTGTGGATAATGACACAAATATTTGGAAGGATTAGAAATTTAAAAAATGTCAAATGCTTTGTTGTAAGAAGATGTACATATATATTGACAGTCCCAAAAATTTTGCATCTCTATAAGCCATACGCAACGCGTAAAATGACTTTTAGCTCCACCGCTTTATCGTATCTCTAGCAGGGCAACAAGTGTTCCTTTCCTTCCTCACTTGTTCCATTACAGGCAGGTAGTTTCAGAGCAGTTTCAAAATAAGAATACAAAAATTTGAATAAATACAAATATGACTGATTACCATGAGTCCCGGATGTGAGATGATAACGCGGAGATCAAAGTAAATAGGGCTGTAAATCCCACTTTTTAATTTGAACGATCCGAATTTAACAGCCCCGATTTTGAAGAGGGCCACCGACAGATTTTTAGCCTTTTCCTTGTCCATGACTCTCGTCGTCTCTCCTTCGTTTCGTATTCGTATCGTTCGTGAGGACTGCTGGACTGGATGGTAATGGTAATGGTAATGCGGACGATGTGAGGATGAGAGGGAATGCTAAACGGGAGACGCTGCTTCCCAATGTAACAGAGACAGACACTGACTCTTCCAAAATCTCCTGGACGAGGAAGACGGAGAGAGAAGTGCGCCCAGAAGTTCCATCTAATAATCACGAGCGGATGTCTGTCTCCCTCACGCTCTTCATCCAGAATGCAGCCGGTGTAGTTGGGTTTTGGTGGGGTAGGAAATTGGTGAGTTACGACGGAGGGGGGGGGGAGGGAAGGGTGAGCTATGGCGAGCAGTGCTGTGGGTTGAGGACACCGAGTTATTTGTGGTCTCATGTCTTCGATTAAGATCTGACTGGAGTGGAAAGTAACAGGGCACTCTCCTCTCCATCTTTAGGATTTTACACGCGGAGTTGTGTGTTGTGTGGGGAGAGGAGAGCGTCGCTCAAAGACTCAAATACTTTGCAAGTCCAGTGCCGTGTCCCTATCCTATATAGCGTAAGTACATTGATGAATGTTTATGACCATGTGGAGACTCGACGTTTTACACTCTTACGTATTCCAATCCCCTGAGTTTACATGCAGCATGGAGGATTGGAGGCTGTAGTGCTGTGTAGTTGTAGTCGTAGTGTGAAGCTCAGAAGAATTTGAAGGGTGACGAGGCTGATAGCTTTATCATTGAGGCACTTTGGCCGATAAAGATAAACAGAGGACGATTACGAGCGTAAGGAGTTAAGGGAATCTTGTCAATTGTGGGAGAAAGGGTGAAGGTCAATAGGAGCAGGGCCGGACGAAGAAATTGCTTTTAGGGAGCAATTTGTATTTTTGTATCCATACAAAAACCTACCATTATGATTTTATTGATGGTTTTCTTATTTAGGTAAAGCAAAATGTTGTATTTACATGTTTTAGAAAAGTGCAAAATGTTCGATTTACTTGATTCAGAAAAGTGCTCAATATTCTATTTACATGTCTTTGAAAAGTGTAAAATGTTCTACTTACATGTTTTTGAAAAGTGTAAAATGTTCTATTTACATGTTGTTGAAAATTGTAAAATGTTCTATTTACATTTTTTTGAAAAGTGTAAAATGTTCTATTTACATGTTTTTGAAAAGTGTAAAATGTTCGATTTACTTGATTCAGAAAAGTGCAAATTGTTCTATTTACATGTTTTGAGAAAAGTGTTAAATATTTTATTTCCATGTGCTTGAAATGTCCAAAAAATTTTTAATTGCATGTTTTTGAAAAGTGCAAAATGTTCCATTTACATGTTTTATGAAAATTCAGGGAGCCTACGCTGGGCGCATTATCCGGCCCTGAATAGGAGTTGAGTCTATAGTGTACCTACCCTACGTACATATACAGCCTATGTTGGTCTTGGATCCGTAAACATTTTAGTTGTGCGTTATGGATGACTCGTCAATGTCTATATGAGAACGTCTCGTCATTAATCATTGAACTCAGTCAGACACACATCTCGTCCTTAATTCCGCCTTCTTATTCCTTATCACCTCTCGTGTGTCTCCTTCTTTTTTGCCTTTTTATTCCCTTCTCTTCTTGTCCCCACTTTTAAATTCGTAATGGAAATCCAAACCAAAATCCAAATTCAAGGAGAAGGAGACAGAGATTCATGTAGAGAATCTCTCTTATTGCCTTGTTCACTGAACCCAGGAGAAGGGAACTGTTTCCAAGCTTTAGATTTTATTATCCTGACATTCACTCATGACTTGAGGCTCATCCCCAGTTCCCATCCCAGTCCCATCAGTCCTCTCTTCCCTCCAGAGCAGGACTCAAGTGAGCAGAAAATAATGTACAGTCCTCCAAATCTAAGCGCCACACAAAATCCAAATCCATAAATGTAAATACGCAATACTTTTTTAGCTATATATAACACTATTTGCTTCTAAGGATCTCATCACTCTACTTGACTTTGACATTGCAACTCTGATAATCAAGGCCGGATAATGTGGCCAGCGTAGGCAGCCCCCGCTGCTTGAATTTTCAAAAAACATGTAAATGGAACAATTTGCAGTTTTGAAAAATATGTAAAAAGAATATTGAGACTTTTCAAAATCATGCAAAATAATTTTTTTGTACATTTCAAAAACATGGAAATAAAACATTTTCCACTTTTTTCAAAACATGTAAATAGAACATTGAGCACTTTTCTAAAAACAGGTAAATACAACATTTTGTACTTTTCTGAATCAAGTAAATCGAACATTTTGCACTTTTCTGAAACATGTAAAATGAACATTTTGCACATTTTTTAAAACATGGAAATAAAACATTTTCCACTTTTCTCCAAACATGTAAATAGAACATTTTGCACTTTTCTGAATCAAGTAAAAAGAACATTTTGCACTTTTCAAAAACATGACAATACAACATTTTGCTTTACCCAAGAAAACCATGAATAAAATCAAAATGGCAGTTTTTGTATGGAAACAAATTTCTGCCTAAAACCAATTCCTTCGTCCGGCCCTGCTGATAATAGAGTTGGGGTTAATACAGATAATGTGATGTGGAGTTCAAGCCCATTGCTCGTCAAACTGCAATAATGTCTATCATCATATTTCGCCGCATCACCCCCGTCCTTCCGCCTCATAGTACATTACTTACACTCTATACACGTAGCCTTATTGGCTATTTTTTAAATTTATATCTCATAAATATTTTAATTGTCCCCGCAGCCCTGAGAGAGAGAGAGAGAGAGACGCAATAAATCAAGTTAAAGTCGAATTGGAAATTGGAATATTGGAAAAGTCAATGTGAGATGTTGAATGTTGATGACATGAGATACTCCCTGCTGACATTTGATATACTGATATTCGACGAGGCTACAGAATTAATCTAAATAGCAACAGCTTCATCAACGACAACGATAAGAAACGAATGAGTTCGGCTGGGAATTAATGACTTCATAAAGTTGGTCTACAAAGAATAGCATGAGCCTTATAAATACTATTTTTTAAATTACTCTCAAATTTCTGCCTCCTGACCCCCGCACCAGCACCATTTCGCTATCAGTCAAACTAAATGTTGGGAGACGAAGAAGGGAAGCTATATACAAGTTGGCCGACATCGACATCGGACAAAATTATTTTTTTTAAAATTACGTTATAATTAAGCCTTTAAGTTGGGCTAACTTGTGTCGACAAAATTGACGACTGTCGGCCAACTTGTAGCTTCCAGAGACGAACTTCTCAGCTCGCTTTAGTCACATGTCCAAGTCAAAGGGGTAGGGTGTTTATGACAGCTACATATTTATTTCCAGTAATTTCCACAGTGACGCAGCTCAACGTTGAACGTTGATTGTTTGCAGGGCCGGACGAAGGAATTGGTTTTAGGCAGGAATTTTTTTCCATACAAAAACCACCATTTTGGTTTTATTGATGGTTTTCTTTGGTAAAGCAAAATGTTGTATTTACACGTTTTAGAAAAGTGCAAAATGTTCGATTTACTTGACTCAAAAAAGTGCTCAATGTTCAATTTACATGTTTTGAGAAAAGTGTAAAATGTTTTATTTCCATATGTTTCTGAAATGTGCAAATACAGTTATTTGCATGTTTTTAAAAAGTCAAAATATTTATTTTTACATATTTTTGAAAACTGCTCAATGTTCCATTTACATGTGTCGAGAAAAGTGTCAAATGTTTTATTTCCATGTTTATGAAATGTACAAAAAAATTTATTTGCAACTTTTTGAAAAGTCTCAATATTCTTCTTTTACGTATTTTTGAAAAATGCCAAATGTTCCATTTACACGTTTTGAGAAAATTCAAGGAGCGGGGACTGCTTATGGGCTGGTCGCAGTATCCGGCCCTGGTTGTTTGTATCCAGCTTTATAATGATATGTTTGTGTAGAATGACGGACTGTGTAGTGCAGCAAAGGGGGCACATTTTGTATGCATAAGCGATTCTATTGTTCTAAGGATTATGGCTCCGATCAATGACTCATAGATGTGTCTATTTAATCCTTCCCAAAATAATCCTGTCCCAAGGAGTAATGTAGTAAAGAACAGAAATAAGCACTAATAAGATATCGGGTTCAACTCTCACAATATTCCTGCATCATGTACGAAGAAATTAATAAGATAGAAGGCTATTTAAGGATGTATAGCTACACATAGCAGTCGTAGTGTGCCTACCGTGTGAAGCTGTCTGTTACTTATGACAATAGTAAAATTAAAATTAGTTTACAATTCAGAGATGATGTTTTGTTTTGACTGGACTGGTGCTGGGGAGGCATTTCATGGAATGAAATACGCTTCCGTTTGCTCTCTAGCTGGGGACGGGGCGAGGGAAGGAAGCTCCCGCTCAAAAGCTCCGATTGCCACTCGAAAGATGTCCCACCTTCCTCAATCTTCCAGAGGCCAGCTCCTCTCTGGAATTCCATGGGTGAAGTTCTTAAATGGTAAATGTATTATTTCGTTTTCGTATTTTCCCTTTTGATTTCAACTCAATTCATTTGCCCGAGACGAGACGAGACGAGACTAAAAAGCGACTTCCTGATTTACAAGCGCTCCTCACTAATGCGATGGCTGACACATACTATGTGAGTTCCCCTTTGGCTCAGTCCTCATCATCTGTCAACGTGCTTGTTTATTTATTTTCGCCCTGTCACAGGACTGGGAAATCCAGTGAAAGAAGATAAAAAAAGTGACTCTGCTCAAAATATATGAGGAATTATTCAATTGTTTAAGCTGTCAATCTTAATCAGTTGACACAATAAATCACACCATTTTTTTCCAGCTCTCAAATAATGCGCGAGAAATATATATGGGGGACTCGCTGCCATTCTTCATCATCTGACTGAGCAGTATGTATGTGCGTATGCAGCTCACGCTCTCCGAATTTCCCCTCTTGCTCCGCACATTCCTTTATTATAGAGAGATATTATTGAGCAGCGTCAAATCCAGGACCAAATCTCCAGAAACCACATCCAAATCCAAATCCAACGCCGCATCTTCCTCCAGTGTATACAACTCGTTTCACTGTCCTGAGACGGAGACCAAGAAAAGAACATAAGGACAAGGAACAGATCAACAAGAGCCGTCCAATCCCAATCCTGTTGATTTCGGGGAAGCCTCCTCGTCCTCAAAACTGTACGAAACAGTTACATTTTTTTTTCTGATTATCTTATTTCGCTCTTGTTATTTTGAGATGTCATCTGTGGACATCCATCCAATTTCTCCAAAATCCAGATCCATACGAAGGGACGAGAGAATAAGGAAGGAAGATATGAAGACGGGAAGATATGTGTCTCTGTGCTGTTGCTGGATGTGTATCTGGAAGGAGTAAACATGTGAAGAGACTGCATGAACAAGTTCACTTCAACCGCATTTTGGGAATCAACCCAAATCAAAATGCGAAATAGGACTCAGAGCTGTGTAGTGGAGTGGAGGTGTAGAGATGTTGGTGTGGAGGAGAGAAAGCGGCGCGTCTAGACGGCAGCTATAGGCCGCAGGGCCGGACGAAGAAACTTCTTTAAGGCAGCAATTTGTTTCCATACAAAACCCCCATTTAGATTTTATTGATGGTTTTCTTTGGTAAAGCAAAATGTAGTATTTACATGTTTTTGAAAAGTGCAAAATGTTCTTTTTACTTGATTCAGAAAAGTGCAAAATGTTCTATTTACATGTTTTGAGAAAAGTGCAAAATGTTTTTTTTTTCATGTTTTTGAAATGTACAAAAAAAATTTATTTTGCATGTTTTTGAAAAGTCTCAATATTGTTTTAACATATTTTTGAAAAGTGCTCAATGTTCCATTTACATATTTTGAGAAAATTCAGGCAGCGGGGCGGGGGCTGCCTGCGCTGGCCGCATTATCCGGCTCCGGCCCTAATGATAGGCCGAGACATATGGAGACTGTAGGGAGATTCATTCCTTCAGGATTTGCTCCTCTCCTTTCTCCACTCAACTTTCACACACTCATCTCTCCTTCACACACGCACGCACAAAGGAGAGAGGAGGACGAGCCGACAAAGAAAGGAGCAGTGTGTGGAGGAGGCGGATGAGGATGACTGCATATGACTCCGTCCCTGAGTGCGTCTCTGTGTGGAGATGAGAGTGAGTGGCGGGGGAGGGGGAGTGGAGGTCGAGGTTGACGGGGAAATAAGGAAGGTGGTACATGTACACTCGTCCGGGTTGAGTTTGAAATGGAGATGTTTGGGTTATTTGGGAGGGTTGGGTGGGTATTAGAGGTTGAGATGGGAGAGAAGAAAGGCTGACATTGTCCGTTCGGTAAGTAATATATGATGATGGGAAAAGGAATGCTCGGGATATACAGAGAAATATTTTATATGTGTGTCTGACTTGTTCTTTGGGGCAGAGATATTTCTCGTCTTCTTCTTTACTTAGTTTCATGCCATCGCATCGTCCCTAGTGACCAAACAAGCTTTCTTTCCAATTTTTCTCGAAATGAGACGACTTCAAGGACAGACACAACTAAATCTCATTTTCAATAGCGCATTGTGTCAAAACCCTCGTCTCTCCTCCCTCCCTCCCCTCCTTCCTACTTTTCTCCTTTCTCCACCAGATCCATGTCACTCCTTCCGCCACGACGACGACGACGACGAATTATATCCACCGCCACATGCTCCGTCCCTCACATACCCCCACAGCACAGCACAGGTCCTACATCCTATTCCACAGAGAGACACACAGAGAAAAAAAATGTATACTACATTTTTTCTCCGAGCTGGAAACTAGATTTAGTCCAACGGATTTCTTCTTTTCCTTTTCGGCTAATAACATGCGTCAGTAGAAATTCTAGAAATAGCGAAAGGGAACTATCAGACAGTCCCATCAAATGAGAATCATTACACACTCTCTCCCCATCACTCATTTTTTATAATAATTCCTTTCCTATATCTTTATCTATATGTGGATTTTCCACTTGTACAAACTCTTCTGTCTCTCTGTCTCTCTGTATTAACCACCATCCAAGAAAAATAAGATTCTAATCAAAAGTGGGAAAAAATGCGAGTCCAATTGTCCAATTGGTGTCGTCTTAACTTAAAATTAGAAATTCTCTTTCATTTAATTAGAAAATGTTCAATTACTCGAGGACATAAGTTAGGAATTTTAATCTGCCTTTTGACTGGGTCCAATGAAAATAATAATTGCAATTTGTAATTTTGTAATTTAAAGAGAGGAATTCTCCATGATGATTCAGCTCAATTTATTTTTAATTCTAATTTATTGGGTCCAAGGTTGTTCTGAGTTGGTCCTTTTAGTGTTTTTGGTTCACATTGCCTTCCGCTTTGAAGGACTCGTCTCTGCATTTCCTTCCGCTCCGCGCCTCCCTTTTCAAGTTGCGAATCAAAATTCGGGGAGAGAAGAGAAAATTTGAAAATGAGTGATGAGTCAGCAAGGGAACAAAACTTTTAGTAATTCCATTTGCATACGTGGTCTGGTGTGGTCTCCTCTCCGTATACATATATTACATTACTATCAACGCGCACTTCACTTTTCTCTGACGGGACCAACTTCCTAATTATTATTAGTACTAGTGAGTGCCCATGGAAGAGCATGATGTAGGTCTGGATGTGTGGATTTCCAACTTGCTTTTACTACCTATTTGGAACGGAGTGGAGAGGGGATATGCCTATAGGTCTAGGTATATCCGATCTCTACTAACTATATTATAGCTACAAAGTCTACTGTCTGAACTGGAAAGGACCCACTCAATATTACATATCGTCTCTGAAGAACCAAAATGACCCATATCCATTTCTAGCTAATCCACTATCTACAAAAATATTCAAATATGTCTTGAGAGCATTTAAATAGAACATTGAGCAATTTTCAAAAATATGTAAATAGGACAATTTGCACTTTTCAAAAATATTTAAATAGAAAATTTTACACTTTTCAAAAATATGTAAATAGAACATTTTACACTTTTCCAAAATATTTAAATAGAACATTTTACACTTTTCCAAAATATGTAAATAGAACATTTTACACTTTTTCAAAATATGTAAATAGAACATTTTACACTTTTCAAAAATATGTAAATAGAACATTTTACACTTTTCAAAAATATGTAAATAGAACATTTTGTAAAAACTTAATGTTGTATGGGCCATGGGCTGACGCCAAATCGACAAAATGAATAAATTATTATTATTATTAAATAGAACATTTTACACTTTTCCAAAATATGTAAGTAGAACATTTTATACTTTTCAAAAATATGCAATTGGAACATTTTGCACCTTTTCAAAAACATGTAAATGGAACATTATACACTTTTCAACTCGTAAAAACTCGTAATTACCATTTGACGTTTGACGCATGTTTCTCATTTATTTGTTTTAATGACATAGCTCATTTTGATTCTGGCTTAAATTGGATATGGGTCATTTTGGTTCTTCGCAGACGATATGGGTTCAAGTCTGTCTAGTCACCTATCTCCCATTTGCAAGACTATAAATCCACTTTTGCAAACATCCAGACTACTCCGTGTGTGTGTGTGTGTGTGTGTGTGTGGATGTGTACGAAATGCTGTGAAGTGGATGCTACCAAGAGCATATTAAGCAATTAGTAATTACTGAGTAGGCCGGAGCTGGAGCTGGAGCTGGAGCGACTGGAGCCCCAGAATCCAGGACTCCTGGAATTTATTTAGTATGCTATGGAGTCAAGTGAAGGATAGAGATGGAGATGGAGTGGAGATGGAGGGCGCGCGTTTTCCGAGGAAAAGTGTAAATGTGAACTTTGTTCTCTATAGTTCATTTCAAGGCATGAAGAATGCAAATAAAAGTTGAAAACGTCAAAGCGCCAAACATACATAATATATATGGAGCTCAAGTGACACGAGTCCACGGACTTGCCTCAGAAATATTTTCTTATTTACTTTAAATCAACAAAGTTTTCTCTCCCCTCCCTCCCTCCCTCCCCCCCCCCTCTCCTCACACAGTTTAAATTTATAATGTCAAAAATAATCCAACTTTCCTCAAAAAAAATCTGAGCACTATACATAAATTCAAGTACTATTTTCAAACAAAAGATGCCACCATATGACGTGGGCTTCCACATTTTAAAATGTTTCGTCAAGTTGGTTTCTTTTGTTTTTGATTCATCCTGAGGTCTGAGCTCGTCACATCCCAAGAATATGTTTTTACATTTTTACACAAGAGACAAGAGGCTGTCTGGAGAGGGACAGGGAAGGGTCTACGTCACGAATTAAATAGTAAATACACACATGCTGATGTGAAGCTCTGGGCTCTGGAAGAATGCAGATAGTATGTGCTTGCATGTGGAATGAAGTAAGTTGTAGTTGTTCGTAGGACCGTCGCCGTCAGTCAGTTGAGCTTGAAATAGACTCTTGATTCAAAGGGCTGAATGGAGTGAGTGAGAGAGAAAGGAAGTAACGAGAAGTGACATAAACTCCGCGAGTCCTTCTTTCCACCAAGTTTAAGCACTCAAATGAATTGCGAGGAGAGTGTGTGTGTGTGTGGTGTGCTAATAAAAGCAATAATAACAGCTTCATTCGTCTCTCTCAGACTCAGCCCTTGCCACTATACCCACTCACCAGGGCCGGTTAATGCGGCCAGCGCAGGCAGCCCGCGCTGCCTGAACTTTCTCAAAACATGTAAATGGAACATCGAGCACTTTTTAAAAATATTTAAAAAGAATATTGAGACTTTTCAAAAACATGCAAATACATTTTTTTGTACATTTCAAAAACATGGAAATAAAACATTTTCCACTTTTCTCAAAACATGTAAATAGAACATTGAGCACTTTTCTAAAAACAGGTAAATACAACATTTTGTACTTTTCTGAATCAAGTAAATCGAACATTTTGCACTTTTCTAAAACAGGTAAATACAACATTTTGTACTTTTCTGAATCAAGTAAATCGAACATTTTGCACTTTTCTAAAACAGGTAAATACAACATTTTGTACTTTTCTGAATCAAGTAAATCGAACATTTTGCACTTTTCTAAAACAGGTAAATACAACATTTTGTACTTTTCTGAATCAAGTAAATCGAACATTTTGCACTTTTCTAAAACATGTAAATACAACATTTTGCTTTCCCAATGAAAACCATGAATAAAATCAAAATGGTGGCTTTTGCATGGAAACATTGCTCCCTAAAAGTAATTCCTTCTTCCAGCCCTGCCATTCACCATTCGCCCAGCGCAGACTGGAGACACTCCATTCTAAATTCTACATGCAGGATGCGTGGCCCTCACCGTCACTGCCAACGCCAAAATCACCATCTCCATCCACGCACCTCCAGGTAGACGCAGAGTAGACGTCCTGGTCCTGGTTGAAGGGACTCCCGAATGTAGGAGTGAGAGTGTGAAAGGAGAAAAAATGCACAGAGCAGTGTCATCCAATCACCCAATCACCTGCTCCCCAGAAGCTCTCCTGCCTTAAGTCAATTCATAATCATAATGTACCTACGTTGCCTACTTACATGGTACACGAGAATTATTGGATGAGTGATGGGACGCACCTGTGTCTGAGTGGAGATTGACAGAGGCTCTTGGACTGGGAGGAAGAGAGAGCGGAAGACGAGGAGTGTAATTCAAGTCGTGTGAGTCGTAAGTTGGAGTTGGACGGACAACCCATTGGCAAAGAGTTTAAGTGCTACACTTAAGTATTATTAAAATATCAGCGCTCCCGTGTCATGTGGATGTGGGTCCGGAAAGGGGAATGGGGATAGGAAGACGGAGTGGAAGTGCGGAAGGTGCACGGGCCAACTTTCCTCTCCACCAAACTTCACATGAAAATCCGCCGAGCCAAAACCTCAAAGTTTCATTTCACTGAATAAATAGACCAAGTTGTACCTTCAATTGTCTTATTTGTTTCCGCGGAATTGTAACTCGGATTGGGACGGGGAAATCCAGACCCGAGACATAAGGCTAACAAAACAACAAGAAACAAGACGAGATGCAGACGACGTGTCAATGAGAGACACCAGTACAAACTCCAAGTCGAAATGCATGCAATTATAATCAGGAGACACCATCAACCATCACCCATCAACCATCAACCATCTCTGGCTCTGACTTGACAGGGAAACATCCACGACCCACAATGCTCCACTCACCGCACTCAGAGAGACTAAGTAACGCCAAGGACAAGGAAGGGGATAATAATAAGGTGGAAGGAGATACTCCTGCAGAGTAGCGTAATAAGTAGTCCCGTACATTGTCGTAAACCATATGTCAAGCCCTACGATGCCATATGGAAGCCTTAACTTAGATTGACAGCAACACACAACATGATCACGCCTGTCAACTCAGCTGAGAAGATGAAAGTTCATAAAACACTTTCCCTCTCTCCCAATCTATGTATCCCGCGGAAGAGCATAGCATACCTCATGACGGCGTAGATAGTAGACACGTAGGCAACACATACTGTAACACAGACGCATATCCAATCCGCTCCATAGCTCCACAATTAGTCCACTTCTGTACGTTATGCAGTCTACACTATACATCACTCCACGCACTCCAATTTCAGTTTGAAAAGCAAGAGACAAAGCACATATTTCATATTATTCTCCTAAGCCATCTCTCTCCCCAAAACTCAAATGCTATTAGTCCTAATTAAAAACTTTCCTACTCTATTTTTTAAACAAAAATATACTATTTCGTATTTATTTTTTTCATATTTTTCTCTTTTTACGTCTACAATAACTCCACATCCAAGGAGAAACATTCTTCAACTACTTTTGTACTCGGGCGCTCGTCAAAAAAAGGTGCGGGGATGCTTGAATATCTAATTCAGAGTCTCGCAATACTTCTACCTTTTGTTTTTATACTCATCATTTTCATTTTGCTGGATACAAATAATACAAATCCGGCAATTTGCGGATTTGTCCACCGTGGGCCCGAAGAAGATGCTGAGCTTACAGCCAAGTTAAATTTCGTTAGATTTTTCTCGGAAACATTATTAACGGAATATCATGTTTAAAATACTTCCTACATATACAGCCATTTGTCAAAGTTTTGTCATTAAATTTGTGAACACTACCAATGAATTTGACCCCTTTATTCTAAATGTGACGTCTCTATTGCTGTCATTTTGACACCACCAAGTACTAATTTTTGACCAGCCCCTTGGAGTTACGAAATAATGACTCAGGACAAGATATGGCGTAATCTGTGAACAGTCATTTGGTGCCACTAAATGTTAACCCACCTAAAGGCATGACGTCATTTGTCAACTGCCCCTTGTCTTTAACAATGAACCCACCACAAGGTACGACTTTATCTATGAGCAGTCCCTTGTAGTCACTAATTCGACTAATTGTTAACCTTCCAAAACGTACACCTCAAATGCTAATTGGCTAGTTGTATCATAACCAAAAAATATACAGCACATCTCCCTCACATTTTTGAGCGTTTAAAAGTCGTAAATAATAAATAAATAGGTATAGAAAAATGCGATCTTTATCAAAGATCCTGCAGTCGGACAGACAGACACAGAGACAGACACAGAGACAAAACCGTTACAATAGATGCTTAATGAGCTAAAGCTCAGGATCTGAAAAGTCGACGGTGAACAAGAGAGTGAAATATATTTTGCTATTATTATCATTACTTCTTTTTTTCCCTCTCCTCCTGAAAAAGCTTTTTGAGTTTTTGAGTTCCGAGTCTGTTTGCTTAGTAGATTGTTTGCTCAAGTTGATTGATTTCTTTTTGAGCTTGTCCATGTCGTTTGACTCTTGATTTTGATTTAAAATTTATTTCCAATTTTGAGCGGATGCCAAAAATCCCCCCTCTCAGCCTCAGCTGATCTGTCATAGAATTCATCGACTTACAGTTTTACAAGACATTGTCTTCAATTTAATGCATGGGGAGTTTGTAACAATTAGCTTTTCCAACTGGGCTTCCGCATTAATGATTAGTAAGGATGACTGTGAGTTTGACAGGGGATGGAGGCTGGAGGCCGGAGGTTGAGGAAGATGACTAAGAAAGTAAATATAGGCATGAGCATATTGACTGTATGTGGAACGATGTCATAGATTGGATTATAATGGTTGTAGTAGAATTTCTTCTAATTATCGTATAATTTCTGGAATGGTTGTGAGAGGGAAATAAAGGTACTGCGGGAGTCTTGTAGACAGGAAATGTAAAATGCTTTGAGAAGATTGTCTCAGAAATCTGAGGATGGTTTCTTTTGAAATGATGATGATGATGATGATGATGACGACGAGGAGGACGGGAACGACTCGAGGATGATGTTGAGTTGAGCTGAAGAAACAGAAAAATCGATTTGCATCAAATTGTGCCGGTGGCCGTAGCTTTTATTTCATCTCAGGCGGATGCCGACTTGCCGTGGTTTGAGAGTCAAGCCGGTGCCGATCCCGATCCCGATCCCGAAGCCACGGTAGCATCTGCAAACTTTCCACAGATTTCTCATTGAGGAGCATTAGGTCATGATCAGGCCTATAGGACATGACAAATTCCCATTCTTTTAATCTGCCCATACATCTGTGCTCAAGGGCCAGAGTGCAGGTCCACAGGTCCTGGAGTCCCTTTCTTCGGCACTCGCCTCCTTGCGTTGGATGTCGGAAGGGGGGAAGAAAGAATAATTCGGAAAATGTAATTGAAAAAATGTTTGCTCCAATGTAAAATAGCTGACAGCTTAGATTGTGAAGATAGAATAAAATTGTATTTGCTAATCTCTTGCAAAATTTATTTGCTCCAGCTACAGCCTCTCACACCGTCCACGGACCACGGAGCACCGCTCACCCGCACCGGCACCGGCACCGGGACCGGGACCGGGTCGGAGATGCTATAAAGGGAAGGAGGGGAGGAGGGGACAGAGGATGCTCTCTCTCCGAGTCTTTGCGTAGTTAGTGTAAATAAAAGAAACATAAGGTTGTGTATCGAAAAAAGGGGAGAGCATACATTAGGATTTTGTAAATGAAACGTAAACTGGAAGGCAAATAAAAGTAGACAGCAAGAACTTGAAACATTCGATTCTCATCTCTGATGGTCTGTCTGTCCGTGCTCCCAACTCCGTCTACGCTACGTACATATCTCTGCATCCTTCCACTCCGTACATTCATCTCACAGTGTGTTTACGTGTGTATGCCCTCCACTTCCACTGCTGCGATGCAATGCGATGGTCTCTCTTCTGTCTCTCTCGCTCCTCAATCCAAATCCGAATCCAACTGTGCGCCGAAGCTGTAGGCCACCCTGGGCTCCTATATTTTTCATCAGCTCCTAGCTCGTCTTCACTTCCTCGTGCTGAGAACCGCCGGAAACTTATTCATCGTCCGCTCAGCGACTAGACAACAGTCTCTCTATCTCTCTGCCCGCCGACTGGCCTGCTCTACGGTCTACGGTCCACGGTCTGTCCAAACCAACGTCCGCTTCCGCGACTACTACTCCACTTTTCACTCATGCTAAAGCTGGTGAACCATCATCTATAAATGAATTATTACACTCCTCCGAAAAATATCCAAAATCCTAAAGCAACTCAACAATTTCCATTATAAATATTTTAAATGCATTTAACTACGTAGACGCACTTCCAAAAGAAACGTGGAGCTCACAGTGATAGTGGTGTGGAATTTAAAAACAACAACAATTATAACTTATCGACTTCCAGACTCTAGAAGAACTTGATGAAAAACAAACAATTGGAATTGGAATTTAACTTTCTCTTCAAGTCTGTATAGTACAGATGGTTGACTATAGTACGACAACCCACGGAGGATCCGGCCGCCCAAGACAAAGAGGATCCGTGAATGTGAATTTTTAGTTTGTTTTGTTTCACGTTTCATTCATTTGGAGAGGAGAAAGTGGAAGAAAGTAGGGAGAAAGTCCAAGTTCATCTATTGTTCCAATTACTCATCGGTTTGGAATTAGATTTACATAATAAAAGTTTCTGCGGTTAAGAAAATAGTCGGGAATAAACTGGATCCGATCCGGATCTCTTCCTTAGTCAGTTTTTGAAGGTAGGTAATCTGAGAAGGAGAAAGTTGGGACGAAGAGAGAGAGAGAGAGAGAGAAAGCGAGAGACAATTCAAACTCGTGTGAAGGGAAAAGTGTTCAGTTGTGTTGGTTGATTCGTGGGAAGAAGGGAGCGCTCCCCAGGATCACAAAAACAAGAAAGTGTGTTGAAGCAGGGGAAAGTGGAAACTGTAATGAAAGTCTTTAGGCCGGAGAATTGAAAAGAGAAAGAAGAGAGAAAGTAAGAAATCTCGTACTAACATTGAAGATAGGTTCAGAGGAGAAACCGTTGCTCTGCAACTTTCTTTCAAAAGATTATTGTTTCCCCTCTAGTGACTGTGTGCGAAAAAGAGCTGGGAACTTAGTGGGAGTAAATACATTGACTTCAAACATTTCCTAGGCGTCTCACACCAAGTTTACTCATAACCATCAGAGTCTGAATCTGGAATTGGCTCAATAAAATATATACGCATACACCCACAGTGTCAAGACAACATCCCGACATGACTCCTCTATTTACATCCGTGTCAGACGTGGGAAGAAATTAAAAGAAAAACTGCTGGGAACTCGGCAAAATCCGCATCTACTCCTTTGTTCTCCTGAACATTTCCTTTTACTCCTGAGAAATTTGATGTGAACCTCGTAATTTACAAGACTCTTGTGTGGACAAAGCAAATCTGTGTGATTTCCAATCAAATCCAGTTGAGACTAAAAGTGAAGGGGAGGACACGTGACGGTTGACGGTTGGGGGAGATTTACACTCTGTCCTCGTACCCTAGCGGTTAGAAAATCCAAATCCGATTGAGATCACAAGAAATTTGTTTTTGGTTTTTGGGTTTTTGGGGTCTCGTTGAGGTGTTGGTTATTGGTTGAGGACCAAGGCTCGACGGGCTGTGTGTGTTCTGTTTGTGGAAATGATGGGGTGAGACGCGGATATGGAGGAGGGTATGGGACAGTCAGCCTCACCGATTCCTGCTGACTGGCCTCCTCCAATAAATATTCATGAACATATTCAAAGATGCACGTGCACTTGTGATCACATGGGATATGGAAATTACCTCGACTACCAGGTACGCAAAACATCCGCACTTGTACTCTACTCTATTTTATTCATCATTTTTACTTCATTCCCGAGACACCAGAAAAGGAAGTTCCCGTTGTCTCTTTTGAATTTTCATAGAATATGTTCATTTACATAAATTGTATTTTTTTTTCGTCTGCTTTCTCTTGCCAAACTTTCTCCAGAATGTTCAGCTTACTCTTGTCTTTGGTGGTTGGCTTCGGTTCTTCTAGGTTTGAGCTCCTTCCTTTACCGTATTTCTTTGTGTTTTAGGGAAATAGTATTTTTGGACAGAACTGTGTGTGTCCATGTTACTGCTCTCACATTGAGTGTGTCTATGTTGTAGTGGAGTGGGTATACGTAGATCGTAGGTGGGCTTCATTTCATCCCTAACGGCCATTTGCAATTCTCAATTCCTCGCTTTCTGTTCCTCCTTCCTTCCTCTCGTCTCTCTCTCTCTCTCCGCTTCCCCGCACAGATAGTCCAAGTCATAATCTCATTCTCAGTTCGTGAATAATAATCAGTCTGAGCTTTTATTGGTCTCTTGGCGTCAAGCTGACTTGTTCTCATTACAATTACTTTCTCAGTAATCTATCCTTACATGCCTCCACTAGATTTTCGTGTCCCTCCCAGCATCCTCTCATCCTCATGCATACGGACGCTCCTCTCCAGTTCCAGTCATTACAATTTAAACGAGTCCCACAGCTCGCCGAGTGCCAGTGAATTCATGTTGCGAAACTCCCAGGCAACGTTCCACTCGATGAAACATGTAGTTTTTTTTATTCTGTTGAATTTCAAACACTTTTATATTATTCCATCTCTCACCATACCTCTATGATAATTACCATCAGGACCGTTGTCATTGTCGCATTTCCCGGTTCTCCTCCCGAGCAAATCTCATTTCGTGAGAGAGAGAGATTAAAATTTGCGGGATGAAAGAATGATGTATTAAAAAGTTGTGTGCTGTACCAAATTTTTTTAAATGCATTGCACCTCTCTGTAATATTTCAAACAATGTGTCTGGTAGTTGCAGTACTTTTCACTTTCACCAGAAATAAAAGGAAAAATAAAAATTGGCATTATATTTTGGTTTTGTACGCTAGGAAATAAAAATAAAACTAACTAAAACTATAAGTGTAGCTTATTTTGAGGGGAAAGTAAGAGGAGAAAGTACAAGTGGAGTCTAAATACTTGCAATGCTTAAGTGCATGGGTAGAAAGAAATTTGTTTCTCAAAACTGTTTCAACACAGAGAGAAAATGGCTCAAGTCTGGTCGGAGAAAGACATAAATGTAGACAGGAGGAAAGAGTTAGTGTAGGGAAGATGAAAAAAAAAAGAAAGTGGGAAATACTAAAAATGTATCCAGGTGCTTACAATACTGCGAAAAGTACAAGACCTACTTTCACTCCGTATGCACTTACTCTTTAATATTTCCTCAATCTTCAATCCAGGTGGCCCATATATAAATGACGGGAAAAAAAAGTTTTTTTTCTGGGGAAAAACCTCGAATACAAGTATAAAATGTTCTCAATGCAAAAAAATAAATAAAAAAGTGTTTGTACAATGTAAAATAATTAGAGATGAAGTATATAAAGATTTCTAGCAATAAATATTAAGTATTAATCATAATTATTTAGCACAATAGAATTTATATTCTCATTCTTTTAACTTGAGTAATTTTTGTGTCACTCCCTCATTCATTTTAGTGTAGCGTGAGGAAAGCGTAAGTTGTAAGTTGTTGTATTTAATAGATTTCCCTATTATTATTATGACTACTATTATGACTACTCCTGCGTCTAGCCCTATATGTCCTACTCCTACTCGTAGAATCCAAGATTTCCGGATCCTGATTTTTTCTGTGTGCGTTGAAGAAAGCAGAGAAAGACATTGTCCCACTAGTATTCTATATGTATTTTTATCTCTTTTTAGCTCGAGGATTTCAATGCTGAATGTTAAATGTTAATGTAAGATGTGAGTTGGAAAAGATGGAAAACTTTCCCATCTTTTTATTACCATGCCCTCCTTTCCCTCCCTTTGAAAACTTTTATGATTTTTTCTTCTTTTTTTTTTGCATTTCCTTCCGATTCCACGTCACTAATAGTATATATAGTATATAGCGGAATATACTCTCACTCAGCGCTCTGTCATGCATACAGATTTTGTACGACGAAAGATGGACTTTCTCCGTCGTCTCCACTTATTACATTTGCAATAGTGATGAAATTCTGTCTTCTCGGGTGTCAAGTGTGAATTACCCAAAGGACTGTAAACTCTAAGCCGTAACATTGACATCAATTCAAATACATTTAACTCGCTTTTTTAAAAATATATAGTGTCTGTAATGGGACTATTATATATGTGCTCTGTGATTGCATTGCGTAAATGTTTTACAAACAAATTAAGTGGAGACAGGAGAGAGAAAGTCAGGGAGAGAGGGGAGAGTTTGCACAGGAGATGAGAAAGTCAAGAGGAAAATGATGGAAAAAAGCGGAGAAAATAATGGAATAGAATCATGACTGTGGAGGGAGCAACAAGCGATTTAGTTAGTCGAGTCAGAAAAGTATTACAATTCCATCCATCTATCAATGGAACTAAGCCAAAGCCAACAAGAACAACTCTCTGGGAATGTACATACAACTTTTGAGCCGAGAAGGAGGAGAGCAGGAGCCTACAGCCGCTCAAGTCAGTCATCCGAAGAAACGAGTTACCAGCACACACACAACAGAAGCCCATAGGAACAAACTAAATTTTACTCTCACTCCAACTTTGGGTCGTACAATTCTTTCTATTGCATTCAATGCATGCGTAATATTCTACCAACAACTTTGAACGAATGATACAACAATCATCTATACGTTTAGACTTGCTTTTCTTTTCTTCCTCACTAAAACTTATCTCGGCATTTCTCTCTCTCTCTCTCTCTCTCTTGATCTTCACATTGAGGAGAAAGCATATATTTGCCGACCGCCAAATGACCCTGTGAAGTCAACTTCTTTCAGCTGACAATTTTGAATCCTTGGTAGTCGTCTTCTTCCTTTGAGCCCTGGCGTCCACAATATGCTCCGTTTTACATATGTACAATTGATGGACAGATGGAAAAGGAATCTCATGCATTTCCCTATTTTCACTTTCAGCCGCACAAAAGACGAAAGCCGAGAGACTTTCTCTTTTTCCTCATTTTCGCGTTCCAACTAAAACTTTCTCCATAGAACATAAGTACCACATAATATCATCACTATTTTCAACCAAAATTCTCGGCTCCTCGTCCTCCAGATATTTTCAAGCACTGGTTGTTGTCAAGTGAAAGTAAAGAAAGCATAGGATTTTCTTGAGTACTCCTGTAAACAGCTTGGATGAAATAGAGTCTACATTGTCGCAATATTTCTTCAATCCATGGGCGGCACTCTACACTCTATATGCTCACTTTCATCAATCGATTTTTCCAGGAGGGAGATTTAATTCAAGATTTTCTAAAAACAAGCACGTTTGTGCTATCTCTTGGGACTTGTACATTTAACCTTTGACAATTTGAGATAAATGATAAATGACGATAGACTTTATTTGAGCCCTCTGTGGGAAGAATTATAAGTTGGAATGGCTTTCTTTTGTAGACTGTGGAGAAAACTGTAAATTTAATAATTGAGAGCTAACTTCAAATTTATCCGGTCAATTTAGTCACATTTTGCAATAATCAAGATAGGAGTTAATATGAGCAAATTATTATTTACTTGAGCTCCGTGAGAGTAACTTTTTGAGCGGGGAGAAGAAATGTGTTGGCTGAGTACGGGGCAGCAGGGTAAAGAGAGGCGGAGGAGGACGAGGGAGGCTAATTGAGAGTGTATAAAGACCCAAGTAATTAGTTGTAAACTTTATGAAATATTTTCATGACATTAGTGAGGCCAAATGGGATATTGAGAAGGAATGGGAAAAGTTTTCTCTGTCTCACACATACACACACACACACACACACAACCACATAGTCCTTTGGTAGGAGTAGGAGCGTGTGTGAGGGAGGGCGGAAAGAGTGGAAGGGACGGAAGCGGCTCACGAAGTGAAAGTGAAACAGGGAATAATTAGGATGTATATTGACAATAACGATTGGTAAGGATTTTGGGGAGCTCTAACTAAGCACTGGGGTTTACTCACACAGTTTGATCCCTATCAGAGAGCAGCATCCCAATGAAACACACACACACACACACACACACACACACACACACACACACACACACCACAAGACTCTCGCTCAGTGTACAGCGTACCTGACTCGAAACTCTACTGGGGGGAAAAGTCAAAGAGAAAGTAATAAGTCTTGTTCATACATAAAATCAGTGCTAGGTTAATGTTATGCTTTAATCTCATTATCGAGTTGACAGGATGAGATTCTGAGGAGTCTCAGCAGGAGCCGTCCCTTTTCCCTCCTCCCCTTCTCACGTCTCTCGGCTCTGCTTGCTCAGAGTCAAAGAGCCAACCCGCCAACGCGTCAATGCCAATGCCAATGCCAACGCCAACGCCAAGCCACCAAGCAAATGAAATAAAATGTGTCTTCTTCCCGGGAAAAGCGGGATAAAAAATTGATATTGTATAAATACTTGGTGTTGGATTTGGAAAGGGATCAAATTATGGTTTCATTGGAAGTACATTCCAGTCTCTACAGGGGCATCTCTCGCTCTAATCAATTACTCCGACGCCATTGTACATTCAACCAAAACACGGGATTCAATTGGAAATCCCAACTGAGTCGAACATCATCGCAATCACACGTTCCATCCTCACGCCCCACACCATCACCACCACGACCACATCGTCAGTCATACATGTGTAGGATCTCCGTTTATGTTCTTGGAGAGTTTTGGGCGAGAGCGTAGGGAGTGAGAGATAGACTATGAGAATTGTGAATCAAGGAGGCGTATCATGTTCCCGTTTGTCCTGCGGTGATGATTAGAACCTTAAGCAACTCTCCTGCGCTACAAAGAAACGACAGCCAGAGTCACAATGTGTATTTTCCCCTTAGCTTTCTCCTCCCATCATGTGTCAGAGTGAAAGCGGGACGGGAAATAATATCATTGGATCATTGGCTTATATTTTTCTTATGCGATTTACGATTAGAAAGCGAGTCTGATTATTTAGAGATGGATTGAGGAGCTCTGCTGAGACTGAGAGACTCCCTCAAACGTAAGCGTAGGGAGAATAATTTTGAAATCCCCAGACCTATTTGCATCCCATTTTCTTTCGCTAGGTGAGCACAATGCTCTAATTACGTTAGGTTGAGGATGCTAATTTGAGAGGGATCCTTGGGAGAGACGTGGAGGCTCATGGCACGATGTGTGTGTGCGAAAATGTAGTTTGAAGTGTAATAGAGACAATAATAAAATAATGCTGACACAGACGAGAGAGGAGAGCGAGAAGTTAGGTGGGGACGTGGGGGTGGGAGCCCGTGGACGGCTGTCCATTCCGCCCCCAAGAGGCTCAAGTGCGAGTGTAGTTTTTGTGTGTCGTGTTGGTGTTTGGAACGATAAGACATCATTCCAAAGGATTAAGCCCCGAGAATGACTATGACGGAAACTTGAGCTCATTTAATGAGCCAAGAGTAAAGACTTAATTAAAAACAACGGTAGTCGGTGGTGTGGTTACGCGGCGACATGGCTTTCAGTCGGAGCAGACGAGTCGAGTGTGCTACAGTGGGCAGGAAAGAGACGTTCGGCCTGTGTGGATGGTTTTCTATGGGACTTGTACAGACGAGATATGAGCTACAAGAATCACTCTGACTACAACATTGTCTCCAAGGAAATATTACACAGAAACCACCATTTCTTCCAGTCAACATACTACATGTTTCATTTTCCCAACATCCCAAAAATACATCCCAACCGCCACCAGCACCAACGTCCGCGCCAGCACCAGTCCGAAAGCCCATTTGTTTCCCTTCAAACGCACACACAGTCCACTATCCAGACGCCTTTTCATTTTATTCATCCACATTACTATTGTGTCTCCCCCCGGACCTTTTTTCCCAGCTCACAATTGAATATTCCCCCCGAAAAACTCTTCTAAATTAAATATAATTTTCCACGCATTACATCAATAATACAATGACTTGAGGAATGCATTCAAATTATTTACTAATGGTTATCACATCCACGACGGCATGCCGCATCTCCATCTCCAGTCACATATCTGTGTCATTCCACCAAATTACGATGACGAGCTTCATGACTCGAATTGGGACGGGGAATGAATTTCCAAGTTATTATAATTTTCCCCATTTTAGTAATACACATATTATACGACTCGGCACAATCACTTGGTCGTGTTGTGGAGGGAGCAAAATTGCTATTGAATTGAGGAAATTCCAGTCATTTTGGATCTGCAAGTCTGCAACTCATGCAAATAGATCAATAAAATACATTTCTTCATTTTTCCCCTTCTTAGTCCTGTACAAAACGACAAAACCTTCGCAGCATGTGCAAGATGTACTCATGGCAGTGAAGACGGGGAAACTGAAAAAAAAGAATATAAAATCTGACTGTGTAGTGTATAGTGCTTGTATAGGTATATGGGGAGGGAAAGGACGGCTAAACTGCTTGGTATTCATCTGAATGGGAAGGAAACATGCATGTTTGTGAAAGGACCAAGTTTCGGAATTGGAGTCGGAGATAACGGCTCCTCCTGAAATTTGTTAATATAGCGAGTGCGAATGGGAGAGTGGTGGGAGAGTGTTGGAGAATATGTGGGGCTTTGGCATGAAACTAATAGAATGACGACAGTGAGACATGATTTCCTATTACACCAGATATTCTCACTTGGCTACACAAGTTGGAGTGAAGATTTGGGAAGTGAAGAGGAGCAGGAGCAGTTTGCTGTGCTTTGCATATCCTCTCCTTTCACTCTCTGCTTTCCCTTTCAAAAGGAGTCACATTTGACAATCGGACTCCTCGGAATGGGATCCATATAGGGCTGTACGCACGTGTACATGGTGCTAGTGCTGGGGCTGGAGACGGGCGGAGGGAGACAGAAGACGCGTGTGAACAAGACAGGAGACAATATTGACGAGTGGGTCTCTGTCTGGAGTCTCTGTACACAATAATAGAAGTATATCTAGAGGCGAGTGTGTACACAGGAATTGTACTTGGGACAAATCCCCATCCTCGTCCGCTCGTCGATTGCACGGGGAATTTTTGAACTGGGGAAAGGCAACGGCCTATATACTACTTGGTTGGACTCTGCTTTTTGGTTGGGGTCTCCAATGAAAATATTTACTTTGTGACTTGGTCTTGGACAATAGATAATGTGACGTGCTCTTGTATCCCATTGTATCCAGAGCAGTCGAGTAGTTTAATGCCGGACCCATTCTTTCTTCTTTCTTTTCTCTTTATTGGCTCACCGAGCAACACTCAAACTCTGGCCTCAACATCGGCTCTGCACGGACGGAGGAGAAAGGGCAGGAGCGTAGAGAGAAAGCGAGAAAGAAAGAAATAGTTACAACTAAGCAAACACACATTCCTACTTACCTCCTCACGCTCTCAAAGGGATTCTTACAGAACACATTCACACTTGCATTTTCTCCACATGTATTATTTCTTTCCCCTTCTCAAAAACATTTCCTTTTATTAATTTCTACCCACAACTATTCAATAATAACTTTCTATTAGACTCCCATACCAGGAGCCACACTTACGTTAGTCACTCTCATTTGTTTTTGTTGACACTGGGCCTACAGGCCGAGTCGCCCTGGACTCTGCGCTTTCACCAGAAAGCTCACGTACGCCGTACCTTTTTGCCTTTCATAACATATTAATGCGTGCTCCATATTGCATTGTAACCGCATTCTACATTAGTTGAGAAATAGCTAGAACATGTATTTTTGTTGTATACTTTTGTTTTTAAAATTGCAATTTTTTTTTAAAAATTCTTACATTTTATTTTTTAAAAGGCCGAAATTTTTTAATTCAAATTATAAATTATGACGTTTACTTTTTTTAAGGAGGCTTCTTAGCCTTCACATACCAACACAAAAGTTTGTGCAATATTTTATTTGAACAAAAAATATTGCATGAAAGCTGCATGATTTTAAATTCCTTGTACAAACTACAAACTCAAATTAAATACGTAGAAAGTGATGCAAATGAAGTCAAATGTCACCCTTTTGTAGAGCATAAAAAGCTGCCTTTGTGTACTATGAAAATAAAAAAAAGTTTGTCACATTTCTTTGAATTAATGAAGTCGTTCTAAACAATAGTAAATCTAAAAAGTTTTGAATACGTAATTATGACTTATTGTGGAAAGATGAGGAGTTTTTGGGATAGTAAAGTAAAACATGTTGCCATTATTTTGCAGTCTTATGAATTTTGGCAGAGCGCTATGTGCGCGTCCACACTTTCCCTTTCATATTTATTAGGTTTAGGGAAAACAACTCCTTGCTCCATTTACAAGTTATAGGAGCATGTTTGTAGGAGGGATGGAGAGGACAGGTTGGGTTTGGGCTTGAATAGCAATAAGGAGAAAGTAAAACCCTCAGGATTACTCCTCGTTTGTTGTCTTCCATAGTCTTAAATACACATCTTAGAATGTATTGGCGACTAAATGGAGTCATGAAGATAATTAGCTTCATTTAGAATGTGAAGCAGAGACTAGTATTACCGCTCTAAACATTTATTAACTAAGCTGTGAAAAGTTTTCTTCCTGGATATATGTATTTAGAGAGGGAGAAAGCTGGAGAAAGTCAAAGCTTATGGCTCCGTCTCATCCCACAACTCACAACAATAAGGGAAAGCAAAAAAAAAGGAGAAACGAAAGGAGAAAGACGAGCAGGAGGCTCCTTCTTCTTTTCTTTGTCAAAAATTTCTTGGGCGCAATTGAGTTTGTGGGAAAAGTTTTTAATTCTATTAATTATTTTCGAGCTTGAATTACAACTACGTACATCCATCGAACTCAACCCAAACACTAAACCAACGCAACGGCAACAAACCAGGGACCAACACTTTTGATTCGGTACATATGCGGAGCATAATAATACTTACACAAGCTTCCAGGAGAAAGCGGAGACACAATTTCATTTTCAAAGTTAAAAAAGAAAGTAAAGTTTTTTTGCGAGGTAAAATGTTGATTGTTCAGTTTGAGTTTGTCTGTTGAGTTTCCTCTTTTCAGTTCCATTTGTGCAGGAGTTTTTCTCTCTTTTCTATTCCTACAGAAAAATAAACAAGCTTAAAGTTAGTAGGTTATGTTTTATTTGCTCAAGTTGGGAAGTAAAAATAAATTAATATGATTGAAATGTGTCTTAATGATGCTCTGCTACGACAGCTCAAAAAATCAGAACTACGCGGACTCGCTATGTGCTTAGTGGTATGTATGTTGGGCAGAGATTTTTAATTGAATTTACTCTGATACTACTACCACTACTACTACTCCAACAACAGAAAAAGAATTGGCTGTCATTTACAGTGGAGAGAATTTAATCCGGCTCAGAAAATGAACTCGACATGTTCTCAATCATATTTTTCACTTCCCTCTCGTGTACTGATGCGTTCATATGGTTGTAAACCCCAAGCCCAAAGTCGGCTTGAGTGAGTAGTCAGAAGCCGTACAAATGAATTAACAAGAAAAAAAAACATTGTAAGTTTGCTCGCGGAATGGGCGGGAGTCTCTTAGTCTTATCGTTAGTGGGTCTGTGGAGCTGATGAAAGTAGTTAATTATTCTGCTTAACCACACAAGATCATAGACTACGCTCCTTTCTCCTGCTTTCACTCATGCTACAAAAATTGTGTTTAAAATCCACTTAAAAACTTTTCATTTACGTCCGTTCTCGCTGTATTGTTTGTTGTTGTTGTTGTATGGGTTTTGTGGCAGGAACAAACCAGATGAGGACCGATGCCTGGGCAGAGGAGCGTAATAAGCCTGATTGATAGTAATGATTGACCCAAGCTCAAGTTTTGGTTTGTTACACTTGACCCGAAGCCATGAGTTCTCATAATTAATGTTTGTGTGGCTTCGGAGGAATAACATGCCATGGTATATTATGTTTGCTTTGATAATTCATTACGTGGAGAGATCAACTCTTCTACTTTCACAGGATTAAATTAGAGTGGAGCGAGAGAGAGAGTGCATTTTGTGTCTTGTATGGCTGTGTACAAAGTGGAAGAGCTAAACGATGTTTCTCTTGTCTAATGAATCCAAACTAAATTGAGTTAGCTCGACAGGGTTCAATTGTTAAAATATTTACAAGAAATTTGTGCAGAGCATTTTGGATTAAATATGAATAATATGCAAATGTAAAAGTTTTACTCTGGATTCTGCTCTGCGCGTTTATTGAGGAGGACGGAGACTGGAGACTCAAGTCATGGGATTTGTCCTTCTATGTACATAGTATGTGCAACGGGAAGGGAATCCAGTGGACTCGGCCAATGTAATAAAAAGGCCAGCGAAATGAAACCAGGAAGTGTAGACGAACAGTAGAACTATTCTCCAAAGAGAGGAGAGCTACAAATAAATCAACTTCGAACATCCAATATGCATGGGCAGAATGCACAACTACAGTCCTTACTACGGCCCTTATATATTTTTTAGGAGGCTGATAGGAAGTCTAGAGGCCGTGGTGCATTAGGATAGCTATGTAATGTTAAAGGAGCGCATGCATTCTTTAACTCCGCCGTTCCCGTTCCCGCTACCGTTATCACTCAGCACAAGAAGAATTTAGCTGCAGAGAGCTTAATTTCATAACATTACTCTCCTCAACTCTCACCCACGTCCCTTTTGTCAGTTTGTGTTCGATTTGGATTCACACGAAAATGACAATTTTTTCGTGGAAAAACTGAAGGGACATGATGGCATTTGTTAGAGAAAGTGAGTGCGAATCTTTTATGTGAATCTTAGAACAGAACACAGGAGAGAGATGATCGTAGAAATAGAAACAAAAACCAAAATAAGCAGATGGTGCCCGCCTTTCACTACTTTCTCTTTCCGCTGTCATCTCATGTAGCTCCATTCACATTCACTAATACCTACGCTTATCTGCACATTTTGCCCCTCATCTCTCATCACTAGTCAACTGTACGCTCCTGCTCTGCCCTGCATTCCCCTTATCCTTCCTTCTTTTAATCTCCAATCCATTGTAAATTTTCTCACTTGTCCACTGACATGTGAGTTCCAGTGCCACAAACTCCCGTTGAGTATCCCTCTTGTGTTCTGTATAGGTGTCTGTCACGGAGAGCACAGTATGTTCTATTGTAGTAATTTAATTAGATATGATGAGTTCAGGTTCAGAGCAAATGGAATGCAGATGGTAGAGTAGAAAGTAAAGTAACTGATGGTTTTTTCTTGAGAAATATCTACGAAAAAATTAGAAATGGCCAAATAGACGGGTGAAAGCTTTCTATGTAAAAATATTAATAGTCCCCATTGCTCCTACTGAGTTCCTTATAGAGCCTGTATCTCAGTATTGCTTGAGAAGGAATTCCCCATACACTACACTACAATATGAGTAAGTCGTTATCAGTTGAGCTGGGAGGGAATGCAGTCCGGGCTTTATTTTTTTCAAGCAATAGTTTTGACTGGATAGGAGGAAAAAAAAAGAAAAAAGTATGGTTCATTTATGTGAAAGCTGGTTGTTCGAGTTGTGGGAGAAAGCTGGGGAAATGAGAAAATATGGTATCTAATGTTATGATGTGTTGGGATGGACGTGCTCAAAATTTATATGTGACTCTTTAAATCTTCCTTCATAACTACGGACTCTACATGCTAAAAGATATACTGTGTAACTACATCTTTAGTTAGTCCCTACTCATCCCACGCTGTAAACACAAATGCAAAATCTTGCAAGAAGAATCCATGGCTTCTCGACTGGAACTCAAACGGGATTTCTACAGTTCTCTGTATCTAAATCCAACCATGCGCAGAGCCTCTCATAGAAGACAAAGATGCGGATCTGTATCCACAAAAATAATCTGTGGAATGTTGTGTGATTATAAAAATAAAATTATGGGAATGCTAATTGTAGAGAGCTTAGTCAGAAAGGGAAGATTAAGAGATGGAGGAAATATTGTTATCGAGAGGATACAAAAAACAAACATGGATAGTAGTCGTAGTCATGACTCCGAGCATTATGTTACTTGACTCCTTGTTGATATATCTCGGGAACTGTCATAAATATTTAACCAATATGTTTCACTCCTCCTTTTTCTTTCCAAGAGAAAGTCCAAGTCGAAACTGGGAGAAATAAAAAAGTATCAAGTTTTTTTTAAACATTATTTCCTATGTATGTGCATGACTCTATAGCCCTGGCATTAGAAAAAAAAAGCTTTCCCCTCTTTTTTATATTTCTATCAATGGGCTTGAATGCTCACACATATTTTGTTTTTATTGAAATGAAATTGTTTGTATGCTCATTCTTTCACAACTTTCACTCCCGCAATTAATACTCTTGGGCCAAGGACGAGAACTCTAGTGTGTATGTATCCAGAAGAACCTAGACAGAGTTGGAGAGTGAGTGAGAGACGTGATTGTGATTTTAATTGCTTCGACAATGAAATTTGTGGGGAGAGAAAGTATGCACAACGACCACTAACACTTCCCTCAGACTGAGATAGGAAAAGTTACGAAAGTGATGTTGAGAGAGGAAAGTGTGGTTAGCGGAAGAGGTGAAGAGTAAACTTTTCCGTCGACTCGACCCTAAAAAAATGATTTCCTTCTTCATTTCTTTCTTTACGCACACACACAATTGTATGCACTTTTTTTCCTTTTTTTTTGCGTGGTTCGTTCTCGTTCTTGGTGGTTCCACTCGACGAGCTATACTATGTATAACTTGTGAATGTGGGCATGTAACCACTGCTACTATACTATAACCTCTGTCATTATGCACTCAGAGTATATCACGTTTGGACGCATATGCACTTTCTCCAATGCAGTATTTAGTATTACATTACAAATATATCAGTTTGAAGTTGTAAATGTATCTAAAACTATATATCTTAGCTGATTGTGAGTCAACGATAAATTTTTTTGAAAACTAAATCTTTCCCAGCAGTTTTTTCTCTTAAATTAAATATTTTTAACTTTCTTTTCTACTATAGATTAAAGTAAGGACTTCCATAGTTTTTGCTCATGTAATATTTGTGTTGATATTTAATCCGAAAATTCGTTTCATTTCCTATATTATTAGTATATCGTTTTCCAAATTAGTTTTGCTCTCATTGCATTGTGTATAGCCATGTACATAGTAAATATGAGGAGCTAAGAAAGAGTGGGAGAGCGGCATTACAGAGCGCATTTTGAAAATCAAGTATAAATCAATTCCGTCCTTACCAACCCCAACCGCTTATGAAAGAATCGAATTTCGATTTATATTAGAATTGTTTATTATTTTAGTTTATGGAGCATGAAATTATGATTTGGCTCAGGACTGAGAGGGAAAACTAGTCCATTCCCCTGACGACATATTGGACAATAAATATTTTATGGGCATTTATCAGCAATGATGATGGAATGAGGAACATGCATGAGTCGGAAAAATCGCGAGACGCAAAAAGTGGAAATTAAATATAGCAGAATGAATTTTCATGAACGGTTTCATAAATCAACTGTCCACTCTGACTCTGCACTGTCCGGGAACGGGAACGGCTTACTCTTTCTTCCCGTCCCTTCTATATGCGGTGTGTCCTGAGGTTTTTGAAAGGGGAGAGTGGAGGGGAAAGTTACATGCAGAATAGCAATAATATGATTACTACAATGGCTTATGAGCGTCGAGTTTACATGATGTATGTGTATGTACGTCCTTCCCTTTATGTTTCTATCTGGTCGTGGTTTGGTTGTGTGTAGAGAGTTAGCTCAAACTTTCACAAAATCAAAAGCACAATGAAAGAAGTGTCGCCACAATTTCGGATTTAGAAACGGAGCTCTTGGCTCTGCGCAAATTTTCACAGATTTTACAGGAATTTGCAATTAACTTTTCTCTCTATTTTCACCATCTTATGCGTCACATCCACCTCCACCTCCATACTACTAATACTACAACACCGGGATCGGGTGATAGCTACAACTCAAATTTGTTTTTCACTAAAGCACAAGTTAAGTTGAGAAAACTGAAGGTGTAGGAGCATAACTAACCGATACATATCGTCTGTGAAGAACTAACATGACTCATATCCATTTTTACCTAAACAAAATGTCAACTATCTACAAAAACATTCAAAAATGTCATGAGAGCATTTAAATAGAGCATTTAACACTTTTCAAACTCATGAAATTAGAACATTTTGCACCTTTTCAAAAACATGGAATTAGAACATTTTGAACCTTTTAGAAAACATGGAATTAGAACATTTCGCACCTTTTCAAAAACATGGAATTACAAAATTGTGCACCTTTTCAAAAACATGGTATTAGAACCTTTTTCTCCTTTTCAAAAACATGGAATTACAACATTTTGCACCTTTTCAAAAATGTGTAAATAGGACATTTCACATTGTTAAAAAACATGAAAATAGAACATTTTACGTTTTTCAAAAAGTCCTACATAAAATTTTACACACGTTTCTAATTTTGTTTATATCGCGTAGCTCATTTTGATTGTAGCTTAAATTGGATATGGGTGATTTTGGTTCTTCACCGACGATATTCGAATTTACCATTATATTTATAGTTGAGCTGTGTCGGTCCTAATTTCAGCTCCAGATCTTTGGTGGTATAATTGCATGTGTGCCGCTGGTAAGGTTCGCACTTGATTGACGCCCTAAGGAATATGGATGCTTCGAAATGCAGCAGAAGCTTCGTTAAGAATAAGAAAGGAAGACACATGGTCATTCTTGACCCTGGTCACATGTGGCCGATGGCTATAGAGAAAGTAAAGGCTGTCCAATGCTCAGCTCAATTTTACCTGTGGGAAGTGATAACAAACTTTCTCTGCAATACGTCACATTCTTGTTTCTTTAAATGTAAACACGAAAACGAAATAGGGAGTTCTCAATAAGGAAATCTCAAGTGGGAGCAAAGTAGAAATGTTCAGAGATACAGGAAAGTACGAGTGTCCTAATGTTTTATGCACACTCGAGCAGAAGGAGGGAGAGAGTAGCATAAAATGTCTTGCGTAAGTATTTCATTTCATACTAAAGTAATTCCATGTATTTGATGGACACATGTAAAATAGTGAAGGAGCAGCGGAGCGATGTTCCCTTTGTCTGTAGTCTAGAATTCTAGAGTCTGATCGTGAGTGACGCATGTAGTCGGAAGCCTTCGCTCTTCTGTTGTCTCAGTTATTTGTTTCCACATGGCACAGGTATATTATTAATTTAGACAAGTAATGCAATACTTAGGGTCTGAATGGATTATATGGCGCAGACCGAGACTTGAGGAGAAAGTCCGAGTGCTGCTTCGTAGGCCTTGGCCGACTATTTGAAATTCATGAAGAAAATTAGAGGAGGACGTGAAGGATTGTCTGAGTGCTCATGACTCATATATAAAAATATATATATTTTTTGAATGCATCATTCAATTTCACCGCACATAATTTACTTATTATTTTTGAAATCATCTCTCTGGCATACCGCATTTGTGGATGTACTCGTGGGCGGAGGAGCGAGACGAGACGGAGGTAGACTCATCGTATGCATTATAATCTACTTTTTTAGAGACTACATATGTGAGTTCAAAGGTAACCAGATCTGACACAGTAGGATTTGGAGAGAGAACTTGAGACATGAGAATTCAAAATTTGCTACGACAGCTTTTCCTGTACTCATGTCTTAAACTTTTTGAGTCGTTCTTTCGTTTCAAGTCGAGTCATGGAATTTTGAATGACTCAAGTCTCTTCCTTATTTCCCTATTGTAACCTGCCTAGTGCCTCCTCCCTATACATTATCAAGGAGCACCAGCCTGTTCTCTATGTTTTATATTGTAAAAATGACAAATTGAAAGAAGGACAATGAAGTCAAGTGAAAGCTATCAAGTATTCATCAGACAGCCTGATTAGCATTTATGAAGCTTGTAAAGTATAATACTAATGTCCTCTCTAATATTCAACTATGCATGCATTTAGGTGTGCAAGGAAAGCCATACATGCACCTTCATCTCGACTCCTACTTAAAACTTAATCAATTACCTGTCGCATATCAATGTCTACGATATAATTACATTTCAAGCACCTTGTGCCTTATACATCCGAAATCAGATTAAGAATTCATTTTCCTGAGAGCTAGAGTACAAATTAGAAAATTAATGAGTTCAAGGAATTATTTTACTCACTTCCAATCCTAGTGAGCTATTGGGGAAAGCTTCAATTTAAAACTGTAATAAAGAAGGGAGTGATTAACTGTCTTGTGTTTTAAATGCGCAAATTCCAATTCGAATATTGTGTGGAAGGCACGACCCAGGATGAATTTAAATGAACAAGAATCCTGAGGGAGAAAGTGAAAAAGTGACAGACAGCTACACCAGGAAAGGATATAGAAAGCATATGATTCTCTCTCTCTCTCTGAGTACTTATAAAGTTTGTTGTACTGAGGATGAGCCTGTAGTCTCTGTAGCTTGGCTGTTCTGTTACGGGAATAAAGTTTAAGGATTTTCTGATCAGGTTTATTGGGGAGAGCAGTAGAATCTTCTGCAGAGTAGCAGTCCAAGTTTTTCTAGGGGGAGAAAGAATAAAGATAAATGGTGAAATAAACCCAATGTGAGAATCTCCAGTGGAAGAATTGATTTTTTAAGAGTTTATTGCAAGACTGTACTATTCGTTTCCCTATTACTCGCCCTGCTCGACTCACACACACAGACACACACGCAGGCAGGAGGACGGAAGGGAGAAAGTCGGAGAAAGTCTAGATTTTATTTTTGTGTGTTCTGAAACCTTGGATCAATCTCCAGCGCTCCGGCTCTGGTCTACAGTCTACATGGAGCCGTGTGGACCAAGGGATTACTTTGAAAGCCAGAGGAGAACAAAAGGAAAGTAATGATCGAGTCAACGAGTCATTGTCATAGTCATGTCATGATTTAGTCTTGTGTCGTTTTTCTCCTTCTCTTTCCCCCTCCTTCTCCTCCCCCACTTCCTCCACTACCACTACACTTGTTCCGAGAGGAAAGAAGGCCCCACAGGGGAGGGCCAAGACCATGGCCACAGAGGCAGGAGTAAACTCCATAGCGGCCTATTCATCTAATATGGGCTGTCTGTGAGGGAAAGCCTTGCTCTGGAAAATGTTCAGTAAGATTAAGCAGATTCTATGCAGGGTTTTTCCCTTCAGTAAATAATATGAAGATTAATCTAATGATACATGCATTATAACTATTTACATAAGGACTACTGGAGCTGGGAACTGGGGGGACATGCCCCATTTTCTCTTTCCACATTTGTGTACTACATTACATATTTTTATATTGAGCAAATACTGCTCAAAAGTATTTTGATATTCTCCTCAATTGCTTAACGATTACGATTTAATCATTCATATGCGTAAACCTATATCCATTGTTTTTCTTCCTTAGTTGAATTACTCAATTCAGCTCTGCAGGAAACCTAAAAATGCGACTTCTACTTTCTCTACTGTATTATGGTGAATGTTAATATTATTTTGGGCAAGTTTAAAGATTTGTTATAGATGATACATAGTGAAAATATGTAAACGTATATACAAGTTTTTTTTGTCGCTTCTCTCCACTTCCACGTCCTATGTACATTCTACGCCGTGCTTTATGCTTTGTGGTTGCAAATTGACCTGCAAAAAGTTTCGTGAAATGCTCAAGAAAGTGGATGTATGAGGCCATAAAATACGTTTATGAGTTCTGTCTTTTATTTATCGTCTCTCGTACGCAGTTGTTTCCTCACCTCTCGACAGACAGAGTCTACACTTGTACACCACAAGGATTAAATCCTATCTTCTACGCTCTGTCTCGGATCCGGATCTTGGCTCGGACAAAAGGAAGGAATGTTTACATTTTAGATTTCGTATGGAGCTTCTCACTCAATCTTTCCAGTCTCTCTCGCTCAAATTATCCATCCAGTCGGCCATCCATGATTTTTAAATGTCTTGGAATCAACACTTGTTTGGTGTTTTACTTCTCGAGACAACACTCTCCTCCGTATCAAGACTACTAGGCACTTCCCAAACATACTCTGAATAAAAAGAAATCCCAAAGAAAATCCTGAAGGGAAAGACAGGAGAAAGTAATTTCCATTTTTAATTTCATATATGCCAAGATATTTTTTCTCGGAAGCTTTTCATGGGAGACAGCCTGAGTCAGGTTGAGATGGTAGGTGAAAATAAAAAGGAGGAAATACATAAAAATTCTCATGTTTGTGAATGTAAAATCTTGTCGAATGTTGAAATGTGAGCTGAGGAGAGGGAAACCGCTGGAGTAAAGAAAAGAATTTATTATTTATATGGGAAGAGAATAGTCGAGAGGAAATTAGAGAAAAAAGGCTGGAGTAGCGGGATGAGGGGATACATGCGAATAAGTTGGTTCTTCCCTCGTATCATGTACTTTGATATTCATTCATTTCCTTTTTCCTTGTCTGCTCCTCTCTCCTCCCCGCTCAACTTCTCACTCGGAGGACTCATTGGGACGGAGTGGAGGGGAAGGAGTAGGAAACGGGAGGATGAGAGAATGTTTTTTTCCTTTCTTCCATTGAGCAGGAGACAAGTGAAAGTTTGAGTCGGAGGGGAGAGGAGAGAGTAGGGTTTGCGCACTACATTATTAAAGGGTGTAGAGTCACATATATATCTTACTATCCATTGATTTAATTTAGTTGAAATTTGGAGAAGATCCCATCCAGACATAGGTGCAAGAGGTGTAAGAATTTATGACACATGTTTCGGCTGCAGTACAAGCACCTTTTAGTACCTACTCACATTCTTACTCCACATCTCACTCCACCTTCCTCCACGCAAACACTCAACTTGAATAGACAACCATGATGCGAGGAGAGTCGGAGCAAGAACCAAGATGAGGATGAAGAGAGAGAGAGAGAGAGCGTCTTAAGAATTCACGACCTTTGAAGCGCGAGCAGTGAAAAACTCAAATTGGATTTTAAATGGTTGAAGAAATGTCTTCGTTACGAATGAATTATTCATATTTCCATGCCATGCCTTTTGCTGTGTAGTGTCTAGTGTAGCTGGAGTGCACACACACACACTCCCAATTGGCTCTCACTTTCCCCATTTTCCTCGCTGTCAGTCCAGTCCATTTCTTCTTTCTTCTTCCATCGCTCTCCTCACATCCCAACTTTCCAAGGGTCCACACACATATGTACTGATACGTTCAAATGTCCGTGGTAAGAAACACTTGGTGGACTCTTCTGAATCTCCCACGCCGTCGGATTTGTATTGATGAGTCTTCGATCCCGACTCCCGGTCCGAGAGATAGTTTCCCTTCCTTCCTTCCTGAGTCGTTCCCATAGACATCTCCCCGCTCCCACATTCCACATTGAAGAAAGGGAAGGGAGCGGAAGAGAGTCAGGATGTGAGGAAGAAGCAATAGCTTCCGGATAGAAATCGTAAACAAGGATACACGGATTCCACATTGACTTTTACATTTGGGAAGCTTTATGTGAAGCTAGGGGAAAGTGCGTAGTCAGTCGGATTCGCTTCTCTTTTTACATAACCGCAGAGTTATAAAAATGATTGAGGATGAATCTATGTCATTTTCCATTCCCACACCAGCACCACCAAACCGCACCCGTGCATCTTCTCCGTATTATTTATTCCTCTTCAACCATTCCCCGTTTTTGAATTTCTCATCTTCAACATCTAGTCGATCCTTACAATTTTTTTTTCTACAAAAAAAAATTCAAGGTTTTTTCAATTTTTGACAAGTGTATGATGTCAAGTTTTGTCTATAAATTTCCGAGTTAATTTATGGAAAGGTGAACGCATGAGTCCCCAGATCCCCGTTATTTTTAGCATGGAGAGAAAGCGAAAGAAATTCTTATCGCGTTGGAGTCCATATTGATTTTGAATGGAGTCAGGAGCGAGCCAAGATATATAATTGGAGAGAAGAACGGTGCGGTGTGCGGCATCTCTTCAATATGTCGAAGAAATTCAAAGAGACAACATCACTCTCTTGAGGAGTGGTATACTTACAACGAGTGTACAAGGTAGAAAATGCAAATTGTAATTTATCAAAATATTACAAATTTTGTTTACTAAAAGGGGAAGAGTGGGTAGTGAGAACTGGCAATGAGATTTGGTTTCATTCATTTTCATATTTTGTAATGGTGTATATCTATGGGAAAAAAGGCGTGGACGAAATCTAAATGAATATTCCACGATGAGTTTTGTAATTCTCGCCAAGTTCGTCTCTTGAGTCTTGGGAAAGTTTCATCATGGACACAGCAGACGCGAAGAATTATTTATACAATAGACTCGTCTCTATCATCCTCCTTTCTTTCCGTTTCTGTCATCCGCATTCCTCTTTCCAATTTCGCGTTTACCTCAAAACTCAACACATGCATTGAGTACCACGGGGAAGCCGCTCGTCTCCAAAACTAAATAAGAATTTCCTTGACACAGCCCCACCCTCGATTCCCCTTCCTTCCCATCCTAAAGCATCTCCATCCATTTTTTTATTTGTGCTTTCTCTATTCACAACTCTACAACATTAAAGCATCTCACTAACAATAAGACGACTTCGACTCTAGACTCCCGTTACCAAACTTTCACCTGGATCTAATAATTCTATCAAGAGATTCCACATGGATTTGTCTAGGCTTTGCCCTGATACTAAAAAAATATAGTATGTAGATTATTGAATTCATACATACGGATTTCCTGCTGCTATGAGTTCTGAAAGGGAACGCGTGGAGCATGGGTTTCAGTGGTTTGTTTTCTACGCTTCTCTCAACTTTGACAAAGAAACATTGGAGAGAGCTTGTGGTGGTGGTAGTGTTCAGTTTTGTAATTCGTTGGTACACTTATATTGGGATAAAGTTCATATAAATGAAATTAATGTTTATGGGCCCATAGTTTGGTTTGGGTATGAGTGAACAAGTAATAAAACTGAGGGGAAAGTCTTGAGAATCAACTAAAGTATATAAAGGAGAAAGGACGTAAATACAAAGGGCTTTCTCTCTGTAAAATTCATCACTCGCATGACAATCTCTAGTTGTGCTTAGGTTTGGTTTGGTTGTAGTGAATAATGCAGTTTAATTTGTGGCTTGACTCAAAAACTGTTGTTCCGGAAAGAGAGATGCAAACTTTGCAGATATCACAATTTACCCACCCACAACTTGATTGCTTTTCTCCGAAGCGAAATATGACTCGTGTAATAAACATTCAGAGGCATAGTTTGTTCTTTATATGACAAAGTTCAATGTACGTCCACTGTCTAACGATGAAAGCTCCATTTACTCAAGAAAACTAATACGCATCCTGTTACTTTCTTTGTTTAATTTCACACGTATGTCCTTCATTTTCCATTTGGAATAGATATTTGGAATTAAAACCTCAATCCGCACCAAAATATTTTTAAATATTTTCGTTATCAAATTTTAATGGGCTTTATTCCAAATCTTCTGTGCTTCCAATACCAAGTCTTTCAGCTGGGGAAAGTCAGGAAAATAGGTACATGAAGTACAAAATCAACTCATGGTCATAGTCATGACCGCATACGCTATAGCTCCAAAACTGACACGAAGTTTAAAGGTAAGTGATAGGAGCATATATGCAAGGTACTAACAAGGCTATACATTGATATACCTGTACAGAATCTGGAAGGTAGAAATGAAAAAAAGGATGGATTGTTCAAAATCTGTCTGTTCTGCTCGAGAGACGTGTCTTTTGTTCTGGGGAAAGTAGATTTTTGTTTTGTGCGAGGGAGCAGTGGAGTCGGGACTTGAGGGCAAATGATAGGAGAAAATTTTCGAGGACTCACAACACGCGTATGAGAGTGGAAGACGGATAGAAAGGACGGGAGAGGGACTGTTGCTCGAGTTGCTGGATGGTGGAGAGTTAATAGGACGAAGCTGCGAAGCGCGGTGGGATCGCGAACGAGTCTTTGACTATCTATTTATGGAGCCTACGAGCCTCGCAGTCAACTCTCGAGTCTTCAAAAGAACAGAGCAGACACACAAGTGCCAGAGAGAAAGTGAAGAGAGACGAGGACACTGGAAGTTGTGGGCAGAGCGTACATATCTCAAGAGGAAAAGTGAGCGAGAGTGCAACGTCAACTCAGTACTATACACCACGCTCAGAGTCTCTCCAGCACTAGCACCTGCCACCAACACCAACTACACGCAACAACGACGACTTTCCCTCGACTTTCTCTCCAGCTCTCCACATTTGCCGATGCTATGGAAAGTCTTAGCTGTGTAAGCTGTAAAGAGTGCCTCATCCTTCTTGTTCTTGTTTTCCTTTTAAAAAATAAATAATACAATAACTGAATATGCACTCCGTCACTCAATCATTCAAACCAATTGAAGCAACATATTGTTTTATTTTCATTTTTTAAAACGACCGAGTCGGAACCGTTCCCGTTTTTGTGTCGTGTTGTCTTGCGTCAAAAAGTGGACGGGGCGACATGGGGAAAACAAAACTTTGACTTTGGTGTAGGTGAGATTAGTGCAGTATTATTGGATTGGTAGCTGGTCCTGGTGAAAGTAATAAAGACATGATTGTAAGATTGGCTAAAGACACGCACTTAAGATACACGAAGTTGATACGGTCCTCACTCTGTCTCGTCTCCTAAAGGGGACGAGAGGAAATTCAGGGAGCAATTTTCCTGATAAACTTGTAACGCCATTACAATTGGCACCTGATAAACGCATTGATTTATAGCTCACAGTTTGTAAAGGTTTTTCACATGCTTCGTAGGTGGTCCTTCCGTTCCTTCATAGAAATAGAAAATAAACGTACTTTCACTCGTACACTCCACACACACACACCCACACACACACACACTTCCATGTTCAAGTCCTGCAGAAACATGAAACTACATGCACAGGAGGATATTGGATACGGATGAATGTGGAACAAAAGTAAATTCTTTGAATCGTACTCGTTCTTCTAATGTTACTTCTCTTCATACCAGTCATGGCTCTGGTACTGGTTCTGGTTCTAGTCCCAGTCTCGTCTCCTTTCCTATTTGCTCTGGGCATCTCAAGAAATATGAGCACAAGTGTAAAGGAGAGTCTCATATAAACTCAATCATTCTCTCTATTTTCTATTACCTGCCTCCCTCTGTGTGTGTATATATATACTGTGTGGATGTAGAACATATTATTACGTGTGTGTAAGTTGAGCCACAGTAATTTGTGTCCCTTCTATTTGTTGAGAAGATCGTAAATCCTGGATCGTAAACTGTAAATCTTGTATCATAAATCCTGACCAAAGAGGAAGTATTAACTTATTCCTTTCCATTCCATTTCATTTCTCCTTCCCGTCCAAGTTCAACTTTCTACTCTTCACTTCCGTAATATTTTTCAGATTAATTGTTGCATCTACTTTCTACTTTCACTACTTTCTTCTCAAGAGGGAGAAAGAGAGTTCAATAAAAGCGGAAATAATTATTATAGAAATTTATTATCGATATACTGTTCCAGCAACTACTTTCTTTTTTAAAATATGTTATTTCCCCCTTCAGTTTCCTTTTCGGTTTATTAATAACCTGTAATGAGAAAATAAATTTAAGTTGGGGAGAGGATACGTATAAATAAAACTTGGATGTTAAATTGAAGTAAAATAAAAAAAACACACACACAACGTATGGCTGGACGTGCGTATATGCTGGATTTGGATTTATGTCCTTAATTATTTCTTACGACGTTTTGAGTGGAAAAAAAAGTTAGTGTGTTTTTTTTTCATATTTTTATTCGATCTTGTGTCACGCTGCCGGCACAGCTTTATGGCTCAAGTAGATTTTCTATTTAACTTTCCGCGTTTTCATTTCATCCGCAACATCTCTCTCTCTCTCTCTCTCTCTTGCTTATAATCCCTCTTTACTTGCACGTATACAATATGAGTACATATATGTACTTGTCGAATTCGTGTGCTCGTCCTTGTCTAAAAGCCCATCTTATTTTTCCTCTGGTAACCCAACCAATCAGCTTTCTTTATCGTTAACTGGAGAAGTGAAAGGGAAGGTGAAGAGATATTGAAGTTAGTTTCGTGTGCGTGTATGTAAAGTCCTGATACTGAAACGACTGAAAGTGGATATCCGTAGGGGTTTTAAATATAATTGGAACTACGGGATGTCTAATGTAAAAGCTCCTCCCGGCATCAGCTTCACCTGCATCATCTCCAATAACGAGTATTCTCTCGCTCAGCCCAAATTCAGGAAGAACACAACATTAGAGCCAGCTATATATATACAAATATATATTGCTGGCGGGAGTGGAAAGCGCATGCTTTGTTTTAAGGTTTAGTTGATTTTTTGAAAAGTTTTCAGTTCATCAAGCCGTATTGACTTGTGCAAATTTTGCTTTTGATTTATACGTACATATTACGCATATACGTGAGCACAGTGTGATAATGTAGGTACATGACACAAAAGATCCCAATTTTATTTTGCTTTCCTTGTTGTACCACTCCCAATATTATTCAATTACGACCAAATAAACTGTAATTAATGTGTTGAGAGCAGAGTTTTGAGGAATCAAGTTAAAAGGACTTTTGAAACTTTCACTCACAGTACATTGATTATCCAGAGTGTGAAACATTTATTCCTCTATTAAAGTCAGAACCTTATGTTTAGTGGTTAGTGTGCTTTGAAGTTCTTCTCATCGAAATAAAGTAGCACAATACATGTTTGGATACTATGCGGACGGAGTCACATTCAGGAATTTATTGGAAAACAGTAAGAATTGAATTAAGAACTTTTTATTAGCATAGTACGGGAATTTAGTATATAGGGTGGATATAGGGATAAATCCTGACTCGGGTGGTTCCTATACTTGTATAAATAATGTAGACGCTATTTTCTTTGTGGTTGTCGTGGTGTGGTTTTCCAAAATTGCTTTATGCTTGATAAGAATGCTGAGAGAGAGAGAGAGAGAGAAAATGGGGAATGGGGAAAGGAGCAGAGAGAGAGAGAGAAAGTAAAATACATATTTATATACAGAGACACCTGGGCTGTGGGCTTTTGGTCTGGATGAAGGTAATTCGGGAACGTCCAATGCAGCCGGACATCCTAAATCATTCTCTGCTCTGTATTCGATTCTCTGGTTTGTAGTCGAAAGTTCCCCATAAAATTCCTTCTTCCATGCATGTGAAAGAGAGGCAGTTCAATAAAGCATTTACTAGCCTTTGTACTTTCCCCAACTCAAAAGGTTTTATACTTGCTCCACATGTCCAATGCAGCAAGAGGAAAACTAAACAAGTCTCTCAAAACCACATAGAAACAACCAAACTAAATCGAGGTAGTTTATCAAAAAGAAAGTACATAAAGACAAGATGCGTTATATCTCTCTCCCCCTTCCCTTCTCTTTACCTTTGGCTCCTTTGTGAAAAACAACTTTCTCCTATGCTTTCTCTCTCTCTATATTAAACAATACTTATCAATCCATCTCTCAGACCTACTGCATAGTTTAGAGTGGAGGGAGGAGGCGAGTACTGTAGCTCTCCCTCCCTCCCGCATCTCATCTCTCCCAAGCACGTTAGTGAAAGTGATCAGGTATGGTCAAAGTCGAGGGGAATTCTTTAAATCTATCCAGTTCCAGTTTCCCCTTTTTTTATATGTATTTTCGATTCTCGAAACATCAAACAAGATTTATTTTTTCAATACTGGAAACCATGGAACTGGGTGAATTTCGACAGGAAAATGGTTTCTTTGAAACATCTATAATGTATATTTGAGAGAGTTGAGTCATAGAGGGACTAGAGGATCAATAGAAATAAAAATTTATGAAGCTTCCATAGTTTTTCTAGTGGACATTTAAGAGTATTACAGGGAGAAGTGCACTGATGTAACTGCGGGGAAAGTGATGATGTGAGAAGTGTACATACGCTCTCACTTAAGCTCAGAAAAATCGAATAAATATAAACTAAACGCATTCAAAGTAAATTAATAAATATGTACAGGCCGTTGGGGTGCTACAGACTCCAGACAGAGATAATGCTCCCTCACAGTCTTCTGTCATTCTTCTGTACGGTGGGATTTAGTTTTACTAGCTCCCACGATGAGCACTACATGACGGATCTGAGTGAAACTATATGCAGTGGAGACTCTGCACCTTTTCCCCAAGCCGAAGAAAAAGAAAAATGGGCGAGGACTGAGAGGAAGAAGAAAAAAAACTCTTTCTTCTGCAAACATATCCAGTAGCACTGGAATTCAATGCATGTTTGGCTTTGGGAAGAGCTTAGGATTTAAAAATGTAATAGCGCTTCCGTGGTGGGGCTCGAACGGCCACACACAGACTGAACATGTCAGTCTGGAGAAAAAAGCGCCACTGGTTGTAGTCCTGGAACTCGTGCGTTGTAGGTGTCCTTCCCCGGCTCCGATTCCAAGTTTATCGACAATCCACGTCCAACTGTCTTCTCATGAATCAGTTACGGCGAGCGTCCGCTTGATCTTGATATGGGATCGGCGTTCGCAACGCTCTCCTCTCCCTATGAGAAGCCGACATGACGAACTCTCAAGTCCCTTGCACACTCCCAATCCCCCGTCCTAAACTAACATGGGGGCGGGGGACTCTGTGGAAGTACATATTGGGAAGACAGGAGGACAATGCGTAAGGAAAAGGAAATAAATGCGAAGGACGGACAAGGGACTCGTACTGGTACTTATCTTAAGACTGGACTAACCCAGCAAAATTATATTTCTTTCTTACTTTCTTTTTTCCTTATTTCTGTCAACTCAGATTTCACTTAAAAATATTCCAGTCATATTTACAAAATCTAAATCTGAATAAACGAATCCAAAATATCCTAAATCCCCAGAAATGTGGGTTGAAATGCGAGAGTGAAAGTATAGTAGACTGTAGACTGTAGAATTTAGCATTGACTTGAAACCGGTGGAGACAGTTAAGTACATGTAGTATGTAGAGGTGGACTAGAGTGGGAAGGGAGGGAGAGGACGAGGAAAGAGAAAGGATTGAAAAACGGTTCGTTGAATCTGATCAAAAGATCCGTCTAGATTGTGAAAACTGAGGAAATTCTCAATGTTTGACCAAGAGGAAGTGCGTGCGTGTGCGAGGATGTCGCCGTGTAAGTAGATGAACTGTATGCATCTCAAAGAAGTGTTGGATGGCTCTGCCAATTCTGATGTCAATTGGACTTGCACTATTACTATTGCCTCAACGAGTCACATTGTACCAGATATACTTTCACTTTCCTCCAACATTCCAAATCCACGATTCGACTCTCCTACTGTCTACTACTACTCTTCCGCTCAACCATTATGCACACAAGTATATATATATGTATATAGACACATGCTCACCATCCTTCCCTTCTTATATCCGTCGTCGTCGTCCAAGGAAACTTTACTCTTGACACAGGCTCACACAGTACACACACTCTGACAAAACCAAAAGGAAACGGATGTGCGTGGCGGCCTCGTTTGGGCTGCCATTTCATCCGTATTTCCATCCATAGTCGTATTCGTAGTCGTAGTGGGCTTCCTATGTGTTTCAGTCCGCTCAGTATCTCTCCATTTTTCTTATATTCCCCTTCACGATACACATACTAAGCTCAGCTCATTCAGGACCGGACGAAGGAATTGGTTTTGGGCAGCAATTTTTTTCCATACAAAAACTACTATTTTGATTATATTGATGGTTTTCTTTGGTAAAGCAAAATGTTGTATTTACATGTTTTAGAAAAGTGCAAAATGTTTCATTTCCATGTTTTTCAAATGTACAAAAAAATTAGTTTGCATGGTTTTGAAAAGTCTCAATATTCTTTTTGCATATTTTTGAAAACTGCAAAATATTCCATTTACATGTTTTTTGAAAATTCAGCCTGCGCTGGCCGCATTATCCGGCTCTGAGCTCAATTCCTACTTGGAACATTCGATATGCAATTAAACTCGGACAATATTTTTCTCAAATTTAGCCTGCATGTTCTCATGGACAGCTTACGTTAATGTACCTACGTAATTTACGTGACGCATACAGGATTGCTCCATGTCCTAGTCTTACCTAGTGCACAACGTGAACATTACAAATATTTGATCTTTTTTAAAATCCCGAGGAAAATGTTCAAAGGCCTCGGCTGACTGGCTACTGCCGTGCTGAACACTAAAATTTTAATTCATTACCATCATTATTGCGCTGGAGGCCAAATAGGAGCGAATTCAATGAGCAACTACTCACATACACGGAGTTGACTACTCTCCGAGTCTCCTGTCAAAAACAAAGCTTTGATTTACAAACAAACGATTTTAACCTGTTGTTTGTCTTTCCTCCTAAATATCGCATTGTTCTTTTTCCTCCATCCCTCTCATCTCGCATCGTTGCGTTGCCCGAAAAACCGGAGGAGATTTTGAATTTATTCAAAACTCGAGTCTCCTAATACAGACAGAGTACCGGAGGAGTGCAAACAACCAAATATTCAAGGTGCACACGCTCATAGATCTCATAAGGGCCTCCTGAGTGAGCACAATAGAATATAGAATCCGGACTAATTAATGTCATTCAGGGTAAAGGAAGACGGGCAGATGATGGAATTAAAGTGAAATTGCATGTTTTTGACGCCACGTTTTGAGGGCGAGCGGATAGGCTACTGAAAAAAACAGGGACTTGACTCAACTGCTCGAATCTCGAATCTAAACTCTATACTACTCTGATCCTGAGTTTGTAATCTGTGCAATATCCTTATAGCTCCGCCATACCACACCACACATATGGAGAGACTTTGATTGACAAGACGAATGGGATTTAAGAGGACTCGAGAAAAACAATATAGACCCGTACACAGTTGTGAACTTAGTCATGCAGATGGGTTGTTTGTTTTGTTAGCTTTTTGTTCGCTTTCACTTTGACTTGGCCTTTGGATTTGGATTTGACTGGAGCATTTGGAGCTTTGAGTGTGTGGAAAGGATACAAAGGTTGGGGAGAGTGGAGTGTGTTGTGTGTGTGAGCTGAAGAGTGAAAGTAGGGGATGAGGATGAAATCATGGATTGGCTGGATCTGGATCTAAGTTTCATTTAAGACGGGAAGACGTTGTACAGGTACTTGAGATTGATGTGATGTGATAGGATGGTAAAGCTCATGGATGGCTCGGCTCTGTTTGAGGATAGTCTTCTCCTCCATTGCATGGGGAGACATTTAATTAAACAAGGAGATTCTTCCCAGACAACTTGTCCTATCAATTATCTTCTTACTCTCTCAACCTTCACAGAAGCCACGAGGAGTCGCGGGGCCGAGCGGATCGGATACCTGGCTTTTCTGCAGTGTTATTATGTGGATGGAAAGGTCTCGACTGGAAGACCAGGAGAAGTGCGGATTTGGATACGGAATTTCCAATCCAGGACCTCTACAACCTCCAAACCCCAAACAAACTGTTAGACTCTGTAATAATAACTATATAGCAGTCCCACTCGCTCCAGCGCCAGTCACCAGCCCCGTCACCGCCTCCTTCAAAAATGCAACATCTACATCCTTGCCACGTGTAGTCTACTATCTAGAGGGGATTTTTAAAGGAGGACTGATTAGTATGACAGGGCCGAAAATAAAGGGACTACTGCTTGGTGTACAGGGAATATTCACCTCTGGGTGGAAAACTTCGCGAGTTAACATGAAAGATGTGTACATATTGCATAGGGCTGGAGACTGGATTGAAGGAGTCGAGTCTGTGAATGGAACGTCTGTATTTTAATGAGATGGAAATCGATCGAAATTCCATTCGGGATCAAAGGAAGTGGAAAACAATAAATCGATTTCACTTCCTCTCTCCACATTACCAACACAATCTACGACATCCAGAGAAAGTGGCTTTCACAGTCACACATGGGCTATCCATTCCACTATTACACACCAAGGTGTTTTCCTCTTTCTGTCTGCCTCAGCGTTGGCCACCTCACAGTTTACCTACGCGTCCCTCCTCATCTGTTCTTGTCCTGTGCTACGGAAAGAGAAAGGAGAGAAAGCAGAGAAAGATAGTTTACAAAGGACGAGGACGAGGGGATGTTGGAGGAAAGGAAGCGTGTGTCACATGTGGCCATAACATGAGATTTCGTTTCCATCTCTCAACCGTGACACTAGATTAGATCAAGCGTACAATCCCTAGCACACAGAGAAAGTCTTCCTCTATTTACGTACGTACACAGGCTCAAGTCGCGGAGCATCCCTCTTTGATTCCCTCCAAGCTTTCTCCTCACATGTCTTCTACCTTCAGTTCCAATGCTTTCTGACTCCAGACCAAGTCAAGTCAGCGACCGAAGCCAAATCCAAGAAACCTCCTCCTCCTCGTTCATCCTTCTGCATCTGCATCTTCTTCTTTTTGTGGCTTGTTTTTGAAAAATTACAGTTCAAAGTTGAGAGAGAGAGACAATTGGAGGGGAGGGGGGAGCGTTTGGTGCTCAGTTGAGCTGACGGTGTCTTGTCTTATCATCAGATCAAATCAGGAGTGACTGGATGAGAGTGTGGGAGTGAGAATGAGCGAGAAAAGGGTCCTCAGCCCATTTCCAGATTTCTACACAATCCCATAATACTTTCTGACACAACTCCCTCCCAAATGCGAGACTGTCAAGTCTTCAATTGTAACCTACCCACCCATCCCCTCAATTTAATAGGGAATATAAATCTTTCGCGGATTGATAGTCACGAATCTAATTCCCATTAAGTCATGTTCCATTTTTTGTATTCTTATCTCGCTCGTCTTCTTCTCTGACTCTGACTTCAAACACAGACCGAGCCGCTTCCTTTGGTAATTCATCAAGGGAAAGGAATGAGCTGAATGCCATCTTTAAAATTACGTAAAATAATAAAGATTGGCAAGCTGGAGTTAGTAAAAGGGAAGTGAGTGGGGATTTAGAATATCTGTACATAGTTCAAAAGGATTGTAATATTTTTTATATTTAAGTATTTGTGATGTTTTTGTGCCTCCAGTTTTTACAAAGATATAGTCGTGTCCATGTCACTATGAGTGGAAGTTTAGAAATGCATGCCAGCTGATAGATACGATTGTGCAAAATTCTGACAGCTATAACATGTTTTTAGGAAATTATATAGGAAATAAAAATGGAAGTACATGCCCCACATGTCCAGTTGTACTTGGACGTTTTATGTGGGAGAAAGCTCCTCTCTCTGTCTCGCTTTCTTCGCCTTTCTCTGTCCCTTTCTAATATTCAAGTCTGAATCAAATCCTGCTCAGAATGTGGTGTAATGTAAAAAAATGGAAAAAGAGTGTAACTCATGGAGGAAGGCCAACACCAAGACGAACATGACTTGATGCCATGTCCATATGGAGCCCTCCATGCTTCGAATGATAAGTGCCTTCTCCCGAAAAAAATAATAAAAACGACTCGCTCGCCAACACATTCGCTGTCTCTCTCTCTCTCCTAACGCAACTCCTTGGGTCCTTTGGTTGGGTTCGGTTTTTTGTGGTTCTCAAGTGAAAATTATGAGCATGCAAAAAAGATGGATAAACTCTTATGTTGAAGGGAAGATAAAAAATTTAAAACGACGGTACATTCTGGAGAGAGCATGGAATTTATTTTTATTTTCCAGGATTTATTTTCACAACTTAAGTAGAAATTAGGTTTGTAGTCTGGGTCTGTAGGTCTTTGCAATATTAAAATATAAACTCTACTCTCCCCCCTACTTTCTCCCCTTTCTCTAGCCCTACAAATCCTAGTTTACGAGTTACATTTCTAAAACTAACTTGAGAAAGTTACGGTTTTTTTTCCAGTTTCAGTTCCCAGTTTGACTTTGACAGTCAGTCTGACCCATCTCTCTTTCCCCTCGTCTGTCTGTCTGCCTCCCTGTCTCTATCCCTTCCCCTCGTCGTGATTAATGAAGGATGAAGGATATCTAGATGATTTTCCAGCTTTCAAAATGTGAGGCATGTGACAAGGTCTTGCTTTGCTCCTTGCTGTCTCCAGCCTTGTCCCATTACGGAGATTAAATGATGAAACTTGTAATGAAAAATGAAATGAGAATACGACATTCGACCATTTCCCTATTTTCTCTCCCCAAATGATCTCATCACACAACTTAATATTAATTTCACTCAATTTTTCTTCATGGTCTGGAGACTTAAATGATCTTAAAAGATTACAGCTACCACGCAGGCTACATATGGCTGCTCTTTTAGCCAGCGTTTTGAAATGTTAAAACATTTTTAGATTTTGTTTTCCTCATAATATTTTCTGAGACTTCCAACTTTTGTGACTATTTATATTTCGGTATCGATCTTTGAATTTCAAAAATACGCACAATGAAGGGAATATTCACATATCGTCTGTGAAGAACCAAAATGACCCATATCTAATTTAAGCTAGAATCAAATAGAGCTATGTCATAAGAACAAAATAAGATGCATGCGTAAAATGTTAATTACGAGTTTTTGAAAAGCTTAAAATTTTCTATTTACATGTTTTTGAAAACCTGCAAAATGTTCTGATTCCTTGTTTTCAAAAAGTGAAAAATATTCTATTTACATGTTTCGGAAAAGTGTCAACCGTTCTATTTACATATTTTTGAAAAGTACAAAATGTTCTATTTAAATGATTTCAAGGCATATTTCAATATTTTTGTAGATAAAGGATATTGTTGTTAGCTAAAACTGGATATGGGTCATTTTGGTTCTTCACAGATGATATAGAAAAGCGTTGTACTAACAAGCAAACCACTTACTTAATGTCATACTTTTGAAGACCTATTTTTTAATTACGGTTTTTTGATAAAAAGTTAAAAATTCGAATTTCAAAATTTCCAGAAATTACTTTTTAGATAAAAGTCTGAACATTACAAAACTGCAAGTTTCATTGAAATCAGACAAAAACTGTAGAAGCTACAGCGTGTCAAACTTTGATAAATTCGGTCTTTTTGAACTTTGGCGGGCTGCTGCTAAAGCACCGCGCAAAATGCACTCGAGTTATCACACTATTCGTTCATTCTGAGTTCCAAGGAAACGTTTCTGGCTATGCTTTTCCAGATCCCGAGGAAACATAGTAAGTGGTTTGCTTGTAAGCAAAAGCAAACTCTTTATTTGAATTCATTCAATTTATATCACATGTCAAAATTTTATCTGTATACCTTCTTTTGGAGAAAGTAGGGAAAGGTGAGGGAAGGGGATTTGACAAATATGTGTTGTGGTTATGCCGAAAACATGGTATACGGTGTCAACCACACATCCATGGCTACAACAAGTATAGTATACCTTAGATGGTACAGTTGATTGAACTAGTACGAGTACGAGGCACACAATAGACTGGAATTGGAACAGTAGAAGAAACGGCAAACGTGGGAATGAGAAATTGGGGAAATTCTAAATCTAAATTCCGGTCCAACGGTGAGTATAGACTGTGCAAATGTAGAATTAAACAGAGAAACGATACTATTATGTAGCATTGAATTTAAATGTTGAGTAGAGGAGCTGAGTGTAATGAAAAAAGAAGAGAGGGGAAGCAGTAAATGGATCACACAATATGTCTGCCAATTTGAGAGATATGCTTTCACTGTAGCGCGCAGCCCAATGGAACACACTGTACAGATATAAGGAGGAAAAGGAAAGAGAGAGAGAGAGAGAGAGTGGTGCAGTGGAGGGGACTCTTGTGACATGTTGTACTTTCTCCATTTCACTAGACTCCCACTCCCACCCAAAGTCCTTTGGTTCCGATGGTGGTATCTAGTTTGAGCAAATGGCTGAATGAGGTGATTTCCTTTTAATGTGAAAACCTTTATTTTCTCTCTCGCTATACTCTCTCCCAACTAGTCCATCTTTCCCTTTTCATTCACAGGATAACGGTATTTATAGAACTATCTTTCCGCTCCTCTTGTATGCCAATCTATCTACCTATCATCGTAAATATTTACCCTATCTGAGTCCATTGTCCGTGTGCCATTGTCAAAATATAGCTCCGTTTTTTGTCTCCACTGTACTTCTACTACGTACTTCATAATTACATGCATTCACAGCCACCATAGTCAGTGTAAAAAGATAAAACTAGGAAAACGAAAACAATGATCAAACTTTGCTTCTAGACAATTCAATGTTTGTTTTGTGAACACTAGAGAACAACCTTAAAAAACATCTACGAGTGAGAACATGAGAGAATTTTACAGGACGTGTTGAAAACTTTCTTTTTTTAGGTCCTCGTCCTCGTTAAAGTCTTGGAAAATTTCGTGCGCCACTTCAAATCAGAATCGAAATCGAAATTTGAGTGGTATCGTTAATAAATGTACAATATAGTCACTAAATTTCAATAATATTTATACTGCAAAAGTTTCGAATTTGCTGGTTTTTAAAATGATAGAGTAATTTTGTAGTCGTTTATAGACAGATTGGGCATGCTGTTTTGGAAAGGTAAAAAATGTTTTACTTCAAAATGGGGTAATCTCATGCAGTCTTCACCTCTGGGTCCCACGGAGCTATTCCGCACTCCACTATGTACTCAATTCTTGGTCCTGTTGAGGTAGCTGCATAGTTCCTGTAGCATTTAAAGTAATAAATATCTAATTAAGAATGGTTGCACTCCCGACTCCTGCTGAACACCATAGACCCACGGTAAAGATAGCAAAGTGGGTGGGACGCGATTTCGTCAGCTACATTGTGAAAGGGAACATTGGTACATACAGGGCTACAGATAGACTGTGAAAATGAAAATTATATGTATACTCAGAGAGAGAGAGAGAGAGAAAGGTGAAAAATGCACAATCAGAATCAAACTTGACAGCTGCACGTACAGCGCAGTATCCTGCCTACGTAATAGGAAATGACTTGAGAAAGGTGCATGAACCATTTCTATGCAGTATATTGCAGTGCATTACACATTTTTGCTTGGGAAAGGGTTTGTGTGAGTGTTGCAAATCAGGGAAAGTGATGACTGAAAGAGACTTTATTCAATTCCAAATAGACTTGAAATTCTTCCTGACACTAATCTCTGAAACTCTGTAACATAGCTTTGCTACCCGCGAAGCTTGACTTGTGGGTGGATGGGAGGGAAAGTTGGAGTACGGAGTAGAAATTGGACGAAAAACAAATCCAGATCCATTACATTTTACAACAAAGTAAAATTATTACGTTTGAAAAGCTTTTCTTCCAAGCTTTCTCTCATCAACATTCCCCTAGCATATAGGATCCTGAAGGCAGAACAAGTAGTTCCAAGTTGATCAAAGGAAATGAGTAGCAGTGAATAACTTGCCTCCAATTCACAAGTCTAAATCCAACTATCATTCTCCTTCTCGTTCTTGTCTCCACGTTAATTTGGCGGAAAATAAATTACACAATCCACTGCTACCACCAGATTTATTTGATATGCTTCCTCTGTGTATGTGTCTGTGTGTGTGCCTGTCTCTCTCCCTCTGTCAAAAGTATTTTAGGAAACTTACAAATTACTATAATTTCATCAGAAATCCTAATCTCGCAGAATCAGATACAGATCATAATTCAAAATTTCAATTATCCACGTTTTTTTTAATCTTTTACATAGAGAGACGTTGCACTTGATTAATTTTTGGTTTCATGAAGGCAAAAATAAAAGTGAAAGTCATTCAAGTCTTATGACGATATGAGACTCACATATGAAACATGCTACACACGAAACTCTCTCCAGTGGATCTACAGTGCATACAGTGAGAGTCTACAACAGTCAAACTAGCGCTACATGGGTAGGAAGGAGAAAGTGGAGTGAAAAGATTTATTGTTGATACAATGAAGAAGGTAAGCGTGAGTAGGACTGAAAGTGGAGCACAGCTGGAAACCAGAACCAGACCGGGAGTCTTGGAGTATCAAGTGAAAGTCTAAATGTGCCTCTCCAATGATTTCATTCTAACAACGAGCCAACAGACCCAGTAGCACTATTCCGAGGGAGAAGTAGGAAAGCTCAAGTAAACTAAAATGAGTATGAGGGGGGTTGGGATTGGGAAGAGGCATATAGAGGTATAGAGGGGGGAAGTGGGAGTATTTGTGCTACGCGGAAAATGAATGTCATAAATTAAACTTGCTTAATTACTGGATGGTCGCGTGCATCTAATGCTTGTTTTTCTATGCCTATACGACTCCAAGAGAATTTTCAAAATTGCGAGCAACTAGAAATAGGAGACAAACATATATGTAACCTCACCAAACATTCATACATTTACATCTACATTACTCTATGCTTATGTTGAAATCCCCAATTCATACAATACTCACGAGGAGCAGAGTACTTTCCGCCATCCTACTCATGACTTTCACCCACTGCGACCACATTCTTTCTCTCTGTATCTCTCTCTCTCTCTGGGAAGCAAAACATCTTCAGGACCCAGAACCAGAACCAGCTCCAGCTCCAGCTCCAGCAAAATACAATCCGTCTGCATTTTGCTCACATACTTGGAGCTACAAATGAATTTAAATTTGTTTACATTTTCAAGGAAGAATGAGAAATCCTTTCATTTGAATCGACTCGCCCTCAAGTTACATGTCTTTAACAAGCAAGATTCTATTCATATGCCAAATATGTATTTATTTGTAATAAAACTCAATAGCATTATAAAGAAGCTTTGTTTACGAACCGGAGAAAAAAGTCAAGTCTGACAATGAGTGTGGTTTCTTCTGCTTTCTCTGCTTTCCCCTTACAGTATAGACTATGTTGAATACACGTCTATACGTGTATATTGCTGAGCAGAGTACATATATGAGAATAACTCTTTTTTGGAAAAAAATTGCAGTAGATGGTTTGGTCTGCTGCAATTCTCCTTCGATCTTCCCCTCAGATACGAGGGTCTTCTTCCGTTATTTGCAGTAAGGGAGAAAGAGAAAGAGAGCGGAGAACTCTCTCTACTACGCTACACTACTGTAACGACAACTCTTGTGAAGCGCAATTCCGAGGCAAGTTAAATCCAATGAAAAAGTTTAACCCTGGAAAAAGCTTGCTTTCACTTTGTGTGGTTAGTTATGGGGAAGAAGAGTGAGACAGCGTGGAAAAGCAGAGTGCTGTAGCGGCCTCAGAATGGAATGTAATTTTCTCTCTGCATTTCAGGATGACTTATTGGTGTTTTGCAATCGGAAGTGGTTCCTTCCTCTCTCCCTCTTTTATTTAATCCTTAAGCTTCATCTTCGACATATCTCCTTCATTCATGAGACAAACTCGGATGATCAAATACAGGTTGGGTTCTTATACTCCATATCTTCTAAGCCACTAAAGCAACTAACTACAGTGCACAATCCACATAATTCTTGAAAGTTGCTATTTATCTATCTTTAATATGCAGAGGCTCAAACCACTCTCTAGTGTAGCTCCCTTTCAAAAATGAGGTATTAATTCTTAGAAGTTGGAAACATGCTTTGAATGAATAGCTTCAAACGTGAAGTGCAGTCATGATTGGTAGATATTTAAAATTTAGATAAACTGATAATATTTTGTAGATTTAGTATATTATGACAAGTTTTATTTATACCCTTGTTTGCTAAAAACAATTTTCATCTTCTGTATGACGATTGGAATTTCGAGCATTGGATTTAATACTATTTCGCAAATTTCAAAATTCTATTGTTGAAAGCAGGACAAATAATATGAACAACGAATTAGGGGACCAAAAGTTAAGGAACAATTACTATTTTGTGAGTTATTGTTCATTCAGACGAAGATGAAAGTAGGGCGAATATATTGTATATACAATACACACTCTACAATATACACACGCTACACTATATAGTGTAGCGTGAAAAGTTAAAATTAACCAAAACTCCCAAAATAAAGTTCCTATACACTATACGCATGTAAAAGAAGTAGAATGGGCGATAAGAGAAAGCACAAGTTGAGTGAAAGTTAATAATTTCATTCTGTATAATGTTTTTACTTTTTCTCCATCGCAGATTCAGCTTTGACTAGATTCATGGTTTATGATCAAGTTCACTCAAAGTGACGGCGTTTGTATGTATTGTATCACCCTCTGATTACAACTCAAAATTATGATGCGGAACAAACAAAAAACAATGGAATAGTTTGACCCTTTTCATCTTTCACATAATATGTTCAGAGTTGACTCACAAAATATATAGGAAATAAAATAAATCCTAACTTTTCTTTTTATCAGTCCATTCCTGATTCATTATCACAAAATCACAACCGCCAACATATAATTTCCACGCTAAAGATATGGACAGGACTAATCATGAAATATTTCCTCTCATACTTGCAGTAGGCCTTCGCGCGTGAATTTACTTTGCTCAATGCAAAATATCATAACTAGCACGTATTTCTACGATTTACATGACATTAGGTGGAAAGTGAAAGTTAACTGGAGTGTGCTACATGTTAAAAAAAGTTAAAAACAGCTCAGGAATTTTATTGCTTATTGAAAAGAATTCATTATGATTAGTATGTAATTTTAGACAGTCCTCAATTATTGGGATGCTTGACTGGTTTTGAAATTTATTTTGTGCGTAAATATTTACCTAGTCTTTCTACATTTTTTGGTCTGTTTTTTTTGGGCCTAACATGAAGCATTTAAACCTTTTCTTGATAAGAATAATATACGCTCTATTTGTCCTTCATCCTCATATTATGTCTGTGTACTTTCCTCGGGAGTCTTTCGCTCAACTCAAATAATTGGTTAGTTGAAAACTAAAGATAAAATAAACAACTACAGGAGCAATGTATAAACTGTAGGATCTAGAGTCTGGAAACTCGTCAATTTATTTTTAAAAAAGGAGATATTCTTCTGTAAAATAGCTTGACGTCTTGCCCATATGCACACGTCCCGCTTCGGCTTCCCCAACAGTGCCACAGAGTGTGTAATGTAATGGACACAGTGAAAATGTATTGGGAGGAAGCACGTATATGAACCATGCCCTACACATTATAATGGAAGTTCCCAATAAACTTTCGCATTACGGACGCTTCGTGGATTTTAATACGATAATTTACGAGGAAAATTTCCCTACTTTGTAAAATTCTTAGATGGTCTCTTACCATTCAACAACCATGCTCCGCCGTGCTATACCAATCCACTGCATGGGATGCCTAGGGCATATCGTGGCATGGAAAAAGATTTTATAGGGAAAGCAGCGCGTAGGGTGAAACGATGAGCTTTAGTTTCACTTGACGAAGCCACTGTGAAAGACTGACTTTCTCTCTTTCTCTCTCTCCCTCTCTCTCTCTTGTGCGCTTAGTTTATGAATGCATTATTTCACATTGGACTCTTGGAGTTGGTTTGCATTAGACTGAAGATACTCACCCGATTGGATTGTGTACCCAATATTTTGTAATTTATTTTTATGTTCATTCATTGGAATGGTATTGGGATATAATAACTGTTCGTAAGTGTATTGAGTTAGTGTAATAATATTAAGTTACGACAAATGAGCTTTCTTTCTCTTTGTGGTCTCTTTATGTTTAAAGTACCCACCGATAAATTTGGCGAGGATAAGAAGCAGGACCACCGCCACGACTAGGACCAGAACAAAGCCATAGAGCCGCTCCTACACGTGTTACGTGTTTATGTCAAGATAGAATATACTGAGAATCTTCTACAGTATATATGGCCTTGTTCCGATCGCATTTACATGTACGCAATTATATTATATGTACTTATGAATCAGTGGAGAAAGTAGAGCACGGAGGTTGGACACTATTTCCTTAGGAGTCAGAGTCGTTGACGTTTAAAATGAAAGGATTTCGGGAACAAGACCAGAAGGAGGAACAGAAGTGACATTGAATGAATGAATAAATAAGAGAGAATATATTTATTTTTCTATACTCCTTTGTTCCGTGAAATGTGAGGGAGAAAAGATGTGGAAGTTAAGGGCATATTTCAGAACAATTTCTCCAGCTTTCTCTTTCTCTTTATGAATTGTCCTCCTGAGTTGTGACGATGAGTTTTGATGAGAATCGTGTCATTTTATTGATGTCAAGTTTTCCCGAAAACTTGATACAGTCTTATCATTGAGCAAATGTTCTCAAGCCCTATAGCCTCAGCGTCAGTCCCAGTCCCAGTACCAGTTCCACCAAAGAGGCTGTACATCTGCTACACAATCAAAGTTCAAGTCAGACTCGCAGTCTTTTTCCTTCCGTTACATATTCTGATAACAACTCCGCACATTTTCCTTCTTGACTTTCTCCACTGCACAGTCCCATGTTTACTCTCAATTTACTTCATCACTATTTGCTCCACTCCGAGAAGAGAGAGTCTTCTCCGTCCGCCTTATCTCCTTCCATGCTAGTTCATTACTTCCCTCTTCACTCCCCTTCCTTCTAACTTGCCAATTTTTCAACTCATCATTTTCTCACATCTCCCTTCCTTGACTTACAAATGGTCCAAACGTATACATATAACTTTTATATAAGTCACTCACAGCTTTCTTCTTTCACCGTTTTATACATTCTGAAAATGAAAATTTACAATATTTAAAAATTGATTGCCCTACTGACTGCTGACGTTAACATATTTTTAAAACACTATTTCAAGAGCGGTAACAAGACGGCCTTGGAGGTACGGCTCACAGCATAAAATGAATTAGAATTTAAATAAGCATTGAAGTTTTTAATTTTGGGCATTGTTATGCATGGCCTGAAAAATAAGATTGACGGATTAAACGTGATATTTATATTTGTGTTGATGCCGCTCACTCACTTTCCCTCGTGTCCTTCTGTCCTATGGCAATGCTACGGAGTTTTTATTTTTTTCTCTGTCTGTTCATATAGTTGAATGTAAAAATGGGAGTCCAAGTAGTTCTCTGCTCAATTCTCGTTTTCGTGCGGGTGCATCCCATTTCCATTGACATGATGGTGCACACATACGGGAGCTTTGAAGGAATGCTCATGAATACTTGGGCATTTTTTTCATCTTCTTCCCCCGTTGCCTCATTCTATTCAATTTGAAATCCTTCCTTTGTCCAACATGAATTGACTTTCTCGCTCTCTCCATTCTGCAGAAGCATGGATGAGTAGGTAAGGCTTCAGTTTCAAGGTATTTTTCCTTCACAACCAAAATACTTTCGCTCTAGGCTCCTGAGCTGCAGCGAGAAGCGAGACATAGTGGAAGGGGAGGAACGGGGAAAGGATCAGACACATAAACTCACATTCCTTATTCCATCTGCGGAGAGAATAGCATTCATGGGACGGGGGTGGGGGAGGAGGGGGGACAAGATTGGAGTAGATTCTTGAAATACAGTCCACTCACATCTTTTCCATTGCATTGAAATTCGATGCAAGTTGGATTTCAAAGTAGAGCCACGCACACATCCACTAAACTCTGGATCCGGAGTCTTGACTAACGGTAACGGCTCAAGCAACGGGAACGGTAACGGTGGCCTACTTTGGTTTCGTTTGAGGCGAGGGAAAGTAGAGTCAAATGGGAGTAGGCGGACATTGTATTGTGAGCGTATCGCCATCGCAATTGACTCCCTACCGTCACCTGTATAACCCAGCCTTAGTGTGCGGGTATATCCACTCTCTCCGTGAATAGACTATTGCGACTGACTCCATAAAAGTACAGACACACACACTCTAGTTTATTCCCCACTATCTTGAAAATTATCATGCAAATGAATTCCTTCTCGAACACATTTCGGTCCGGATTTTTAAGGTGTGTGGTTTTGAATTTCAATTTAGTTTCCTGTTGGTTCATTTGTTGGTCTCTACACTTTTGCCACTCCACTCCGCAGTCTGAGGCTGAGAAAGCCTTGGAGAACGGAGAAGGAAGACTGGGAGCCTTGTGAGAGATCCACTGGGCTCTGGAAAATTGTATTGTTCTTTTAAACAACTTCATTACTCGGCGTAAAGGAGGTTAAAGTGAAAGCTTTGTGATACACATTCTCTGGCTTTGTCATTGATTGTCGGGTTGGCTGTAGCTAGTTTGAGATTGGTTCGATTCAGTGGTCAATTGCTAAATTTCCTACTTACTCCAACCTTACATGGTTACACACTTAGCTTTCCTCCGCCTTCCCTATTGTCAACAACGTCTTACATCCGACGACTTTCTCTTTCTTCTTTTCTTGTTCCACTCACTTTCCCTCTTTCCCTCTCTCTCTCCATGTCCACTTCCATACTTGCACTTTACTCCACTCAACTAGTTACTGGTTTTGAGATCAAGATAGTGAAGAGAGACCAAGAAAAAAAATATAAACATATAGTTGGCCTGCATTGCATGATAAAACCGAGAAGTCTGCACAAATCATAGACATGTAATGCTTATTGCTAAAGTACACTTTCACTTTAAAATAGTTCTTAAAAACAGACGCGAACAAAAGGTATACATGTTCCTCTCATGCGAGATTCACACAAGGTTCTCTCTCAATCCGATTAAAGTGGTTTCTCCTTGACTTCAATGAGAGGGCCTCTGCCTCAGTGGCCATGTATCCTATACTTTCTTTTTTTTATTCTTCTCAACTCCAAATTTTCTTTCTTCTAGAATCTACGAGAACATACAATAAAATAATAAAAGGAGAGCGTAAATCAAATGCAAGTGATGCATATAAAATGGATTTTGAATTAGTTGTAACTTTCTCCTTCTTTTTGGTTTCGTCCACAGGGATCTACTGCAATTGAACTACCGGATGTGAGTCGAGTTAGCCCAGTTGGCTTTTCAACGGTAGTGAGTCTGCCCACGACGGGACAAAACGGATCTGCTGTTCGTATAAACGGAGGAAGTCTTATTGAACAAGACTCACTCAGCTCAAACAGTAAGGACGGTGAGAACGGTAACGGGAATACAACGGACACTCGAGGTAACAAATCCCATTTAGCTCCTCACTATATACACTATATACGTACACAATTAGAAAGTTGGCTTAGCAACTAGTATTTTACTTTCAATATTTTTTATTTGAATTCTACCATTAAGATTGATTTTGTAAAATAATCGAAGGACTCAGCCTGATATACCGTATAGTATAGTGTTTTTTTCTTACAATGTAATACCCACGTGTAACAAGTCAATATTGCATGTAGGCTACGATTGAAAATGCAAATGACTCTATCTCGGCGATGATTGTTTATATAAAGACGGATGCGAGACTGGGAAAGGAAGAAAAGAGAAAGCCCGAAACTACAAGATTACAAGGCTTACCAGTGACGGCTCCTTCAAAAAGTTAACAGGTGGACAGAGATTGATTCATGTTGAGTAGCCAGATTTTCTTAGCTCAAATAGTCGCATAGAATGACTCGCTAAAACCATTTTTGCTCCCACTATATACAGAGCGACAATGTCGTGTGTAGTGTTAGGCAATTTCACTTTCACCCGAGCGCCTCCATTATCTGATTCCGCCGTGTCTGTTACTTTATCTTTATTTGTAGAGCCTGAGTGGTCTAATATTTGAGAAACAAGAGCTTTTCTGCTACAACTAAAATCCAAATTGAATGTCTCATTTATTTGATTTATATGTTTTTATCCGTCTCTGATTTAACACTCAACTTTGTTCAACAAAACTTTTATTTACAAATGAGGCTCATTATAAAAACAATCACGTTTTTTTGGCCAAATTACCGTATTTGACCAAATCATCCCCGGGGCTCAGTTAGTTACCAGGTTCGATTAACCAACGCCACCAATTTCAAAACAAATTTTGTTTTTGCTAAGACCGGCAATTTAATAGAAGACAGTTTTAGTGTTTAGTGTCTCGTAGGATTTTTGACTGTAGGACGACCGTGAAAGGTCATAAGTCCAGGCTTTGTTGTTAAGAATTTTAAACAGTGTTACTAAAATGAATAAAAATAGCAAAGATAAATTGTCGTATCCCTCTCGTCTTAAAAGTCTCCCAGAAAGACGACGGTAGAAAATGAGAGGAAGTCAAATGGTAATCTAATAATACCCATCAGGTCCACATGTCAAAATTCATCATAGTGAAAGCATCGAAGGGGAACGAGGACGAGAACCGAGGGACTAATGAGAAGGGGCGAAAACTGAAATTCACTCCAGAAAATACACATCTGTTTATGTTTGTCACATAAATGTATAAATTACTCTTAGACTCTTATCTGCCCTCCCTATCACGGCAATGAATATTAATGAAGAAACCATAAATGTTGTCAAATACGATCTTTCATCAAGACCCCTGGAAACTATCAAATGAAATGGTGTGGTCATGACTCAATTAATCAATGCTTTGTTGATGTTGACTGCTGCTCCCTGTCCCATTCCTTGCTCCAGGTGAGTTATACGCAGAGCTTAGCATAAGCATCCTAGGAGCCAGAAATGAAATAACCTGCATGGAGATGGGGAAAGTCCAAGTTGAGCGGAGAACTGCCAGCATCATCGTTTGGTTTATGAACATAAATGGCCGTCATTTGTCACCCATCGCAACTTGGTTGAAATTATGATGTCGTCCCTCTCACTCTCTCTCTCTCTCTCTCTACGCTTCCCCGTCAAACGTAAAGCTCTGTACAGTCGATGAGAGGAAAACGGGAGCGAGATTGAGAGCAGCAAAGGGAAATGGAATGCTTTAAAAATCGTGAGCAAAACTATCGGAAGATATTTCCTCGAGCAGCGTGGGGAATACATGCCAAAGAGAAAGTGTAGAAAGTGTCGGGAGCGAAGATTGTTTGATGAGGTTTCCAAATTAAAGTGCACATACCTGCCGGTACTGGGGAGAGGAGATATGAGTGTAGCGACGGGAGGAAGTACATATGTCAGCTGACTAACTAATCTACATTAGCTTTAGGTTATTGCTCTTCGGCTTGTGTCATCCTGCGTTTGTGTCCCTCTCAAAGTGCCAACCATCACTTTCTTATACAAATGAGGGAGGGAAGGTGAGCCGAAGAAAGTAGAGAGTCCTCCAGCTATTTACTCGTTCCGCATGTTACAAATATAATAACACTACTTTCCTTGTTCCCTTTCTCCACTCATCCTTTCCCCTTTCCCTCGTACTCTCATTCAAAACGTGCTCTCTCTTCATTACATCAAACCTTCATCTTCTATTCCACTCCGCTCCCACTCCTTCCTTCCACTTTCATCTTCCGGCAAACGATCGGGAATTCATTACGTAGGAGGCCTCCTTATATATACTCAGCATTCATCTGTGGAAGCCATTACTTGGTTCATATACCTTATATTCTATAATAATGCGCGGGTCTCTAATAGTACGCGGGTCTGGGAGGTCTCAGTTTGAATACTACGCGGGTCTATTTAACACAGTATTAAATGGCAGTACGCGGGTCTGTAATAGTGCGCGGGTCTGTAATAGTACGCGGGTCTGAGAGGTCCGAATTTGGATAGTACGCGGGGCGTACTATTATAGAATATACGGTACATCCAAAAATGCACATATCATTCCACAAGATCCAATGCTTCTCCATTTTTCAACTGTGCAAAATTATTATTATCTACCATTAAATTCAAATAATTTCCAAAAATTGACTGTTATATGCTTAATTAGAGAGATCTATGACAACGGTTTTAGAATTTTGTGTCTTTCTATTGGTCTGCTTCTGCTACAAGATACATTTTGAAACATTTTAAACCCAACAATTGTAGCAGGACCGGATAATGTGACCAGCGCAGGCAGCCCTCGCTGCTTGAATTTTCAAAACACATGTAAATGTAACATTTTGCAGTTTTTCAAAAATATGTACAAAGAATATTTTAAATTTTCAAAAACATGCAAATAATTTTTTTTGCACATTTCCAAAAACATGGAAATAAAACATTTTTCACTTTTCTCAAAGCATGTACATGGAACATTGAGCACTTTTCTGAATCAAGTAAAAACAAATATGTTTAAATTTTCTGAAAACATGTTAATACAAAATTTTGCTTCACCAAAGAAACCTATTAATAAAATCTAAATGGTGGGTTTTGTATGGAATTGTTGCCTAAAAGCAATTCCTTCGTCCGGCCCTGAATTGTAGTTACACAATTAAAATGACCTAAAAGTGTCAGAATATTGAGCTTCATGTATATAAATATATTTTTTAAATTCAAATACATTTATGTAAGATTTAGTATGATCCAATAAGTAATAAGGTTAGTCTCTTACTAAAATAAGTACGACCTAATTTTAATGTGAAATATCTGAACTTTCTCTTTTCTCTTTTGTCTGAGTCACTGTAATAGAAAGCAATATTACTCAGAGTATCACCATTGTCAAAATGGCGACGACAATAATATATTATTTCGAAAGTGGCTATAAGTTCTAAAGAAAAACGAGCAACCGGATTTAAACCAATTGTTCGCACTTGTTTAAATCGTACTTTCCCAAAACCTCACAGCTCGAGGCCCATCCTCCAAGCGCCGACGATCCGAACGTCGAACTTACTATGTGCTCCTGGAGTAGATAATAAACGCGTCTTCATTACTCACCGATATCATAAAGTGGAAAGCCTTTTAGAAAAATAATGCCCGGGATAAATTACATCCTACACGTTATCAAAAATACTTGCAACATTTCAACTTAAACTTGACAACTTTCCCCAGCCCTGCCCAACCATTTGTTTGTATTACTCTGTAAATATCTTGGCAGCCACTGCAAGTCATGTCGTCTTGGAAAATCAGCAAAAATCGGACATTTTTCCTGTGATCCAGTACTTTTTGTTGGTAATAATATTTTATTACACACAGCAGTTACTTACTTCCAAATCACTCTGATGGTTGGACGTGGAATTGCCACTGTTGGAGTTTTGATATAATTACGTCGGTAAAAACAGAGGAGAAGTTAGCTCACTGTACAAATTTAATTCGGTGTGTGAAGGTCTGGAAAGGAAATTGAAATGAACCAAAGTTTGCGGTAGTTGTCATCAAAGCATCTTTCAAGATTTGAGTAGAAACGTGAAGAAAGAGATTGAGGGAGCAGTGCATCACTAATTATGATTGCGTCAGTCAAACCCGCATGTGGTTAGCATTATAGATTTGAGTGAATCTCATCTAACTAGGGAATGGTTTCACATGGAACCCGTCGATTTCAAAAAGTCATATCTACAAAAATCAGGCTACTTTTGAATAGTGGGGATCCAAAGTAACTCGAGTGCATTTTGCGTTGTTTGGTCACAATAGCCCGCCAAAGTTTAAAAAAATTCAAATTTTAATAGTTTGCCGCCCTGTAGCTTCTACAGTTCTCATCCGATTTTGATGAAATTTCGGTTTTTGTGATCCTTAGGCTTTATACTGAAAAGTAATTTCAGGATTTTGAAAAATTCAAAAATTTTCATTTTTTTGAAAAAAATCCAAGAAATAAGTATATTTGAGGCCCAATTTTTTAACACCGTTTTTTCGAAAAAATGAAAATTTTTGAATTTTTCAAAATCCTGAAATTACTTTTCAGTATAAAGCCTAAGGATCACAAAAACCGAAATTTCATCAAAATCGGATGAGAACTGTAGAAGCTACAGGGCGGCAAACTATTAAAATTTGAATTTTTTTAAACTTTGGCGGGCTATTGTGACCAAACAACGCAAAATGCACTCGAGTTACTTTGGATCCCCACTATTCAAAAGTAGCCTGATTTTTGTAGATATGACTTTTTGAAATCGACGGGTTCCATGTGAAACCATTCCCTTGTAAGTGCGTAGAGTTTGAGGGGGGGGGGGGAGGAGGGGGGGGAGGAGAAAGCTATACTGATAGTTGTTGAAATTAGGAACGACAAGATGGTTTAGTCTATACGAGAGTTTGTACTCTCCAGACTGAGACAGGATTGACGTGATGAAGAGAAATTGGATTGAGATCAGGTTGTGCAAGGAAATAATAAAATAATTAGATAATGTCCCCCCGTCTCCGTCTACCTGAGTGCGTGTCTCCATAGTCTTCATCCCGCCCTTCCGTCGTAACACCAAATTTCAAAATTCCAAAGAACATTCTTCACCTGACTCTGTCTCTGCTTCGTCGTTTGGAGCTCCGTACAATATCCAAAAGTGTGGCACACGGATAATCGGGATAATGTGGCTAGAGCAGGCAGCCCCCGCTGCTTGAATTTTTGAAAGAAATGTAAATGGAACGTTTTGCAGTTATCAAAAATATGTAAAAAGAATATTTTGACTTTTCAAAAACATGCAAATAAATTTTTTGTACATTTCAAAAACATGGAAATAAAACATTTTCCACGTTTCGCAAAAACATGTAAATAGAACATTTTGCACTTTTTTGAATCAAGTAAAACGAACATTTTGCACTTTTCTAAAACATGTAAATACAGCATTTCGCTTTTTCAAAGAAAGCCATCAATAAAATCAAAATGGTGGTTTTTGCATGGAAACAAGTTGCTGCCTAAAAGCAATTCCTTCGTCCGGCCCTGCACACAGGAACGGAGCCCTTATTTGTATCCACAGATTTTTAAAGAGGACATTAACGTACAAGACAAGGTGCACCTGATACGAAAGAAAACTAAAAGTGTACTATGTACCGAACAAAAACGAGGAGAAAGGGAAGTCTACAATCTACTTTTGAAACGTGACCTCATTCCTCGGCTCACTCCGTTGGTCGTCATCTGTCGTTTCTTTTCAACTTATCCAACATCTTGGTCCAAAGTCATCTCCATATTTTACACTTCCATTTGCATAAAATTAAAAGTAAAAACTAAGAGCTGTTGGAACTCACATTAAAATTGAGATTGGGAGGACAGGAGCCAATTCAAACAACATCCAAGTGCACTCACACTCCGCACTTCAATCAACGGAATGCTCAATTCTAAAATTTGGAAAACAAAAAAAAAGTGAGCTGCTGGGTGTGAGAGTGTGAGAGAGGAGGAAGAGTGGGTAAGATGTAGAGATAAATGTCTGCACGTATAAGCGTAGCTCAGAATAAGAATTAAATGTAACTACGGGCAAAGAGATAGAGGACAGAGATGGTGATGAAGTGCATTACAGTGCATTGAGGCGAGAGAGAATGAGCAAATGGGAAACTTTGTTTCATGCCAAACTCATTCTGTTCCCATTCTATTCGAGTTGGAGATTCGAATTTGACGTCGACAACTCAGCCTCTCGCTCCCGTCGTCCTTGTCGTTTTCGTCGTCGTCAGAGTCACTCATCTGACTCAGTGAGAGTGAAAGCGAGAATAAAAAATATTGGCAATGGCATTGTTAGTTAGTCTCTGTGTAGTGAAATTCTATAGGGAAATCAGGCTGGGTACACATGGCTATATCAATATAGTCATAGTCATAGTCATAAAGCATGTATCGTATTCGTACAGTTTGAAAAACCATCAAGATTTATCTGTTTTTGTCAGGATGAGGAAACGCATGAATATATTTTCTATAGTTTCTCTTTCTTTCTTTGTTTGGGAATTTGCAGGAGTGGAGCTCAAGATGAGGCATTGGTGTTTTGTGTGCTGTGTATTATTGTTGGCAGCAGCAGTGGGTGTTGGAGTTGGCGTTCCTTTGGCCATTATGGAAGACATTGCCACATCACCGCGGGGACGTCTTGAGACCGTTCAAAAAATTCTTAGAGAAGTTCCACTTATTGATGGGTAAGTCGTAGGTTCCACGTTTCCTCTCCTCTAAATCATGACAAGCTGCCAAACCGTCACCCTGCACTCCCTCGCCATTCATTTCTAGGCCCCCCCCCATTTTCATAAAAGGATTCAACCGGGGACACTTTTTGTATTTTATACAAAATTAATTGCACTATTTCAAACAACTCAGTGCGCGGGAAATAATTATAACCACTTTATCCCTAACAATCATTCCTCGGTTTGAGGATTTGAGCGTGAAGCGACAGAAATTGAATTGCGTGAGAACCCAGGGAACGCGAGTAAACTTTCTCCTTAAGTAAATGTAGGATAGGGGCTGGGCTTAGCTTGGTCTTGGTCATGGTAAAGAGATTGAATCCGTGACGGCGTGACCACAGAAAGCAATCCCCTATTTTGTGTGTGACTATTTACGAAAGAGAGAGAGAGAGAGAGAGAAAGGGTAAAGTAGACGTAGAGATTTTGAAGAAGATGACAATTAATCCTATTAAATGGGAATGGGACGCAGAGAGACAGATGTAATGCAACAACTTTTAGCGATGCTATAGTAATCCTTGCCGAAAGCAAAAATGTCCCGACAAATCTATATACACCAGAGATCAGAGTGCATAGCGAGTATGACGGTGAAAGCAAAAAGTAAGATTTCTATAGTCTGCGAATATGAAAAGACATATAAGTGTATCTTCCTGCACGACGTGTTCTCAGAATTTCCATCAAAATCGAAATTGGCAAGGGAACTCCCTTAAATTTGCGCTATTGCTAAATGAGGAAAAGTAGAGCATTGGTAGAAAATTGCATTGTTTGATTGTCATTAAGCTTTCTTCATGTACTTTAAAACGAGATTTAAATTCATGGGAAGAACCAAAGCATCACATACGTACTCGCTTCCTTTTGGCTATTTAGGGAACCATTTAGAGTCTATCTATTCTGGCACTGAAGCTAAAATAATTATAGAAAGCGATACACACTCAATATCTACCAGCACCGTGTGAACAAATACTTTTTACTCACTCTACAAAACATCCCTTCAGCCGACGCCAGCACTCGAGAGAACACACTCTCCAGCTTTTGCTCTCCGCCACACAGTCCCAACCTCGTGTCCAAGTATAAACAGTGTTAGTCTCAAGAGTAGTTTTCTCTGCTCGACGTCTCTGTATGTTTGAAAATTGCCAAGTTTATTAGTATAGGGAGAATGGGGAGAAGCTTAAAGGTCCTTTCACTGCTCTCATTTCTTGGAGAGAGAGAAAGGAAAGTTATGTAGGGAAGATAATATATATTATATATAGACAGACGGGTGATTTGTTGGATGTAGAGAGGAAGGCGAGGACGAGGACGGTAGTTTCTTTGAGAGTATTTGGTGGATAAGTATGTAGTAGGGAAGGGAAAGAAGACTGGAAATGTTGACTAGAGTGTGATGTGTGCGGTGCGCATCTGCCTCTTCTTCATATACATATATATACAGAGCCTGTGTACTGGACTAGACTAAACTGGAGAGTAGTGAGGAGTGGTGTGTGTGTGTGTCTGGGAGTAAAAAGGTGGATGTGGATATGGAGTGAGAAAGAAAGAAAGTGCGAGAGTGAAATGGAAAGGAAGGATAGTGTGGTCAGTTTCTTTCTCTTTCCTCTTGACTGTTCCAATTTCTATGCTTTTTTCTACTTTCTCCGCTACTTTCCCTTCCTCTTGAAATACTCCAGTGGAATGAGCAACGAACCTTATGTTCTCAGTCTAAACCAAATAAACGTGCACTTTTATAGGGATTACAAATGCAACCGAGTACATTCTTCGCGGCGCACCTTGTCCCTCCTCATCCTCTTTTGAGTCTTGGTCGTCCTCGTCGTCGTATTCCCCTCTTTCCCTTCCTCCGTCCTCCGCCGCACATACATAGATAATGGAGTCAAGTCGAAATCGAGAGAGAATGAGGCGAATGGCCAACCTTGTAATTATGTCCGAGCAATACATTAATCACTTAGGCTTTCCCCCAGAGATTCTAATTTCTTTTACTTTCCCCTTCTCCAGGACGAGACACATCCCACCGTCTCCCGTTCAACTTTTCTCTCTCAGTTTCTTTTTCTTGGACAGTTTATATCCTTCGTTACACAACATTCTTGGCTCTTGTCTCACTCCTCCGTTCCATCTCCCAACTCTCCGTCTCCTACACTTTCTCTCATCCCGTGAAGCAAAGTCTCCTCTAAATATTTTCACAAGCTGTACAAAATAAATTCATATATGAAATCTACTATTGTCTTCAATGAGCACAGCGCGTACTGCCGCAACTTTAGTCATACAACGTTATTTTACAACATTAAAGAATTTTAAATTTTTGAGTATTTTAATTTTAAACAGTACAGTAAGACTTAAATATGCCCACAAATTTTCATTACCTACCAAATTACATTAAAACAAATCATGAAATGTTTCTTCCAAATGTCACGCTTCATACGGTTAGTTCATCACACTTAATTAACTGGGTTTTTGATTTAGTAGTATGATTGAACCAATTGGTTTCATGGACAAATCCAAGCTATATATTTGGCATTGAATGTTTGCAGAACCGTTCTGTATACTGTTTGAACTTTCAAGTTGGACTAAAAAAACTCATAGTGAGTGTCAGTAGCATTGAGATTCAATAATTTGGCTTTTACTGGTGAAATTAAAACATTTTGAGGATTCAAAGGGAAAGTTTGACTCGGAAGCACAAAACTTTTTGGGAAAGAAAAATAAAAGTGAAATTTGGTCTGACTATTTGGGTGGGATTGGGAATGTGTGTCGTCGAGAGAAAGATAGAGAGAAAGGTAGTACAGGTTTAGAGAGTATTTAAAGTACTACTCACACCGACTCATTTCTTGTCTATTCAAGTCAAAGTCGGATGTCAAACTGAGATGATTAAATAAAACGACGAGGGAGCGAAAAAAAATAGGCCGTCTCATTCCCTTCCAATCGCCTCGTATAATCATAATAGTTATCGTAATGGAGAACGTGAATAATTGTCCGTCTGAAGGAAGGAGTAAGACGAAGAAGAAGAAGAACTACACAAGAGAAATTTGCTAGATGACAATTTGGTTGAGAGGGTTCTTCGGAATAAGAATGAATAGGTTAGAAGGACAGAGACAGAGACAGTGAAGTACTTGCGGTAATTATACTATTAGACCCTCTATCTCCCACCAACGGAGGAGAAGTTTTCCTCCAAGTATATTACACTTGATTGTAGCAATAGTCGTTTTATGAGGCCCTACAGGGCTTTCTCCTCTCCTCCTACTACTCCCAGGTATATCATCTCCGAGAGAAGGACTCCTCTCCTCCCACTACACATTCGTAAAGGCGAGTTAAAGATTTAGGATGAGGAGAGAAAAAGATTTGAAGGAGAGTTGAACTCTGAGCCTATCCAAGAGTTGAAGTTTAGCTTTACAATCCTCATCCATGTCTTTCCGTTTCTCCTCCGTCTTCCGTCTTAGCCGAGCGAAATGCCTGTAGCGAGTGCAGTGCAATGTGATGCAGTAAGAGTCAGTTTGAGTAGAGCAATTTCAAGACTTTCCAATTATATGAAGATATCTGAGATGGTCCTTGGATTCACTTTCTCTATCTCTCCTCATTCTCCCGTCTCGATGGTTTAGGTTTTCCACAATTCATGATTTCCCTAAATCTTCTCTTATCAACGAGGCTACTTAATGAACGATAGTCTGCGTCTTTACGTTTACTTTCTCCTCTCCCTCTGACTTTCTTCCCTCCCGCCCCTCAACTCAACTCACAGCTCATTTAATGATATCTCTCAAGTGCCTTTCTCCATTTCCTTTTGTCCGAGCTCAGCCGACTGTAAAGAGGAGGAAGCTTCCACCAAACCGCAGTTTCATTCACCTTTTACTTTTTATTTGAAACACGTGAAGAGAGGAAGAGAAACAGGATAATAAAACCGTTCACCCACATTCAAGCCAAACAATAATACTCCTCCAGAATTATTTCTAATAGCATTTGATTTTTGATTTTTTTTTGCCTAGCTTCTAAATCATTGCATTCAGGTATTTTTTTTTAAAAAGGTATTACTACACATGCATACATAATATATAGGAACCAAAAAGGAAGAGGACGTACTGTTAATTAAAGGAAAAGATTTGGATTTCGATTTTGGATATTTGTTGAAGAAAATAAGATATCAAGTGGTGTGTTTCCTTATTTCTCCCTTTCTCCACATTCCCTCTCAACTGTATTGATGATTGTGTAAAGTAAAAGTGAAGAAAGAAGTGCTCCTTCAACTGAGACTTTGAGATTGAGTGGAGGAGTGAGTGAGGAGGAGGGAGGACAGAGTCGACAGAGAAGGGAAAACAATGATGAAAGAAAGGAAGACCGTGAGAAGAAAGAATTAAGAGCCTTGGCCTTATGCCTGAAATCTTCTCATTTCCCTCCAACGACGACAATGTATCTCTGGACTGGAGAGTGGAGAGAAGAGAAAGTAGAGAAAGCATGGAAATGGAGCGTAGCGATATAGCAGAACAAAACGTCAATTGGAGGAGTAAAGAAGTAGGATTCTGTAGCCAAAAAAGGAGTAAAGTTGTGTAGTGGAGTGTGACGAGTATTGTAGTAGGAAGTATCCATTTAAACTCGTTTATTATTTCCCTTTCCCCCGCTGCACTACTCCTACTCCTCTTTCCACTCTTTCCCCTACTTTCACTACTTTCACTTTCCGAGCTCAGTGATGAGAGTACGCAACAAAAAAACAAGAATTGCCCTTATAAGTCACACGCGCACCCCAAACACATTTGTATTTCAGCACTTGTACACAAACTACAACACTTGAGCAAACCGTCTACAACCTACAACCCACAGCTCAAACAAACACAGCCATTACATGCAGACTACAGGGCCTAATGGCTTTGGAACTTGGTTCTCGGGAAATGTCACCTAACGTACGTTATCAGTAGAACAGATAGACATTAAACATTAGTTTCAATGTTGTCGTCGGTTATGAATCAGAATATAAAACGGAGGAGACCTCCGACTCCTCATCCTTCTCCGTGAATGTGCGGGGACGGCTAGATAAGCTAATGGAAGAAATTGGTCCACATGGAGATACACATACTTTCACCACTTGTTTAGCTTGAGCTTATTTTCATGTCCCCATTCGACCGGCACGTTCCGCGTGGCTCGGACGACCCTCCCCTAACTCCATGTCTTATCGAAATGTAAGGAGGTCTGAGCGAGCGGAGGGCAGGAGGGAAAGTGGCATTTAAATTTCAAAATCCAGTCCACCCAAACTTGTGTCTACATTACTTCCTCCGAGGGAGTTTGTAAAATTGGTGAATAAATCAGGAAGTGATTAAACAGGAACCACAATTGGAATTGTTTACAATTTGTTAAAGTCTCGTGAAGACAAATATGGGGAAGGAGGCCCAGTACGAGTACCTGTCTGCATGGGTAGTTGGTTGAGTCGACGTGGGACGATCTCAACTTATGGTTGCATTCATTACAGGGGAGTACGTACGTTTGCGTTTGTTGTTGTAAATTTAAGGTTGATGTGCCCCAAAGGCGTGATGAAATGGGAGCAGTGTGTCTTCTCGCACTGTCTTCTATATTTTATTTCCTCCACAGCCACGTTGACATTCCTCCCTTCCTCCGTCTCCGTCTCCGTTCCCCTCTCCTCCCTCCAAGAGAGAAAAGTCGCTGGGCGGGGACGGAGGAGCAGGCTCGGAATTACCATAGAGAAGACAAGATGTCAGGACATAATATGATTATAGGCTCTCTTGGAATTTTCGGAGCTGTATAGAAAGAACGTTAGAGACTTTAAGCCTCCATCCTATCTCATAATTTAAGCTCTCAAATACGCCTCCCATTGTCGCAGTCGGAGACAGATGAAAAATTCAAATTCCTAATTAAGTCACACACTCAAAGGTTGTTTAGTCTTGAGTGTCGTACTGAGGCAGGGAGAGTGCGTCCGCACACACAAACATCACTTGCGCTAACAACTTGTTAGTCTCGTGTAATTTTGAATTAAACTTTGATGACATCATTTTTTATCTCACTCAAATGACGCATGCATTTCCCTCCTGTCCTCACTCCTGATCAGAACCTGAAGAGAGATGAGTTTTGTTATCACTGTGAGGAGTAGTGCGTGGCGTGTTGGAGAGCTGCATTAGCACGACTACGACTCTTAGTTGGTTCACCTCTCCGAGTCCCTAGTCGTTCGGGAGACACGGTGAGAGAGTCGTCTCTGTCAACAACAGTGGACTGGAGCTGCTGGAGCGAAGTTGCAAATTCCAAAGATCTCTGAATGCTATCAAGTCAGAGTGAGCTACGACTACGACTCCGACTCCGGCGACGTCTAGGAGCTTTCCCTTCTGCTTTATGGCCTTGAGGAAAGAGCCTCAAGTTGACTCAAACATTTCCCCTTGGTTCTGTATCCAAGACGTTCGCTATACCTATATAGGAAGGTATTTATGTGCATGTATCGTATCTGGGAAACTTTGAGAGATACGAGCTTTGGTGCTGGTGCTGGTGCTGGAGAAAGCGATAGAGCGAGAGTGCTAAAGGAAAGATGGAGAAAAAACTTTTTTCAAGTTATGAATGTTTACCTACCGAGATCAAGAAAGTTTTCATCGAAAATGTACTTTTCATGCGTAATTTTTCTGCTTCAACGAGAAAAGCCTCCTTTTTTTACGACAATCACAATGATACTCACTCACTCACTCACTCACTCACTAAGTCAACTCGAGTCTCACTGTGTAGAATGTGGAGGAGGCAAATCCACAATCCAGAGATGGAGTCAACTCCCGTCCTCCTTTCTCCTCACATCCAAAAACCTCTGAAGCTCTTCTCCTCCCGAATGTGTTTGTCAACATGCGTTTCTGACACTTTGGTATTATTGTCTCTACACTTTCTCTCTTATTTGGGAGAATCAAAAAAATATAGATACTACATTTGACTTTCTCTCCCCACATCTATTTTAAACTTGAGTTCTTCTCCGTCTAAAAACATTCTACTACTGCGTCACTTTCTAACTACCTGCAGAAAAACAGTCAATCTTAACTTACAGTTTTTATGATTTCACTTGTATCGTCGACAATATCAATAAAATCCATCCTCTTTTATTTAGTGTATAATGTAGCGCAGTCAAAGTTTGTACAAGTGGTTTATGAGAGCCAATGTAAAGCACAAGAGAGGAGATGGAGCATGTGTGTAAACTGGTAATAATTGTAATGCAATGTTTGAGACTGCCATTACATTTGGATGGCATGAGATAGAATGAAATGGAGACGGGGAGGGGAGCGCGAGCGATTAGTGTGGATGATATTTTGATACTAGTGTTATAGATATGTAAATGGATGGAATGGTGTGAGATGTGCGTGGAGGAAGAAAGGGAAGGAAAAAGCAATAAAGTCAAATTAAGATGATATTGGAAGGGATGATGGTGATGGTGGTGCGGATGATAAAGGATTTGTTCTGTTGGTTGGTTGGCTGGCTGACTGGAGGAAATGGGAATAAGTGAGTGGAGTGGATAGAATTTAGAGGAGAATTCCAGTCTCGACTCCTCTGATCTCTCCCATCATCTCCCTTCAACAGACCTCCGTCCCACTTTCCCTTGTCATCTGAAAGCGAGAAGGAGAAAATGAGGTGAAAGTTGCAAAGTGGTGAAGTTTTTTTTTCCTACTTGTAAAGTGAAAGCATATGTTGAGACGATTAAATAGTCATTTTGTTGAGGAGGCTCGCGCTCTGCCTGGGACTACTGGGTGGGGTGAGTGAGGGAGTGTGTATGTGCGACATATGAGAGGAGAAGAGATGGAATAGCAAATGAACCAGGAGAGAGAATCAAATGGAGATCAATCATGAAAATCGAGTTGAGTGCCACCACGTCGAAGTCGCCTAAATTGCCCACCACCACAAGTAATGAGATCTTTTTCCTATTCCATTCCATTCCTTTTATTGCATTCAATTCGAGCTTCCAAGTCACTCCAACGCCTCCCGCCACACAACGGAAAGAAAACCAAATAATGCCTTGTCATCCTGTATCAGCCACACGCCATACTTTGCCATATGACACGACGCTCCGCCATCCAGCTCAAGCTCCAGCAGCTCGACTCCTTCCCTCCACATCATCACAATTCCGACCTCATCCACATAATATGCGCTCATCTCATCCTACTGTACTTATGCAGACCCGAGCCGTTCCTTCATTCTCCTCGCACTTACTTCACTATTACTATCTCCGCTCACTTTCCCTCTTCTTCCAAGGAGAGAAAGCGAATGTGGGGAGTGCGGAATTAAAACCCCGTCTAGCTTTCCTCTTCCCATCATCTCTCCACACTACAATTCCTCACCTGACTCCAAACATACTTTCACCGTCTTACTTCAAACGCGCCTTCTCACAATCACTCTCACTATCATCGTTCACTTAAGCTCACCCCACCACACATCCGTCGTCTCCGACATTCCCCATTCTTTCCCCCATTCCTCACATAGTTCTTATCGTTAGTCAAGACTAACCATTCTGTTACACGCTCATCCTTCATTCACAATGCGCACACGCGAGCAAGTGCCTCTTCCTCCAGCTACGTCAACCACAACTTTCACAATAATGCAAGACAAAACTATGTTTAAAATGTACATAGCATTAGAAGTAATAATGAAGAAGAGCAGACGCTAATGGTATATTAATGGCATTCATCAATATTGGGCAATGTTTTCAAGTCGAATTAATTACGTGCTCAGCATGAAGTGAGTAAAAATTCCAAGTGTGCTCTGGAAAGGCAGGTTAGAAGATGCTTTTATTTCACAAATTTCATCTGCGGTTGTATGGAAGGGAAACGAGTCACAAAACGAAGAGGCAGGTAGGAGACTTTATTTCCCTCCCGGTAGCATCCTAGGATCTAGTTTAGTACATGGCAACTAACCACGGATGCCTTTCCATACTGTCCCGCAGCCACGGCTTCACATCTGCTCACTTTCCTTGTCCTCCTTTCTACTTTCCCAATTTTGATATCCCAACTGAAAACACAATATCTGAAGAAAATAATAGACTCAAATTGTAAAAGAAAAGAACCCAGAGGAAGAGAATGGAATATGGAGGAGGCTCCGTCTTATGTTTGCAGAGTGTGTAAAGAAGGGGGGCAAACTCTGAGGAAGATAAGGAGAGATAGGTACTTGTGGGTTTATTTACTCAGCAGAATGTGTACTCCATTTAAGGACTACGTGCGTCCGCTCCTCATTTTTATTTTAGAGGAAGAAAAGTATTACAAATTATCTACCTCCAACTACAAATACAACATTCCCGGCAACAATGCACGCTCAAGTATAAAAGGAAAAAAAAGAAAGGCTCGAGCCGTAATGTACCTACCTACCTACGTAACTTACTTCCGATTAGAGAGATATCTATTCATAGAATGTCGGGGTCTTCGTATCGTTTCTTGTAAAATGACCATGAGTAGTAGGAGTAGCAGGAGTAGTAGATTCGAATGTAATTAGATATCCTTGTCTATGCATATGTATGTGCCTAGGCTGATACTCGTGATGGGACTGATATGGAGTTTAATATGGAGCTGGTGGAGGGAAAGTAAAGAATGAATTCCAAAGGATATTTGTAGTCAGGTCCCAACCCTTTCCTTGATCTTTACGTCCAACCCAACTCTTACTTTCTCCTTTTCTTTATTCCTTTCTCTTCCCGTATCCTTCCCGTCGTCTCTATACTCGGGATTCTTTGTACATACATTTTTCCAACAAATATAGCTGTACCTGTAATGTTATTTAACCAACTAGAATCCGACAAATAACCAGAACGAGGACCAGGACCAGAACAGCAACCAGCATCTCCCCTGCTGCCTGTCTCCCAATGTAATCGAACTAGTGAAAGTATTATTATTATATTTGCGACGACAGTTTTGTGACATCAATTGATTGTCATTCTGAACATCCGAATCAAATTCCGCATTAGTCTTCAGCTCCAATCCTGCTTTTACAATACTTTCTTTTCTCAAACTTCCTTCCCTCCATCCAACCGACGAACCAACTCAACTAAATCTACTTCTCAGAAACATCTGATCTAGGAACCTATCTACTTTCCCAATTCTTTACTACACTTTTACTACACACTCCACGTGTACCACATACCTAACTGGATATAGCTACTTCACTCCCGCACACGCGCTACTACTACACGAGACTAGTCCAAGTCAAAGTGGATGTCGAAATGGTGTAGAATGGGAATGACAACCCAATGCCCAGGCCGAGTCTGAGATGCCAATGTGTGGGTGCAATCATTAGATTTAACATTTGAAAAATAGATCTTTCAACTTTTATAACTATTTCTTCCCTCAAATATCCTCAAATATCATTACATTTCTCTCTTTTCAAAATTTTCTTTCTCGTAATCGTAACTAGGTCAGAACTCTCTCTCTCTCTCCCCCCATTGAATTGGGTTCTAAGGATTCCGGAATTCTTTCCCTTCACAACTTAGTTTTAAAAATGGTCACAGTCTCAACGTATTACATGTGTTTCTATTCCAAATCCAATGTAAAAACTTTGGGCCAAAAATTAGTGTAAACTACTGTGATACGCTTTTCCATTTCTTGTGTGGAGAAAGTAAGGGAATGTGAAGGGGAAATTTAGTTTGGCTCACAATGCAACACATTGTCTGGAATATTTACGTCACTCCCAATATATTTCTAAGGAACAAGGATAAGTAAGAAGAAGAAGAAGAAGAGATTAGATGACATGTGTTCCATATGTGTCTATTTTCACCTCTCGACGGATTTTCCCCATGAAATAAAAATAGTCAGACTCCCATCCACACAGGTAGGCAGTCTCTTTCCCAGACTATTACATTTAGATGGGTGAAAATCCTGGGGTATAATAATAATGTCCTTATGCTACATGCATTATAACTGTGTAGAGCACGAATGTGTCCTATTTCCTTCGCCAATAACACACCCAAGCCAAACATGTTACTTGCACATTTATTTCTTGGTATGTTTCCGATTTCCCTCTTTCCTCAGCGCCCCAGCTTTCATCTCCTTTCCAACTGCCAAATTGAAATGTCTAAGTCTCTTTAGAGATTTCTATTCTATTTAAACTCTATTCTAACCTAAGGGAAAGTAAAAAGGTGCACTGCTCCAAACCAGAACCAGAGCAAAGCCAAAGGAATGTACACATAGGCATCTCAGCCGCTTTCTTGAGGATTGAGTATTGAGTGGTGAAGAATTCGGAAATTCGAATCCATATTCAAAAAAACCAACAATCTAAATCCTATTGAAAAGTAAATAAATCTTTCTGAGAAGGACTTTTGAGTGGAGGAGTTGAAGCTAAAACCTAAAGGTATTTTAAGAGAGAAATTTTCTCAACTCAAATATTCTCGACAATTCCAGTTTGATTAAATATCCCATAACTGTCGCTGTCTCTATTGCCTCATTTCCTGAACCGGGACGAGAATCACGATGATCACGATTATGACGACAATAATAGTAATAAACTATTACTATTTTTTTAAACGGATAAAGTTGTTTTTCTTGTGGAGAAAGTTGATGGTATGTGAACGGACACAAGTGAATTCCCCTCCCAACAATTTTCAATTCGTTTTTTTTGCCTTTGAAAGGTGACGTGGAGTGTCATGAAATGTGATGCAAAGGCCGATACGGATGTCGATGTCGAAGGTGGTGGTGGTGTGTGAGGAAAGACGGGACTAAAGTAGATTTCCGCCTTTTTTTCTCACTCGAGGATTTGATTTGAATGACTGTTTGTCTGTCAGTCTCTGTCCAGAGCTTATTGAATATTTCTAGCTCCTCAGATTACTAGTCCTGGCACTGGCCCGAGACCGGTCGATCCGGTAGATACTCGATAGTTGGTGAATTGGGAAAGTGGAGTGAAAGTGTAAGAATGTGAGGACTTTGAATTCATAGTAGCATTTCTCCATGTGTCCTGTTCTGTTGTGGTTTGTTTGTGTGTCTCCGTAATGTAATGTTATGTCGAGAAATGTCAATAGAAAACTTTTTCTCTCCCTCCTGTGACATGGACACCCGCGGATGCTCTGTAAATCTTTATCCCGCTGCGTTTTCTATTCACGAGCAGAAGAAAAAATATTCATACTTCATCTTATGCTAGGAGGACATGTAAAGCACTCAACTCCACTTCCCTGGAACGAGGTATAAAATCGCACTGGCTTCGTTAGCGAGGCAATACAGTACTATGTACTTTCTCTTTGCTTTCACTCGTCCCCTTGCTATCTTCTTCCTGTCTGTTCACGTCCTGAGGTCCACACGCAAAAATACGGGGAACTTCCTTTTTACCGTCACCGTCACATACAAACTTTGGAGGTGTATTTTGAAATATATTACAATTGAATAGCCAAACAAAGCGCAGGCGTTTTCTGAATTTCCAAATATTAAAACTGCAAGTAATTAAAGTGCTGGTTGGTAACTATACAAAAGCAAAATTCAAATTAGAAGAAAGGAAATGATTATTTTGTTTGAATTCATCATTTCTTATTGAAGGAGCGTGACAAATTGTCATCGTGGAATTGAATCCGCTCAAGTCCATGGATGGCTTTGGATAGTGAAAAGACGTAGAAATTAAAATGATAATAGCGACAACGTCAGCGTCAGCAAAATACAATAACGTACGTAGTCTGTCTGAAACAACGAGAATAAAAAAAAAACACTTTCATAATTAATTAATACGACGAGACTCCAGCAGCAGACTCAGATACAGATATCTTAATGGAAACTATCAGATAGCAGAATGTAGAAGCTGGAAATATTCTCTTCCTTCTCCTGCTGCCATTCTGGTTCATGATTCATAAAGAAATTAAAAAGGGAAAACACAATTGAAAATTTATCCAAGAACCATCTCACACCTGCTTAACTTGGGCATTCTCTTCCGACTCTAGATTCCAAATCGTAATTATATACACCAGGTGTTTCAAGAGAGAGAAGAAAACAAAATGATAATCAGGCTTACAATAGAAACTAATTTACTTCTGATACTGAGAGGAAACTATTACAATGTTTCAATATACTCGCCAAGTTTGCTTTGATTCAAGATGAAGTCCTATAATGATTCCATTATTTTACTTGTCTTATTTTTTTTTGAGGAAAAAAAGTCAGATTTTAAATACAACAAACATTTAGTTTTTTGATTTTTAAAGTCTTCCTTCCTGATTTCAATTCGTCAGAGATGCGTGCAGTGTGAAAAGAAAGAGAAAGCAGATTCAAATATATATTATTTTGACTAGTCTTTCATTTGAAGTTACGCGCTGTATTCAGATGAAAGTTTGAGTTCTGTATTCCCACAGCTAGAACCTAAAATTTGATTTCCAAAAGTCCTGCAAACAGCAACTGCTCGAGCATTGTGTTTTGATTTTGATACAAAAAATGATGTAGCAGCTGATGAATAGGAGGGGAGGCCTGTCTTTTATTTGAATGTCGCTCCTCAAAAGTTTCGAATTTGAAATGTTCTCTCCCACAACTATCTCAATAAATGAGTCTAAATAGGAATACTCGTCCTGGTCAATGGACACGACTTCTCCTTTCATGTGTGTCTGTCTCTTGGTCTGTCTATTTATCTCGCTTTCTCCCCTACAAAGTTTTCTCGAATTGATAAAGTTTTCATGGTCCACGTGACAGACATGAAGATGGGAGGAGGTTTGGAGCTGCTCTCCCGTTTAATTATTGAGTGTCAGTTGATATTTGAATGTCACCAGAGACTAAAAGATAGAGAGAAAGTGAGCGAGGAGGAAGATGGAACCAAGGGGGGAAAACTTGGGACATTTTAGCCTTGAATTGACAATTTTTATTTGTCTCCACATAGTTAAAGCCTTGACAACCATCTTGGAGTTAAAGTACTTTCAGTAGAATAGAACACATCTTGACTCTGTCTACGGAGACGCTCGAGGACGCACAAGAGAAGAGGACGCATTAATTTTAGATGAAAAGTCTAATCCCGTAGAGAACAAAAAAAAAAGAAGAAGCTTGGGGAAGCAGTATACAAGAAGTAGTCACATTTTCAAGTATGGTCCTCATTCCAGGAAATTGTGTGCGATGGAGAAAGTGAGAGAAAACAGAGAAACAGAGAAAAGGTCCACTGAAACGGAATGAAGGATGCAGGCTGATGAGGGGGAGAAAAAGGGAAAGTCACTTTCATTCGCACTATTTTCACGTTTCTCATTTTTTTTAACTCACCCAAAAAAAACTAAGCTTAAAAAGAAAGCAAGTGAATTGTCAATTGAATTTTCCTTAGTCCTTGAAACTACCACGTCTAGTGATATTTCATCTTGTCGCCACTGCATTCTTTTGTCCTCTTAACATCTCCTGGTCTCCCTATATGACTTTTCATGGCTTCCTTATATCTTTTTAATCCCTAGTCAAAATTCCAAGGAATTCTAATAAATGAAACAAAAAGAAAGTGGGTATTTTATTAGGGATGATTATTATTTCTGATCTGTGAAGTTTTTAAATGCACAGTGATTTGAGTCCTATGACAATTTGTCTATTCAATATGGCTTACCAGGAGAAATGAAATATATTAAAATCAAAGTAAAAGAAGAGAAAATAAGAGGCAGGGCCAAGACTAAATGCATACAGAGAGCATAGAAATGTTGGGTGTGTGTGTATATGACTGAGGTTACTGAAGTGAAGTGGAAGATGTACATGTGGAAATGCAAATAGATGCAAGGTACAGATTGAGATTGGAGTGAGCGTCTATCCTTACGTGTGCGTCGACTACGTGAGAACGTGATGTGAATAATAATCAGAATGGAATGGCAACAGCATTACTCGGGGAGGAGGAGAAAGGGAGCTCGTGAGTAGGGAGTGAAGCAATGTCCAAGATTCAGGAAAGTGAAAGGAGTGAAAGTAGGTGAAAGTAAAGTAAAAGTAGAAAGTACCTCCGAGTGTCTCTCTGTGCGTGGAGAGTGAAATGGAGAGGAGCTTCCCCTTCTTTGCTCTACTCTATTCTCACTCCCTGTTCTGTTGGTTGGGCAGGATCCGAGTAAGATCGATGTAGCATGTGTGTGTAGTTGTAGCTGTTTTATCGCGAGTTTTGTACTTTTGTACTGTCTCTTCAACAGCTCCGATTCTACACTCTACATTCTACGCTACCCATTCTCTCTCCTCCTCCTCCACACTCCGCTCTCCCACGATGCTGTACATTGTGTCTGAGACTGCCTCTACAATTCACAATCAGTCAGCTCAAGTGAGGCAGCACTTCGTTGTGAGTCCTGGATCCTGGGTAAGCACTCTTTCTGCTTCATTTCCCAACCAGACTCACTCTGCATTGTCTGTTTCCGTGGATGGGTCTTCGGCGTTGGGAGAGAGAGCCATGAGGTACTCTCGTCCTGGATGTTATGCTAATAGTTATGGGTGGGATACACATCATATATTATAATCCACACGAGAAGATGCAAGTTCATCCCGAACCAACGCAGTCTCGCCTCGGTCTTCGCTTAGCTCCTCTCAGCTGAGGCTCCGGCTCCGGTGAGCAGGAGTCGGAGGAAGTTGGGGAGTGGAGCGGGATTATCCTAGCCAAGGCTCCTACTTCCGTAATGGACAAGTTGAAGGCGTACGCTCTTCAACTCAAGTTTTCCCACTCATCCTCTCAACATAATATAAGATGAGTTGAAAACAATAGAAAATACGGATTTATTGCTCTCCATAGAAAGGGACGACGAGATGGTGGGATGAGAGGCTACAGTGGAGAGTGAGTGGATGGATTCTCGTGGAAAGGTCGTCTGCCTCATTCAAGTCGAATCAACACATCGCCTTCCATCCTCATCTTCATCTTTAGCCTCCGCTCCTTTCTCTAAGGCGCGTCCGCCAAAGAAAGTAGAGAGAGAGATGGCGGAGAGGCAAGTTGGCTAGTTTTGCTCAAGAGGCTGAGTTGGTGTGGGGAAAGGAGTGGGGGGGAGAGGAGGAGGACAGGACGGAATGTGATTGTGTGTGTATGGGATGGTGGACCTGGGCTGGTCCTGGTCTCGAAAGGAAAGATTCATAATCATCATAGATTACTTAGGTTGTATAAAGAACCGGGAAAGTTTACATTACATCTCTCAGTCAGGTTCTTAATGTGGAAAATAAATTTAAACTCTGTCCAGGGGGTTCTTTTTACCCAAAACCAACGCTGAGCCCGAGTAAGTCAAAGACGAGAGACTCAAAGACGAAGAAGAAAGACGTCCCACCACCACGTAGTCGTCTTCTTCCCAAACAAACAAACCCAAGAATCAGTGAATGCTCCTCAGTCAGAGTCATTCTCCACACACTCAAACTACGCGACTAACTCTCGACTGTCTCGACATGAAACTTTGTACATTTCATATTTAGCACCAGGCCCAATCTTGAATGCACCACAGTCTACAGACCCATGCCAAACGCCAACAAACATACTCAGCAACTCAGCATCGATACCATTAACTCGTACGTAGACTTACAACTTAGTTTACTTCCTCATCTCTCTCTCTCTTTCTCCTCCTTTATCCAAAGAATTGCAATCGGAGCGAAAGATAGAGACGACCACACTCGGGATGGATCCAAAGCTCTTAGCCCGAAAGCTTCATAACCATCATCCATCCGCATTTCTGGAGTGAGAACCAGAGTGAAAGTCTCCGTAGCTTACCTCCAATTTAAAATTAATGTTCCCTCCATGAGAGAGAGAGAGGGAGGGGGAGGGTGGGATGGACGGACGGAGGAGGCGAGGGACGTAGGATTTAGTTTGGTCTCTCTTCTAATTTCTAATAATTACACCCACAACGCCAAAGAATCTTCCTTCCTTTGAGAACCACACACACACACACACACACACATACACTCACTCGAAAATAGAGATGAAAACAAAACCAAAAGCTAAAGCCCATCTTTCTCCCTCTCTCCTCCTCTCCCTCTCCCCTCCCGACAACTTCCATTCAATTAATTTAATGGAATTAAATTAATCTCAAAAACAATGCACAGGCACCACACGAACACTCAGAGTCCCAGCAAAACCAAAACTAAGACCAACAACACACATACCTCATTCCACGAGCATCGCAATCACGAGTCCACCTCCAGACCTCCACCTCCCATCTAATTTCTACTTTCACTCACTACTTTCACTTTCCTTTCCTTCTCATCCTTACTTTTTCTAGTACAAACAATTCAGTTGACAATCCCAAATCCAGCGCCCGAGTTCTCAAACATAGTCCTCCGCATCCAAGAGTCTCCATGGTGGCTACAGACACAGATATAAAATCCAAAGCTCTGAGTTGTCGATTGAAAAAATTAATTCTTCTTGTAAAGGAAGCAACTTGTACTTGGGAATTGTACTCACACTCACACAACGCAGCTCCATTCTCCAGCTTAGTTTATTTTTAGTTTTCAAAGAATAAATTTGAATAGGTAGGTACCTACGTGTCCCTATAGCCTATGACCGTATGACATGTAGGTACATACATACTTAATATATGACGTAGGAAGTGTAGAAAAACTAATGCGTCGGAAGGGAGGGGAAGGGAAAGTACAAAGGTTCTTGGAGGGAACAGGGAGGCGGAGAGGAGACTCACCATTTCGAATCCCTTTAGACGTTATTTTTTTGTGTCTGGAGTTGAGTGCGTATCTGTGATTTATGATGAGCTCATGTTGGAAAGATTTTCTTCATGGAAATGGAATTAAATCTTAAAATCTTTCTTCCCTCAACTCACTACTACTAACTCCACTCTCTCCTTATTGAATAAGTAAGTCTAATTTTATGGAGATTACTTGACTGTCTCAAATCGGCCAACTCTCCCAGAGCTACAACCTACAACTTGAGCCGGGCTCAGCCTCCGGAGGAGAGAGAAAGCTCAGGATGAAGATGAAGAAGACGAAGACGAAGAGGGAGAGGGTCGAGTGGAGGTTGAAGGTGGAGCGGGAGATTACTTCCAAGTGCATCCACAGGCATGCATCACACACACATGCAAAGTATATCACCAAGTAAATCTCCAGTCTCGGGTACACTAGTCTCGAACTCTGGAACACAACTGGGAAAGAGTACGAACATGGATGCTAAGTATTTTTAAAACACTCTTCAACTGGTCAATCCTCTCCTTCAGCTATAGTTAAAAATGGCAAAAATATTCTTGACGTCAAGTACAGGGTGGCACACCCTATAGGGTGCGTTGAGGTACAATTGCAATTGGTCGCATTATTAAATTAGTTTTTCTGGGCTCAACTTGATTTTGTTTTTGTATACAAAATTGTGCCCCCTCTGCTAAATCTCCGTTTCTGTTAATCCTCCTTCTTACGTCAGTAGTGTACAGGATTTTTCTAAACGAGAAAAACAATTATTTTTAATTTTAATTATCCTATATTATGTGTATTCTACTTTCTCCAATTTTCCAAGACCAAATGTGTAGTATAATCCCCTCTCCACTCATGAATAAATTAAATCCCACAATTAATCCCAACCATTTTGGCTTGGCTCGTCCCATGTTTTGCCCCATCTCCATCCCACTCTGAATATTTTAAACTACACGACAGCCAGGATGAACGAAACGAAAAATAAATTAAATATCAACCAACAAATTAAGAAACAAAATGAGCTAAACTGTAACTACAAGTAAGGCTTAAGAAGAGTAACCCAGTAAGTTGATTAATTAGCATACATTTCAATTTAAATTAGCTCGGGCGGATTTCAAGTCAGCTTTAAACAAGGCTTTTTTAAAAAATTAAATATATGTATGTAAATGTTGAACTTGGCGTGTGTTGTCTAGTTCAAACCCTTTTTAATTTTCCCGCCCATAGAATTTCCAAACTTGGACTTTGGCTTCGGCCAAGTCCACATGGTGGTATGTCGTCTGTGAGGAACCAAAATGACCCATATCCATTTGTTTCTATAAACAATATATAAACTAACGATAAGTATCTACAAAAACATTGAAATATTCTTAAAGTATTTAAACAGAATATTTTGCACTTCTGAAACAGATGAAGAAAAAACATTTTATGTTTTTTTAAAAACATGTACATAGAACATTTTGCACCTTTTCGAAAACATAGAATTAGAAATTTTTGCACTTTTTCGAAAACATGGAATTAGAAATTTTTGCACCTTTTCGAAAACATAGAATTAGAAATTTTTGCACTTTTTCGAAAACATGGAATTAGAACAATTTACACTTTTCAAAAACATGTAAATAGAACATTTTGCACTTTTCAAAACCTCTTAACTAACATTTTACTTATGTTTCTCATTTTTTTTTCATGACATAGCTCATTTTGATTGTAGCTTAAATTGGATATGGGTCATTTTGGTTCTTCACACATTATATATTTGTTAAATTAATTTTGAATCGGTGGATTTTTATAAATAATTGACACTGTATACAACTTTCCATATAGTTTGTACCTACTACAGTTTAAAATTCAGGGTAAATCCTTGTTGGAGAGAGAGAGAGAGACAGAGAGGGACGTGTTCATTGGACTAGCGTGGGAAATGCAATGGGATGCAATGGTGGGAATAGCCTAAGTGAGCCATGAGCCGCTCCTGCCCGTAATGGACGACACCCCGCTCACCTTCCCCATTAAAAGCTTGAGGCAAGGAGTATTATGTAGCTCCATATAAACCCAAGCACCTACTCACCCACATTCAGCAGGAGACATTATTGGGAAGGTTGCGCATTGGATGAGGCTGTAGCATGAATTACATGATCTTTCCTGTTTCAACACCAACTCTGCACCGAACATGAAATCCTTCCCAGAGCTAAAGTAGAAAACTAGAAAGCGGATCTCTGTTCCTGCAAGTGCACACTGTAGATGTTTATAGTGTGTAGCGCGGAGTGGAAGTTGAGCTAATCTGCTAATCCTTTGGAGAGTGTACAACATTTAATCCATTAGCTGCCCACGTATACCTTCCACATCCACCAACCAACCAACCTACCGTGCATATCTCCTCACGTCCATTTACTTACGTACTTTCTCCTCTCTCCATACACTCTCCCACACATTTCCATTTCCATCATGGTTTCCAATGGAGAATCCGCTTGTTCCAAGTTTAAACTGGACTCAAATTATTAATCATTTAAAAGACGTGGTTAATTGGGGATTCTCTCCCTCCACTCCCTCTCGCTCTCCGTTTCCTGTACAGTTGCCGATTACTGGGTCGAGGCCGAGCAGAGCTACGATTACGATCATGCCCTCAAATCCCGTTCAAATGTGGACGAGATCAGATTTTGAGAATCAGATGAGAGAATCAAACGAAACGAAGGTTGAACTCACAAAAAAAAAGAGCCAGAGTATTTATTACCATGGCCATGTAGGTGTACCATCAGGGTCGGATAATGCGGCCAGCGCAGGCAACCCACGCTGCCTGAATTGTAGAAAAACATGTAAATGGAACATTTTGCGGTTTTCAAAAATATGTAAAAAGGGCATTGAGACTTTTCAAAAACATTCACATAAATTTGTTTGTACATATCAAAAACATGCAAAAAAACATTTTGCACTTTTACAAAATATTGAAAAAGAATATTGCGACTTTTAAAAAACATGCAAAATAAATTTTTTTGTACATTTCAAAAACATGGAAATAAAACATTTTCCACTTTTCTCAAAACATGTGAATTGAACATTAGGCACTTTTCTGAATCAAGTAAAAAGAACATTTTGCACTTTTCTAAAACATGTAAATGCAACATTTTGCTTTGCCAAGGAAAACCATCTCTAAAATCAAAATGGTGGTTTTTGTATGGAAACAAATTGCTGCCTAAAACCAATTCCTTCGTCCGGCCCTGCTTGCACCATTCTTATTTGGAGCTGCCCTGGTTTTGGTTTTGGTTTCGGTTTCGGTTTTTGGGTTTTGCCCTCATCCATTTCCCGGGGCCGGGATTCTCGCAAAAAAACCCACGGAAGAATACAGATTTCCCTATTTAAATAAATGTACAAGTAATTCCAAGTGATTAAGAGGTGGACGGGGCTTTTTAAAAGGGGATCTCATCCCTTGATTCCCTATAATCACACCGTCGAAAAAGGAATTTAAAATATTTATCTCTCTATATCGACTCGTCGTGAGAGTCCCATCCAGTGCAATGCAATGGCCGGAGGTGGGCTCATCCTTTGAGAAGTGATTTAGTGCGCTGAGCTGGGAGACAAGTACTCAAAGTATTTATTTTGAGAGTAGAGTATTTATAGTTGATGGAGATGACATTAGAAAATTGTTGAGCATCTCTTGACATGTAATTACTTGGATTTTGGATTGGATTCCGGATCTTAGCTAATCTTCGGCTCACGGCTCCCAATCTCCTCAAACTTTATTCATTCTTCTGAGATTGCATTTTAAATTACAACAATAATCGTTCCATCCTTCGCGGGAAGATCCCTTATTCCTTCGTGGAGGTCGGCGTCGTCAGGGTCTATGGGGTTTATGTTCCCTGTCTTATCAGTGGACTAATGTTGCCATATCGTCATCCTGGATCCCATCCCCGTAGCCGTAGTTGTCGTAGTCATCGTAGGGGAAGTGTGTGTGTGTTCGAGAGGAGCCTCTACGACCTCCATGTTCAATACAGGAAGAAGGTAGATTAGGGCTGTACATATGTGCGTAGTTATCTCACGATTAGCAACTTCTTAGCTTAACTTGTGCACTTTTCTCCATTTATGACCCTTGAAACTTCTTGGAGGTGGCTGCGAGAGTCTGGGTGTGAAAAGAATCATCTTCAATCCCCGTTTCTTTCCATATAGGCATATGGAGCCTACAGCATTTTTATTTCTTGTCGAAGCAGAATCTTTTGATAATGTGTGCAAAACCATCGCTTGCTTCTATCTCCTTCTCCACACACTGCGCCCTATTTCTATTTACACTCACGGCATGTCTTAATCTTAATATGCGACAAGTACAATACGTTTCTATGCACCTACACAGTAAACTGTATACTTTGGCTCTTGGCTCCGCTTCCTTTGGAGTGATGATGTGTGTGGAGTGGAGCGCTCCAAATGAATAGCCGTGAAGAACTAAAATGACCCATATCTATTTTTAGCTACAATCAAAATGAGCTATGTCATACAAACAAAATTAGAAACATGCGTACAATGTTCATTAGGAGTTTTTGAAAAGTTTAAAATGTTCTAATTCCATGTTTTTGAAAAGGTGCAAAATTTTCCAATTCCATGTTTTCAAAAAGGTGCAAAATATTCTATTTACATGTTTTTGAAAAGGTGCAAAATGTTCTAATTCCATATTTCTGAAAATTGCAAAATGTTCTAATTCCATGTTTTTGAAAAGGTGCAAAATATTCTATTTACATGTTTTTGAAAAGGTGCAAAATGTTCTAATTCCATATTTCTGAAAATTGCAAAATGTTCTAATTCCATGTTTTTGAAAAGGTGCAAAATATTCTATTTACATGTTTTTGAAAAGGTGCAAAATGTTCTAATTCCATATTTCTTAAAATTGCAAAATGTTCTAATTCCATGTTTTTGAAAAAATGCAAAATGTTCTATTTACATGTTTTTGAAAAGGTGCAAAATGTTCTAATTCCATATTTCTGAAAATTGCAAAATGTTCTAATTCCATGTTTTTGAAAAAATGCAAAATGTTCTAATTTCATGCTTTTCGAAAGTGAAAAATATTCAATTTAAATGCTTTCAATACATGTTTCAATTTTCAATACTTTTGTAGACAGTTGATACTGTTCTTAGCTAAAATGGATATGGGTCATTTTGGTTCTTCACCGACGATATGAATCCCAAAAAGTGCAACCTAGAAATCCTGAGTAAAGTTCCTGTCTTCCAATTCCAATGCTGACGATTACCTATAGTTCAAAATTACTATCTCAATTCTGTACTGCCTAAAGAGGAAAAAAATACATTTTCCATTTTTGTACGAGGAAACCAGGTGGTACATAATATTGAACACTCCGCCCATTTAAAAAACTCCAATTCACAAAGGTACATACAAACAATCGACTAGCCTATAACCAAGTGAAGTGAGTGGGAAGCCAAAAATATTTCGCATGATAGTCACAGCCGCAATTGTCCTCCCAGTGCACGTTTAAAGGCTATGAATGTTTTATCAGCCAAACTTTCCCGCCCAGAGTCCCAGAGACTATTACAGTTTACAGCTATGACTTATTGTAATTCCTCAATTTTGAGCCTATTACCTAAAAAGTGTTTTTTTTTCAGTGTTTTCTTTTAAATTCAATTTTTGTTTTGTAACCACAAAAATACTATTCGATAAATATCAATATCAACTTTATTCAGTCACTGTTGTACAACTACAACAACAACTTTGAATTTCCCGCCTAATCTTAAAACCAAAATTTTGACCGGTTACGTAATAAACTTACACGGAAATGATATATCATTCAAACGGTAACGATGACGCGAATCTAATTAATTTGTAGTTACTAGGGCGATCGTGAATAGTTTTCAAATTAATGATTTTTTAAAAAATCTGAGTTTTGAAATTTTGAAAACTTTAATCGATTTTAAAGAGCTTGTCAATATTTTTAGAATTTACACAAATTTTAAAAAATATTTTTTTTACACGGTGTTGAGCACAAATCAATAGAGCACGATGAAGTCTGGGTCTGGTACTTTTACTTGTCGTATGAAAGTTCAGGGCCAAGGCGTCACGCTGTCACGCAGCTTTGTACATTTAGATCCGTGCATATTATGTAGTGTAAATAATGGAATTTAATTTGTTTAAAAACAGATATTCTCTTGTGAATATTACAAAATACACGCCTCATGTTTGTTCTTTCCCAAGGATATATAAATATATGTGAGAAATGTTTTAAAAATTACGAGTACCTACCTTGGTGAATCTAAATTTAGTTACTTGGAGGCTGAGGCATATTGATATAGTGAGGCATAGGGGCATAATATTTGTGTAGTCATGTGAATTGTAGAATGGGTTTTGGGGAGTTGATTGGTTTAGTGTTCGTGTGTGTGTGTGGGATACATGGGAATGGGACTGGAGTTGGCGTTGGAGTTGGCTGACTGCTCATGTAGCGACTCGCACTGGATACACGTCTAATAAAGCGAGAGACTTGAGGACGTGGGAGGGAAGTATAAGACGAGAAACGAGTCTCCTCCCGTCGAGTGCACTATGTGTAGTTTGATACGGATCCGGATTCAGCCCGGACTCCGGACCCGGACCGAAGCTAATAGGTTGTGTCGATAGAACAGTTAGTCTCCTCTTTCAATTACTTCCCGGCAAATTTACCCGCAAGGACTCATTTGCTTCACTAAATTCCTCAACAGAAAATCTCGGCCTCGGCTCCACTCAGACTCCGTCTGTACACCAAGTTCACTCTGGTGAACTTTGGGTGGTGGTGGTGGGAGCTGGAGGAGCTGGGAAAACGAAAAGCAAATTCACATCTCCTCCGCCAACCAAATCCAAATCCAAATCCAAATCCAAAATCCAACCACTTCCACTTCCCCATCCACAGATCCATATCCTTCACATCTCATCCAAATCCAGGCTCCCCACATTTCCCACACTCAGACCCAAACTGATAGGAAGAGAAATGAAGCTGTCGTCTCTTTATGCTTTCTCTCATCTCATCTCATCTCCTCTCATCTCTTGTCTGGCGAGAGTCGACGCAGGGCCGGATAATGTGGCCAGCGCAGGCAGCCCCGCTGCTGCCTGAATTTTCTCAAACCATGTAAATCGAATATTTTGACTTTTCAAAAACAGGCAAATAAATTTTTATTTACATTTCAAAAACATGTAAATAGAACGTTTTGGAGTTTTTAAAAATATTTAAAAAAAGATTATTGAGACTTTTCAAAAACATGCAAATAATTTTTTTTTGTACATTTCAAAAACAAGCAAATAAAATTTTTTTGTACATTTCTCAAACATGGAAATAAAACATTTTCCTTTTTTCTCAAAAACATTTAAATAGAACATTGAGTACTTTTCTGAAACAAGTAAAATGAACATTTTGCACTTTTCTAAAACATGTAAATAGAACATTGAGTACTTTTCTGAAACAAGTAAAATGAACATTTTGCACTTTTCTAAAACATGTAAATGCAACATTTTGCTTTACCAAAGAAAACCATCAATAAAATCCGATCAAAATGGTGGTTTTTGTATGGAAACAAATTGCTGCCTAAATGCAATTCCTTCGTCCGGCCTTGAGCCAACGTATCTTCCAGCGCCAACTACAAACGCAGTCAAGATGCTCCCCGGCTCAATGAGCTCTTTGTATTAAGTAGTCAACATTAGTTTTCATTCTCGAGTGGAAGATTTGATGGGAGATGAGAGATAAAAGGAAAATGACCGCGTCTCTATGAGACACACACGCTCCGTCCTCACAGTCCAAATTACTATTACTCCTCCAAGGTGTTAATTAGTATCTATTTTATCCTCGTAATGCTCCGTCCATTCTGTATTTAAATCTCCGCTTTTCAAAGCACTGCATTGACTCCGCTCAGTTGCAACTGTATTTCTGCTCCCGTCCGCACCTCTGTCCATCTCCTGGGAAACTCAGACTTGAGGGGTTGAGTGGACATACTGTGTGGAGTGTGGACATGTCCGTGGGACGAAGTGGGGAGATGAGAGTTGGAGGGCGGGAGTGGGACTGTTTAAAAGTGATGGGAAGACAATGGGTGACAGATGGATTTGGGTGGACGGGGAAGTGATGAATACTATATAATATGTCATGGGCGGTTGCGGAAGGAGCTGGAGGAAGAGGTGAATTATGAATTTATGAATTCGGATGAAAGGACAGGGAAAGGGAAGCGGAGGCGTGTGCGGTTGAGACTTATTGTAAGAAATGGTGTCGGTGTCGGTCCGGGTAGCGGGGACCGGGACATATACAGACAGAGGAAGTTGGTGGGCTCCACCGTGTATGTACGTCAATGGTTTTCTAATGTTTGTTTCTGTTTGGTTTGTATTTTGTAGACACAACGACTTGCCGTGGAATATTCGCAAGTTTGTCCATAATCAAATTCAAGACTTTAACTTCTCGTCCGATCTTCGGAAAGTTGAGCCATGGTCTCGGAGTACATGGTCACATACTGATTTATTACGGCTCCAGGAGGGAATGGTCGGATGCCAGGTGCTACCCCCATTTGTTTATCTTTAGTCATTTCATAACCCCGCAGTCTCCACACACACATACACACACACACAGTATACCTACACGTAGTCCCATATGCCCCACACAACCTGAATCCCATCCCTATTTCACTCCATTATACCAAAGTCGTGTACATCAATACATCATATCTGCGGGACTGGGCCTATGGAAGATGCGTGCGGCACTCAAGGATCATATTTTATATAGAGTTACTACGTGGGTACTTTATGCTCAAGAATCATGCCGAGATACAAAGATAGCTTCTTCCATATAATTACATATATATTTTATTGCCTGGAATGGACAAGTTTAACGGCTTCATTTCGGTCCAAACCAAAGCTTCCTTGGGGATACTGCATCTGTAGATAAATCAACATCTCCATATCCCTTCCCCTTCCTCTCCTCCAATGCCAATGCACAACTATATCTACTATGTTATGCTCCCAAAAATTCAAATGTCGGACCAACAAACCAAAACCAAGGGAACCGCTCCATCTCCATTCCCCACTCACCTTCTCAATATCTATTTTTATGAGGGACATCCATTTGTTCTTTCTTTTTTTATTTATTTTCTCATTTGTAAAATAATCTAATTTTATTATAGTTTATAGTACGAGATGCAATATTTCATCTTTTTTTGAATTTTTATACCCCATTAAAAGTAGACGTATAGAGAGAGAGAGAGAGAATCTTACATTTGGAGAGTTGGCATATTTTAGAATCCAGGACCAGGACGCACGCTTATTTTCACGAGGAGAGTTCCTTGCAATTAAGTGATGTTGCACGGGAGGGGGTCGACAATAATGAAATAAAACAGTATTTGGATATATTTCAATTGAACAAGCGGAGGCTGCACCAGCCTCTTGTTTATATTACATTAATGGGAGGGAAGATGAGGTCGTAGTCGTAGTCGGAGGTTTATAGTAATTAATTTCTACAAAGATTTATACAAATATTTTGAGAGAATATAAAATATATTTACATAAGAATAGAGAGAAAGTCTTGGAAGGAATAAAGTTTGAGCGAGTTTTCCCTACTTTCCACCTTTTGTGTCTCAAATATCTGAGCTCTGTATGTGGACAATGCCTTCACAATGGGTAAGTGAAAATAAATTAGTTCTATAATTTAAATTCGTTTTGTATTTGACAAGGTAATCTTGGAAGATTATCTCATTCAAAATCCAACATATCAAATTAGTATACTGCCAACTCAACTGTTTCCTCCACTCCCTTCTTAATCCTACACAAATAATAAAACCCGCACCTAACATGCTATTTCCTACATGCCACTATACATGCCATCTGCTGTGCTACACATACACCGGGAGTAATTTAGTCTGATAATAATTGTGCAGAGGAGAAAGTAGAAAGAAAGTACACCATAATAATAATGCTGTCTGTATTTTAATTTCGGACTCATCCACTCTCCAGCTATGGTCCGCCTACGTCCCATGTGGTGCTCAACATTTGGACGCTGTTCAATTGACTTTGGAGCAAATTGACGTGATTCGTCGCCTCACCGAGAAGTACTCTCATGCCTTAGAATGGGTCACGGACTCTCGAGGTAATTCTTTTTTACTTTCTTAATTTAATTCCTTTTCCTTTTTCTTCTTCTTCGTTGTCTTCTAATTGCGAGGCTTTCCAAAGACACTCTCTTGACTGTGTCATCAGAAAAGGTATCTCCTTCTGGAAAAAAATTTAAAAAAACCATCGTAAGATTGGTTTGTGCCACGAGTCGCCGCCCGCAGTGGTAGTTTTTAACTCTATTGTATTAATTTCTAACGAGAGTGGGACTCTCATACGGAACGGAGTAGTGAATTATAATTGAACAAGTTTGTTTGATGGTGAGTCGAGAGACGCCTCCGCCATTTCAAGTTGAGGAAAATGAGAGAAAGGAGGTTGTGACAGGTGAGACAAAGGAAAGATGCCGGAGGGAGATTAGAATGGGGGAGGAGGGACAGATATCTAAAAATAAAATGGAGGAGAAGAAGAAGAAGCGGGAAGGTGTGAAGGAGTAAACATGGGGAATGGTGTGGGGAAAACATGTTTGGAGTGATTGTCTCCCGCCCACGGCAAAATGTGAGGGAGAGGAATAGGAACTTGGCCGGTGTTGGAATGATGAGGAGAAAGTTGGTGGAAGTATAAAATCCAGAGTTTGGTACATGGATGGGATAGAGAAGGCCTGGAGTGGGTCGTACATATTTCTGATATTGCAAGAAACTGCTCAAGAGTGAAAGTACACAGATAGAAGAAGAGGAAGGAGTGAAGAAAAGGATGAAGTGGGGCAATGAGAAATGAAATTCCGTAAAAAGCTGGTAGAGAAAGTTGAAGCTGCTGCTGCTGCTGCTGCTGTTGTGCGTGTGTGAGTGGGGATGCGCCCGTAGAAATTTTGAGTCTATTTACAAATTACGGTCACATTCTTAAATATTCCATGAGGAGAACATTACAGAGACGTAAATGGGGTTTCTTTTTACTACACATTACTTAATCCTATCTTCACAGCTATAGTCTTCGTCCCGGTACTTTGTGGTCAACTCACCACTTCTACTCCTTCCCCGACTTCGACTACTCCCGCCACCGCCACTATGCTACCACCATCATCCAGTGCATTACCCTCCAGACCTCCGGTACTCCTCTCATTCTTCCCAGATTTCTCCAGAGACTTCAATTTTGGGTTTGCGTATTCTGGATAGGTATCTTTAAATTGAGGAAATGAAATGGTCTTCTGGTTCTGGTCAGGTACAAGGCGTAGGGAGCGAGAACTACGTCTTCTTCCCCTTTCCTCTCTCCTCAGTTCTTCATGTACATGACACACACACTATCACATAACCAGGGGCATTAGTGCATTTGGGACTTGGAGTATGTATGTAAAGTGGGTGTCAATGGACTCGCTCCTAATCCTCCCTACATATTTGTGTGGAGGCCAGGGAAGTAAAATTCTAATTTCTGGTCGAGGTTTGAGACATTAACATGCGGATTAGCATTTAGCCCATTTTCGGCGCAATTTAAAATTGAAAAGGAAAACAGAAGGAAATTCAGCGAGTGGCTTTGAGGATTTGAGGATGGGTAGTGTGTCGTAATGGAGGAATGAGAACTAAAAGGTACTAATGTCCTCTGTCAATTCATCGACTCAAAGAGCCAGACGTAAATCTGGGACTGCCAGTGCACTTTAGTAGTTGGATTTCTATTTCCCTTTTTCCTCTTGGTCTATGTACGCTGTCTTGCTCAGTTAGAGTCGAGTCGGACCATCTCCCTTGTCGTCCTCCTCCTCATCCTCCTTCTTTTCTTCGTCTTCGTCTTCTTCCTCCTTCCACCAATGGTTTAGTGTGGCTCAGTAAACGAACCAAAATCTCAACTTTCACCATGAAATAAATCGACCGCAGAATAAATTCCCTCGAGAAGAGGAAGAAGAGCAGAGGAATCAAATCTGGGAAGTAAGAGCAAGCGAAAGAGCATCTTATAGTCGTGAGTAGAGAAGAAAAAGTAGTGGTGTGGTGAAAATCGGCTGTATTCCAGTTCCCGGATCAGAGCGACGGAAGGAAAGTAACCAAGGTCCCCAAGAAGATTGGCACTCGTACCCTCATGGTTTTACTTCTAACACTAGCCTAACACTACAAATCTACACATACAACTCCCAACTATTACCTTCACTAACTAACTACGTCGAGCTCCACTCTGGAGGGAGAGAGTAGTATGTGGTGAAAGTAAAAGTGAAAGCTCTGCGTCTTATATTATCTACTCCTTCGTTATGATTACGCTCGTAGTGAGCTGCTGGTCTGGTCTGGTGGCTACATAGACTTTGATGGTGTACATAGCCTCAAAGTGGAGTGATAGTGCATGTTCTCAGACTAGGCTTTCTCCCATATTTCTCTCTATCTCCTATAGGTCCAAGCCAATCCAACGCCAAAAACAAATCAAACATGTGACTTGGGACTTGGTATGTATATGTACTTATATGTAGCTACTCGCTTATAAGTACCAAGGCCCGCGTCAACTTTACAAATACAGATAACGAGGAGGATTTCAAGTAATAATTCTATGACTTCTTACGTTCTTACTATGATCCTTATAGATGTATAAGTATACTTAAGCGACCAGTAGCAGACTTGCTTTTTTTTGCTCGGATACTCGTCTTTTTTCTCAATGCTTTCTCCTTTTTCCTCCAACTTGGAGGGAGTAAGTCTTGGCAAAAGCAATTTTAGTCAGTATCTTGAGGTTTCTTCTCTTCATTCTTGTGCTCGTGGTTTGGTTGGTGGTTGGAGGAGCGTATGGCTTGGGCAGAGACAGACAAATGTAAAAAGAAAGTAAAGATTTTTTGAGACTGAGACTGTAAAGTTGGAATGTGAATGAGAATATGAAAATATTGGTGAGTTGTGGAAATCATAGTCATTGATTTGCGATCAAAGATGCCGTTTTTACATTACGAAAACGTTTCTCGATAGCTACCGATATTTCTTCTACACTCCACTGAACTTTTTACTTTCGTCTTCCTCCTTTCTCGCCCGTTCTTCCTTATTCACATTCACATCTCACATGAAATCCACATCTCTCCTCCTCATTCTTCTCCCTTTCTCCCATCACTTTCTCTTTATGTACCCAAATATGCTGAATGCTGCCTCTATGTATATCTACAGCCACTGGGCTTTTTAGATGGAAGGTACACCTAGCTCCCAGCCCTGTTTCCACACAGTCTTTGGCTCTGTGTGCATATGCGTATATCTATAGTTCGGGACAGATCTAGGTTATAAGCTTTGGGTTCGGGAAAGAAGGAAGAGATAGGCGGAAAGTGGAAGAGAATGGGCGAAAGCAGAGCACGTACTAGCTAAAATCTGAATCCGTACGCACATATCATCCATTTAGAGATAGGATGTGGCTACGTATATCCGTCAGTAGGCCTGGTTCTTCTCTTGTCCCTAGGATGTCTGAGTACACATATACACGAATGAGTGAGGGAAAGTGAGAGTGAAAGGTAAAAGTGTAAGTTATTTTACGAGGATTTATATGGGATTCAAATCTACTGCCAAGTCAACGACTACATAAAACTTGAACTGGAAGCAGTGTATGTGCTTTCTCTCTCTTAGATTATCCTTTGTATTTCTATATGTAACAATGTTAGAGACTACTTTTTATAGCAACGAGTGTCGTGCGTACTGCACTGCCGTGTGACAAGTTTCCACTCAGAAGCCCAAGAGAAAGCGGAAGAAATCTTGCTGAGAATAAGGTAAATATAAGGTAGAAGAGAGTGTGCTGGGAGAGACACGGGGAAAGTAAATCTTAAACATCATCTTGTGATGGAAACAGGAAGAATATGTCGACGACAAGAGCTGCCTAGAGCAACCAACTCCTCGCTCGCCTCCTATTTTCAAACCACATGCTCCTCATTTTCTCTCGCTCCCCTCTGCATTCGGGTTCCGTTCTCACACAAAAGTCGAGACTTAAAAGTGGCGTGGTGGTTGAGTTGAGTCAAGAGCGAGCCGTCTTTCTTCATATATATATATATATATATATATATATATATATATATATATATATATATATATATAAATACGTACCTACATAATATTTTCTTGCTCAAAATAGAAAATAGACAGAATCTGGCTGAGGCTGAGTTAATCAAATGTCTGCGTATCTACTCATCTAAATAAAAAGTACATAAATGTAGACAAGGTGGGTGAAAGTCCTGGTTTGGTTTGGGCTTGTTCCAGTAGATGTTCTTTCTTATTTAATGGCCAAAAAATCTCATCTTGGTTTTCTTTAAGTCTTGTATTTTATTACTTGTTCCCGTAAAGAAAAAGAAATACTCTCGACCGTCTATCATATTTTTTTCTAAACGTTGTTGCGTGACTAAATTGACTACTTTCCTTAGCCCAGCTTCAAGTACTGTGTATTGTATGTACTCTCTCTTCTTAGAATATCGAGACTCTGCATGGACGCCCGACGAAACTTTCTCTTCTTATTATATTACATAGGATTTTGTATTTTAGTGGAGATGGACTGAGTTGGCATTCGGATTGGGATGGAACTGCAATGGCTATGATACAGGAATTTTAAGCAAGTTGTAAAGTACACTTTGGATTCTACTTGGCTATTATTCCTTTGAATTTTTGCATTTCAAATTTTGGCTTATGCAAAGATTTTTCATTTCTCTTCTTTCTTCTTCTTCTTCTTTTTTGGCTTTGACTTTCACCAACGCAACGTTGACGTCGCATTGTACACTGGAAGGGATTGTATATGCATGACTCGTCCTGTTTTTTCCTCAATACAAAAATCCAGATGTTGATAATGCTGTCTTCCGGCCTTGATTTTGGGCTTGAAATAAATCTCAGTGTGTGTGTGACTCTTGGGGTTTTTTTTTCAGCATTTTGTGTTCCGCTCATTCTAATATTTCCTTTTTTAAAGAAAACTGCTTCTCATCATTGAATTTGAAATGTGACTGGACTGCTTCGTAAGTTTATTTTCTTTTCTTTACGAGCTGACAATTTCCACCTCCCACTACCAACCATAGTCATCGCTCCTGGCCATGTTTATACTGATTTTTGTGAGGGAAATCTTCCCTGACAATCCCCCTCGCCTGGCATATGTCACATGGAATTTAATCTAACGCAATTTATGTACACCGCTCCTTTAATGTACAAATGGAGGGTTTTGTGTTGCTCTTACTCGTGTTCTCTTTTGCAAAAACTTCAACAAGCTAGAATGTAGTCAAGGAAATTTGTGATGCATACAATTCCATTTAATGCTCTCAATGAAAGTAAAATGTTGAGCGTCTATCCCTAGCTAAAGTATGTAGAGAAAAAAATGAATTTTACAAAGTACGTTCATGTCAAAAATATGAATTTATTGCTACGTAAGAACAAAGGGACAGATTTTATTGACTAGAAATCATTTGAAAATAATACGGTGAATTGCGGTGAATTCTATTTCTACACTATTGTACATGTAATGGCCCTCTCACTGTTACTCTCCACTTTTGATTTGATGTGGTAGGATTTTATTAACTTGTTATTGAGTGTAATGTAACCAATTCCTGCTTATTAGAATATTTTCAAAAAGAATGCCAAGTAATATTCATTTATTGATGTAACAATGATGTCAACGTGGTAAGGTATTCATCAAAAACTAATAAACTTTGAAGCAACTTCAAATTTTTGTTAATTACACCCTTACAGCATGTGTTAATTTTGGAATGACAAAAATGTTTTTAAAGAATTAAATTTTGAAATAGACTTTTGCTCAGATTGACCATCGTAAATGTCTACCTGAGTAAATTATCAACATTTTTTGTTCAGTTTTAAAAATTCAATCTTTGGAACACTGCACTGAAACTACACTGAGTGAGATGCATACTTGAAGTAGGAGCCGAAGCCGTATCCGTATTTTCTAATCTGTTATTTTGTTATTTAACGAACATGGATGTTGGGAGACGGGGTATTGAGATGTTCATGTTAAAAGGGATTACCTTGATGGATAAAATCCGGATTTGACGATTGAATTACACTATGGGGGGGGGGGGGTGAAGAAGGGGGAAGAGGAAAGAAAATCAACTCAGGATTCACGATCAGTACTCACTCAGTACCGTAACTGAAAATATTCCGATTCGGATTCCGAGTGCCATCCCACCCAGAGAGCCATGCCATGGAAACACGTCGTGAGTCTATACACTTTCACTTTCTACTTTCTCCCCGGACCTGGACTATGGAACCCTAAGCTACAGTTATGCTCCAGCTCTCCAGTCTATAGATTTTATAGAGAATAGAGAAAAAGGATTTGGTTCGTGTGTGAATATTTTATGATGACGTTCAACTCGGAATTGATTAATAGCCGGAAAGATAAAGCAAATGGGAAAAGATTAGTGCTGGAAGACGTAAAGAAGCTTATCGGCGAAAAGAGCAACTTCCCATTATATTTACACTCACTCCACCCTTTACTCCCGCACTCACCTACACATTCCTATACACACTATATAGGAGCCCGAGTGTGTACTCGCACATACAAACTCTCTCCCTGAATTATCGCCCCGCCAAGTCTCTGTAGTATATATGTGTAGTTCCATAGCCATGTAGGTAATTACATATGTACACTGCTCCTCCGGTTCGCTCCTTCGCTCCTGTGTATGCTTCTCCCCAGCCACATAGCTTTCTCTCATTTAACACGCTGCTGACTTCGAATTCGGATTCGAGAAGCGTCTCTCCCATTTCGTTTTTGTGGCTTATAATGCGAACGCAAACTGGAGCGATTTCCTAAATTTCCATCCAAATCTCTATATATATATATATATTTGTTTGTTCCGCGTGTAATCTTTCTATTTATAGGGAATGCGAGACGCGAGATAAACTATTGGTTTGAGGTTGATATTTTAATATACTGTCGACTGTGGAGCGGCGTAGTCTAATGAGATAGGGATCGAACGGAAATTTAGTGTTTCTATAATTCAAATGAAATTTGCAAATATTATTACGTGTTTCCTGAAATAATTCCAAAGGGAAGGGAAGCATGTGAGTAGAGTTGACTGCACAAGAGAAAGCCAAGGGGAGAGAGAGATTTAAATGAGATGGTTAGTCCCAATAAAACAGTTATAGAGATATTTTGTAGTGTAAATAGTAATAGACACTTGAGGAGTGGCTGGATGAAGAGTAAGTAGGAGAAGATTGGACATGTGCTCAGGATGATGGAGAGGAGTCGGGGAGGAGGAGGAGGGATGTGTAGCTTTGAAAGGAAGTGACACGGCTTCAAGAATAATAGGAAAAGTTTTGTGTGGATAAATAAGAAGAAAGGGAGGGAGGGAGGGGAAGGAAGGAGATCGAGGAAAAGTATAAATATGTATGTACTCATAAAAACAATATAAAGTTGAACTTGAAGTCCTGATGATAAAAAAAAGAATACAAGGAGCAGGGAAGACGAAGAAGGAGAAGAAGACGAAGAAACAGTAGTTCCGCGGAACAAAGACTCGAAACAACAGAAACAACAACCAATCATTTCCTCGACGGTTTTTTCCTTCGTCTTCTTCTCCTTCTTCTTTTACAACTTACACCAATTTTCCCTCATGGTCCGCATATCTAATATGTACAAAATGGAACTCATTCCAACTCGGTCTCTGTACGTACGGCATAAAGTAAAATTTGGCTTCCGCTCCGAAACACTTTTTCATTTACCCTGAACATCGATCAATCTGTCCATCTTGATTGAATTATCGTGGCCTCAATAAAACACAGGATTCATTCCACATCACTGCACTATACTACTACACACATTCCCCAGCTTTAGCTTCTCGGCTCACTCTCTTCCTTCTCCCCTCTCTCCACGACGCTCACCGTCCAAAAACCAAATATCCCCATACATACATTCTGTTTTATCCATATATTTTCACACATATTTAACAAAGCACACAACAGCTCTGATCGTTGGGAGATGAGGAGGGAAAGTAGGATGGACGGACAGAGTCTAATGTGCGTAGGAAATAGTACGACAACGAATTCAAGAAAAGGAGAAAGGAGAAGGAAAAAACAAGACAGAAAACTGGTTTGGTTTCGGTTTGGTTTTTCTCTTAGAGCTCCATAAGCAAAAAGCCAAATCCTAAGATATTCCAGTTTGTGTCCGGAAAAAAGTAAAATGCCAGTCTCGTTTAACGTGCTATTCTATTTTATGTAACTCGTAAATTTCATCGGTCTTATTTTGATCCTATTTAAATCTTATCTTGGAGAAAGTTGACTTTCTCCAAATGTGGCAGCCTCTCCTTTTCTCACATTTTCTCTCTTTCAAATGTTATTCTAGTGTGTAATGTTGTCCTTTTATACAATTCACTTTCATTCTTTAAGCCATGATCTCATTATCCCTATTCGGCGAGAGCGTATAAAGTCTAATCTGGCTTCAGCTTCCGCTTGTCGTCAGCCCCATTTTTGACTTTATTTTTATACTTCTCTCAACCAACGCGAGTGAAAGTCCCTAGTGCCGTATGTATTCTCAAGAACTGTATGCAGACCCATCGTCGGTGAAAGTTCTGAATGGGTTCCTTATTTAAGTACAATTTTTGACTTTCAGTATTGATGTCATGTGTGCAACTAGCTTGAAGGTTTCAATTTTGTATGATACTCCTTTGAGCTCTCCAATTAAATGTCAATATGGATTTAAAGTTTAGCTTTCTACCGATTAAATGGAAGTATGGAGACTATTCAAACTTTCCGATTGCATCATACAGCATCTCATACCATAGGCTCTATTCCCTATGAGTATCCTGCATTTCCAAAGTGAATTTTGAATTGTGTTTGTCAAGTACTTTCTCGTATGGACGATGAGTACGGGAGTGGGCACATGGAAACTGGAGTCCACTTTCAGTCGGAATAAATTCAAGGATTTAGGATGATTGGTGGTGTGAGGTGGCGTGGCCGTTGTTTGTGGTTTTCAGCCGCCCCCCAGAATTAAAACAAGAGTTGTGCATAAATTTTAATTTTATGGTTTGCATGGTCGCAAAGTAAGAGCTCTCTCGGCCTCGGCCTCGGCTCAGGTTTACTAGTCTTTTTCGAACTCGAAACACTCCCTATCACTCATGTTAAGTCATGTACGAGGGCAACCACACAAAAGTATTCATGTCTCTCTTTCCCTGTGTATCTTTATGGAGAGTACGTACTCGTACCGTGTACTTCACAGTGAACTTTGCTCAGAAACAAAACGTGATTTCCAAGAGCTGCCAATTAAAGAACGTTCGTTACGTTGACTGGGAACATTAGCAGAAGCCATGATGTTCCGTTCCACGGCATCTCCAAGTCATTAGAAGTTGTTCCGTATGACGCAATCACGAAACCTGCAGTGGATGACTAACATGAAGTGACTACTCTACAACCTTCTGTACAATATAGAGATTCACCACATCAAGCTGGACCAGGACTTCCTACACATACTTTCACTTGGACAGGAGAGAGTAGAAAGCAAAAAGCAAAGATACATGATACAGCTACACTGCTATTTACTCTTGTATTTCAAGCTGTACATACTCTGTTCTTCGTTTTTTCTCCCACTCCTGGTTCCACATCCTGTTAAATATTTGTGTTTAAATCTCAAACATTGTTGTACAGATCCAGCTAACGATTTAAAGTATCAAATTTTAAAATTCGAATCTAGAAAGTTTGGAACCTACTAAAATTGCTCTAGCTCGAGTTTTTCTGACTGAGAAATATGCTGTGCTAAACCATGGACACCTAACAAGAGGCAGAGTAGAGTGACATGGCAAAAAGTTTGGATGCTACTTACGATTAGAAATTGGGGAGCGGGAACAAGGGGAATGTATGTGTGGGTGAACTGTAAAAAAGCTCCATATGCTCTGTCTGGGGAGATATCGAGATTTGAATTCATCACAAGCGGACTCATTTGTAGAGAGATGATTAACGAGAGACGTTTGCCACCGGCACGAGGCTTCCAACCAGACTTCCATCATCATAATGTATTCTTCAATTTCTCCATATATGTACGTATACATCCATTCACATTCCTAACAACCACCACTACTGTGCACGAGGATAAAGGAAGAACAAAGAAACTAAGCCGTGTGTAGAGAGAGAGAGAGAGAGAAAGAGTCGGATGCTTTCACTTTACTTTCTCCACATGCCGCGATGAGTTCCATCTTGCGTATGCACTACACTCTCAGTCTCATTGGATACAATCAAGCTACCAGCTGAATGCAAAATGGAAAATGGAGCAAAGCAATACAACATACAAGAGAGACAGAAAGAATGAGAAAGGACCAAAAGAAAGGCGTTATGGAGGGAGAATGTAAATTTTTGACCTAAAATTAAATGCAATATTGTCGTCGTGTGAGTGAAAAGAATGGGTGTACATATTGGTGTGGCTGGTTGGGGAAAAAGGCAACTCCATATGATTAGGATAATATGGATCTTGGACCAATCCCCGATTGCCATCCCAGGCGCGATGCGATACTCTCAGTAGTTAATGCTTATGTGACGATAGGAGTCATGCTCACTCATGCTTATCGATATAGCCAATGCTTCATCTTGATGGTCTCTCAACGTCTCAACTTTCATTCACAGATTGTACAGTCACCAAAAATAATCTCCTCACATTCCATTGTCTTTCCCATTTTTATTTCCCTTTCAGGCTTCCTTTGTGTTCCCCCTCTCTGTTTCTTCCTTATCCACGCCATGCATTACATTATAGATAATCGCCTTGCTATATATATTTAACTGTACATAATCTTGGGGATTATGACACTGTAGTAGTAAAGTTTTAAGAATTAATTACACATTTTTGTAGCATATAATTTAGTATGAATATTTGGAGCGGAGCTCAAAATAAGTGCCTCACGAAAAAAAAAGAAAAAGTGAATCATGGTCATGGTAATAATTTTTTGGGCTATGATTTTCCTTGTATGAGAAATGAAAAAGTTAAATAAGAAGAGTATATATGGTTGCTATGGTAGGGAATAATACTCTGGTATACATTTTATACTTCTTATGGAGGAGTCTCAATACTTAAGTGAAATGTTCTGTCGTAAAATCCGTGTTCTAGGAATTGAATCTGCTCATCGAAGCGGTAAAATTGCCAGCATGGTTGGTGTGGAAGGTGGTCATTCTCTGGGAAATAGCATCGCCGTACTCAGAATGTTTTACAACCTTGGTGCTCGTTACCTGACACTCACGCACACTTGCAATACACCCTGGTAAGTACAACTTTGACTCACTCTCACCTCCATTTCTACTTTCTCCTCCTCCTCCTCCTCCTCCAGCTTTCTTTCTGTCTCCATTTTTACTCTCTTCTCTCTCTTTATTTTTACACAACTATGGGACTCGAGCGACTTTCTTTTAGAGAAAGGAAAGTCAGTCTCACCACCTCAAGTGTTCCATGTCAAGGGCAACAAAAACAATTTCATACATCTTTATACACCTACACCACTTCCCTTCTTCATTTTCCCGTCACTTGTCTTCCCCCACTTGTTTAATCCGCCTTATGCTCTGGGCGAGTTGCTGGCGGAGGTAGCTGGCATAAAATTGTGTGTACAATCCTTTTAGTGATTTATATATAGACATAGTAGGAAGGAGTATATATCCTCGCTGGTCGGTGTAACTCCAACTTTCTCCACAGTAGATATTGTATTATTAAATAGTTATAGACTAGTGAAAGCATGAAATATTCTTTATCTTCAATTTAGCTCAGCGTCGAGTTTTACCCACCATGTTTTCCCTCCTGGCGATATCATCAACATTTCACCCAGCAACTTTCTGTCTATTCACTTCCTCTGTCAATCTTGTCCCCATTAAAAAGTTTCGTGAGGCTTGAGCATCTTTTTTCTTACAGTTCATGTGGGTAGGTGTAGGTTTAAAGTGGAGCGTCTTGTGTTTGATTCCAAGTATAGGCATCCAGTATTTATTTTAGATTTCCTTTATACACCTTTCAAAGTCTCGTGCTCCTGATTCCAATTTAACGAGTTTCTATTTAGGCGGTTGAATAAGTAAATGGCGTCTTACGATTAGTTATTTAGTATTTATACTATTAAACTATTTATCTTTAGGCTTCTTTTACTCACTAACTAAGGACAACTTTTGTCGTATTGCGTTGTGGGAGAAAGTCTGTGTGGACTTTCCCTTCGTAAATAGCTCACATTATTTTTACAGTGACTTTGAGCTGTTAGGGATTGGAAAGTAGGAATTTATTAGGGAGGTTGGAGTTGGGCACGAGATGCTACTTCTCCACAATCCACAACTGTATTGTATGCTCATGCGACTACAAGACTTTTTATACACTGTCCTCAGACTGTGGGAAGTAAAAGTTGGTGAGAGGGAAAGTTAGAGCACGGAACAACGAGAGAGAGAGTTCTCAAATACAAGAGACGTGAGCATTTATTTTCACACTATGACAATGAAAATCCTTTGATGGGAGACAATGTGAATCCAAGACCGTCGGCGTTTCCCACTAACATCCTCTAAACTTCAACTCCCGGCCGTTTCCTATATTTCCACGACACAACCATTCACCTTCCCCCATGCACTGCGGAACTGTCCAAAAATGGTGGCTGAGTATATGTGTAAAATGTCTCACAAGAATGTCTCCAAAGCGGATCGCCGGAGCCGGAGCCGGAGCCGGAGCCAGGCACCAAGCTTTCGCTATATACCTATCCGTCTTTCCCAGGATACATTTAACAGAGATCCCAAACCAACACATTTCCTTCACATGGACTAGTTTAATGTGTCCACATTAAATATTCGTATGCTTTCACGCAACTTTTATTTCAATTCTCGCACACACATACTCACAATAAAAATACAGATACTCGTCCAGGTCCCGGAACCGGCAGCAGCTAAAACCTCTTAGAAGATATTATTAATACTACTTGGAGTGATAGTTAATGTGAGCAGGGAGGAGATGGGCCCTTTCATAAAAAATATTAATTTGTAATTTAAATGCCTGTCCTCGGAGGTAATAAAAATCTCTGGTGAAATTGATATGAAAAATAGAGAAAGATTGAATAGAGTGTTAAAAAAGTGAGCATATTTAGTGTGGGAAGTACAGTGATAATGTGACTCAGTTCCGAAGCAGCAACCAGTGCAGAATGTGAATGTGAGACGTGATGAGATGAGTGTATTTGTGACTGCATAGAAGAAAAAAGGAGAGGGATATTATATGTGAGTTACTAGTGAATTACTCATAGTGACACTGATCAATGAGGCTATTTTGGGAATGAAAGGTAGTTTGCAAGTAAAAAGTGCTGCAGGGGTCCTTTAATTAACTATAAAATATACATTTTCCCTCCCCTCGACTATGATTATGAGCGGAGGAGGCTCCGTGCAGGCTCTATATAGATAGGTAATCAAATGACGAGGAGTAATTAACAATGAAAAACTCATTTAATCAAAATCAAAATCAACGAAGCAACTCCTTTTTCTTCAAGAGAAGAAACCACCCTCAACTCGAGAAGATGGAGAAAAGTGAGAGAAAGTTGGTGAAATTTGAAGTCGGAGCGGAGTGGGAGTGCTGTGTGTGGAAAAATGAGAGGAAGGGGGGAGGAGAGGAGCTCCGTCCCTGGAATACGATCCGTAATTCTGTCATAAATTTCAGTGATAGGACTGATCCTGTGGGTGACTACTACAGTCAACGACAGCGAGAGACTCGAGTCGGGAACCGCCGGAGCGCGGAGTCTTGTCCTGAGTTGAGTCAAGAGTAAGGACTGCCCGAGTGGAGAGTGAAGATGAAAGCTGTAAGAAAGACGAACGATATGAGTAAAGAAGGACAAAAAATTCGTGTGACAACATAGTTATGAAGGTACTTACTTATCTGAGATGTTTTTCTTCTCTGTCACAGAGCACAGAGCGTCCGGAGAGATGAAGGGAAAAAGTGAGTCAGTGAGTCAGTCATCCAGAGCCAACCATTCCCCAATCCACCGCCCACTTTAATCGAAATGAAAAATCTAGCTTTTACCACGTCTATACGGATATTAGGAGGATGAAAGAGATGTACACGCACTTTCCCTCTCTCTCTCGCTCTCACTCCTAAGCTCTTATCCACTTTCCTATAAGCACTTGTTTCTATACTTCCCCTTCCAACACACACTCACTTTCCCTCATGAGTGAAAGCACAAGAATGTACTACAGTGGAAGGTTAAAAATAATGATGGTTCTTGGCTATGAGCTGTCAGGAAGATGACTAGAGGCACTAACACTCACGGCCCATCTATAGCCATACAGCCATATAGTCAAGGGGAAAGATATTTCCCGGATTACTTGCCCGTCTCCGCCACACTCCTACCTCCGTCACTGCAGCTGTAGCCAGTATAAATCTACCTCATCACATGCGGAGGAAGGTGCTACAGTCCCAGTCCCAGTCCTTCTCCCCCAACTCAACTCATTTCTTTGAAAGCTCTTGGTAATTTTTAAGATCAACGATCAACTTATTGCGTCTCTATGCAAGACTGCCGAGTGCGAAGGAGACTGATACTGATGACAGAGATCTCCATCCTCCGATACTCTCCCCTTAGCCTCTCAGCATCTCAACTTCCACTCATAATTGTCGAAAAAAAAACATTAACTTGACTTCAAATGGAGAACGGAAATACCAAATTTTTTAAATCCAAGTCGCATTTTGTCAAGAGCGCCAGAGACTGAGAAAAATTTGAATCATTTTTCACTGGGAAGATATTCAGGATTCAGGATGAGGAATTCTTCGTCACTTACCTACATCCTACGCTCTTTCCTCAACGATCAACGATAACAGTCTCTTTACATCATTTTCGTCAAGATCTAGATTCTCATGCTCCCTTTTTTATCTCTGTACAAATTACTCTCTTTGCCTCTCAAATCCTGCGCTCACTGTCGTTGTCGTCGTCGCTCTCTATTTCGTTTGCACGCCGAAGATGCTCCTCAATTGCTACATTTAATTTTACCACTCACATCTCGCTCCTAAATTCATGTTTCTGCATCAAGAGTTACAAATACAAGCGAACGACACTAAATGAGGAAGTGTATAGTTACTCATGATAGAGAAGGGGCATTCAAAAGGACACATTTGGGGGAGGGGAGTGTCATTACTGTGTGTATTCTAAGTAGTAATGCGAATTCGGGTTCAACTGTCTCTCTAGGAAAAATGGCTGAATACTTTACTTGAATTTAGAAGACTCCTTTTGTAAGAGAAGATTTGATTGTAAATCAGATGAAAAGAACAATAGAAAATAGAATAGGCGCGGTTTTATTTTATTTTCCTTCTTCTTCTTCTTCTTCTTCTTTTCCCCCACTCACTCACACCTCTCCACACATCCTCTCACGCCGTCTTCATTTCAATTCCAAGTCCGGCTTTAAATTGGAATTGGATGCATTGAATCCACACGGAGAAAGAGACTCGAGAATGTTCACACATTACACTTCTCTGCTCCATAATCTATTTCTCAATTCCATTCAATTCTATACTCAATTCCATTACCATTTCGTGTGCTCCCTTCCTCGTCTCTTCCTTCGCTAAACTCTACGACGAGTCTTATTTTGGGAGAGGAGAGGAGCAATTTAATTTATATCTATTTGACATTTCAATTTAAATACACGTTCATTCTTCATTTTTACGATTACGGCACAATTAAATGATTCAATAAAACATTGAAAGTGGAGCAGCGGATTGATTAGAACACTGTCCTTTCTCCGTAATCAGGAGATGGAGAGTTCACCCAATGCGATTTAGGGAAAGAAAGTGAGAAGTTTTAAGTGTCCGACGTCGACCATAAGTTTGTCCAACGTCTTAGTTGGCTGTAGGTAATTGTAGTTTACACTGTAGTTTATGTAATTATGGAGAAATGATGGAGCCATGAGAGAGTAGAAGACAGCCTCTAAATTGAATGAGATGGACGAGAGAGAAAGAGATATCCTTTCCCTATTTCCTTATCCTGCATAAATATGCATATAGATGGGGAGAAAGTTGTATTGAAAGTTTCATTGGGAATTCCACGGATCAAGGAGCAGGAGAAGAATTGGGAAAAGATGTTGAATCAATAAACTATTCACTACTTCATCCCAACTTTATGCTACATCCTCAACTCTCGTTTGCACCCATATCCCATATCCCATGTCCCAATCACAATCACAATCTTCCCTCCATGAAAACAGCTGTGTTCTCCTTCCACGTCTTTATTTCCCGTCTCCACACAGTCACAATAATGAAACGGAAAGAAGGAGAAAGTATTTTTATGTAAACTTTATACATAATAGCGTCAGCGGGTGTGTGTGTGTGTGGTAGAACGGGGACTACGAACGAGAGGAGCGATGGGAAAAGGAGATACTTTAAATAGGTGTGTGTGTGTACTCTTTGAATTTGAGTAAATTCCCTGTCTCCCTCATTTCTCAATGCTTCTTTTCTCCTTCTCCATGCCCCTCTATTAACTCAAGTGAACTGTGTAAACAAACAGGACAGAGTCACTCTGCAAACAGGCAAACAATCCCATGTCTCATTATCTGCCAATAAGCCTACGTGAAACATATTTCTTTCTTTCTTTCTTGTGAATGTGAAATGTACTGTAATTCTTCTTATTCTATTCTTGTTTATGTCACCATTAGTAACATACTTTTAAAACGTAAACTGAGTACTTTGGGTTATTCTTAGAAGAAGAAAGTGTCACATTTATTTGCCTTTCTCTCGTTGATGTGAAGGACACATTACATATTTTGTTTTAACCATAACATGTGAGTTTAATATTTGACTGTTTTATTTCCAGGGCCGATTGCTCATCCAAGGATGAACCTAATCAGAAGACCAAATCAAGTGGCTTAAAAGATTTTGGAAAGGTAAATTCTTGTAATATTATACTGCTGTACTAGTACTAGCCTTTCTCTCTATTAAAATTCAACATTTCAAATGGGAAGGAACTGAACCTTTTAAAACAGACAGAACATGCTTTCTCTCAAGTACTTGTAAAGTTGTGATTAGTTTTTTGCTGTAACATTTTTACAATAGTAATAGTACTAGTGGATAAGGGAAAGTCGTACCAACTTTCCCTTTCTCTTTTCGAGATGCAATGGCAGAATGATAAATTAATAAATCAGTGATCCATTAGTAGCTAAGGAACAGCGGCAAGTGCGAAAATAAAATCGACGAATACATTTATAAAGAATGCGTGGCCCCTGGTGTGTGTGTGTTTTGACACTAGAAGTGTCGGGGAAAGTATGGAAGTATTTTTACTTGTGATTTAAAATTTAATAAAAACTCTGTTTATTCCTCCTCAAATGGATGATAGTTGTGTTTGGGTGAGAGTTTGAGAGTTTGTAGGAAAGTGAAAGGAGGATAGAGAGTGAGAGAGGGAAAGTGGGAAAGGAAAAAGCCGTTGGGCCGGGATTTAAAATACAGGACGTACTTGGATACAAGATAAAAACCTGGTGAAGTGAGTCCTGGAATGAGGCGTGGGAAAATGAAACATTTTGTTATTGTAAGTTGCTCTCTCCCTTTCTCTCACTCGCTTTCTCTCGCCTCCTCCTTTCTTCATTGTAAACTCCACCTGACCTGAACAGCCCATTTGCATTTGTATTGTGCGAGCTTCATGAGTAACTGCCGCCGTTTCCAAGTCGTTGACGAATTATAAAACTGATGGTGAGACAGTGTGGATGTGTGTGCTGAGGCTGGAGGAGCATCCGAGTCTTAGAAACGGGAGGCTACATAAGTAGGTAGGTGGAAGGTAAAGTGCATTGGAAGGCTTTAGAGCCACACACACTCTCATCCCCATCATATAAACTTTGATGGGTTCAAGTAAAATAAAAAAAATAAGGACGAGCAAAGTGCCTATTTAGCTCTCAAGTGTAGAAAAATTCTCATTTCTTTTCTCTTTTATTGTATCTACTCAGACTCGCAATGTACACAGACGGACCAGGAAGAGAGAGAAGACAGAAATGTACACCACACATTTCACTTCATCCAACAGCTTAAAGTTAGCTGTCCGCCTCTCCCACTACTTTCTCTCCTTCCTCAATGAGTGGCAGATAGACAGAGGGGAAATCTCCTCTACTTTGCATACTAAGAGAGCAATTCATTGGATAGGATCACGTGTGCATTTCGAATGGGAAAAATGGTGGGTATAGCACCACTTGGTCGCTCTATATCCCTATCTCCATAACAATAACGATGGGAAAGTGTAATAGAATATTTGTAATCTCCCCGCCTCTGTCATAACAATTCTCAAAATTTCGATAGACTCACAAAAAAGCCGTCTCAGTAGCATACACTATCAAGAGACTAGTTGTCAGTTCACCTCTTTCCCTCTCGCTTCTTTTATGAGGATATACCTATATATCTGCCCATACCATCCAAACTTAGCGCATAATATAAATTTTGAGCCCACGCAACTTGTCTTCCCATATCATATCATATCTTATCTTATAGATCAAAGTCGGTCTTTTCTTTTTCCTTAGCGACGAAAATTCAATTCTGAGAATGAACGAAATTTCAAAGTACTAGAACTTTCACCGTAGACATAGCATTGCGTTGGGAGGCTTGCTGATGAATGCATCCCATTTTTGTTGAGAGTCAATTAATAAGATAACGATGCAGCACTCACATTTTTATTGTTCGTATGATCAAAGAGATTGAGCTGCTGTATTTATTGAAAACTTGTGAAGATGAGTTTTTACCTTGGGTGAAACGGGAACGTGTCTATTTTTGAGACAGCAGACTGCATAAATAAAGTGAACGTATACACCTGAGGTTAGAATAATAGTAGACATTAAGGGAGGTGTTGAGCTAGGAAATGTGAGGAAGGAGATAACAACTGGAATAGGAACACACTCAGGTGGGGGATAATGGGCGCTAAGAAAGTTAGTGAAAGCAGAGAGAATAGAAAAATGTAGAGTGTATTTTAGCTTCATAATGGAGCTGGAATGATAATTGAGGTCAGAGGGAAAGAGGAGGGGAGAGTGGACCGGAGGGGATACGAGAGTTGAGACTCCATCTGATTACCCCACAGCAACTACAACTTCCCACCTTTATGCTTTCCCTCTCTCCCTTTACTGGCCTGTTTTACGTAAATCACCAGAAGCAAAGCAATTTTCCGAGTCGTTCTCTGGGCTGGTTTGACTCTGGCGCCGGTTTTGGTCCTGGCACAGGTGCTGATGGAAAATAGTTTGAAAAAGTGTTTTGTGTTCGGGACGAGGATTGCTCCGTTTCTGTTGAGAAGACGCCGCTCCCGCTACAAAATAGAGGCCTCCTCTCAGAGTAATAGAAAGCATAGTGAGTAGAAGTAAGTTTGGATAGGGATCCCCAAGTGAATCATGTAACAAGGTTGTCTTGCAATTGTATTTGCAAATTCCATGTTACAATCCTCTTACACATGTCATCTCCATTTAGACTCACACAACCACTAAAGTCTCCATGCACAACCTCCCTCACCGCACCACAACCACCCCAACTACATGATGTACATACCCAAAACAGTACTCCTCGTCCTCTACCTGTGTCACGCTTTATTAACTCTCACATAATTTCCCATCAGCTCTACTCAGCGCTCCCAGGTCTGACTCGGGATCGACTTGACTTCATTGTCATGTATGTACATTGTGGGGCAGGAGTAGGAGCATAAGTGTGAAAGTCATTGAAGAAATGTCATATGAGGAAACGTCTCAATGTCAATGTCAAAGTAAAACTAACTTGTCTCCTTCCTCAGAGTTCAATTTGTGGATTAGTTAACTTTACAAGGTGAATAAGATCAAGTGGGACAAGGGTGCTTGGATGACCGGCTACTTTCACTCTTCCAGCTCATAACCTTATGTCCATCTCAAAAACACGCAACTCTAGTCTGAAAGAAATATTTCTCTTAGGTGACTTTTCTCATGTTCCTCTTGTACCCACACTTTCAAAGAAACCCCCCCAGAGTCTACTTTAGCTCAGCACATAAGCTCATCGTGAGAGAGAAAGCTCGAGGAGAAAGTAAATGACTTGTAGGGCTTCGTGCAGCTGTTGACAGCAGGGAGTTCCACCTACTCACTCACACTCACAGTGCATAACAAATAGAGACAATGCTATTCAAAATGCGTCAAGTTCAAAGTTACCTTCTTCATTATACTTTTTTTCAAGCTATTCAGCATGTGGGTTATGGAGCCATTTTACCAATACCACTTTCACCACACCATACCATTGCAGTATGCTAGATGTTCATTTTGAGTTCTAAAAATAATATTACTACGCATACTTTATCTCTAATATACTTGTGAAAAAATTCAGCAGCATCAAGCAAGATCTTCTGTTCGTCATCCGTATCTAACCGGCCACCATATAGTCACAGTTGAGATCATGATTATTTAATTCCGTTCTCTATAAAAACTTTCATTAAAATTGCATTCAAGTCAACTCACAACTTTTTTATACAAATAACTTTCTTTTCAACTTTCTCCAAAGCTTTCAACCAAGAATCTTCATTAATGTTTTCTTCCATCATTTTACTGTTTAAACTCAGTCTGAGTCAGAGTCATGAGAATGGAAATGGACTACATTTTTATCATTAAACCAAGCATACGTTGATTTTTGAAACTATCAATACACAAAAGGATTATGAGTATAACAAAAAGAAGCTTGTAGTCAATTTTGTATATTACAATAAAAATTGAGGATCGTTTTGCCTCAAATATTCTTACAAAATTACTTTACCATCCCATTATTTAGTAATCATCTAGGCAATGCAAAAGACATGCAATTACCCTAGGAAATTGGGAAAATGAATGAAATGATTCATTTCTTCTTTTTTAATCACAATGGGCTATAACACTGATATAAAACTTTACCAAAATGTGCAATTTGTCTGGTGTTGGATGGCAGAATGACAATAATGAAGGAAAGTTTTGTTTTCACCAAAACAAACAATAGAATTTTAATTTAAGAGTTTCTCTTCATGAATTAATCACATTCGAAGCTTCTTCACCGTCTTGGTTTTATCTTTTTTTCCGAGGCTTAATATTCTCTTGTGGATGAGTCTCATATCGTAGCCATCAACTTCTTTCTTCCCTTTCTCTCTCTATCTCTTTCGCACTCTTTCGTTTCTGTAATCTGTAAAAGAAAACGAAAACGAAGAAATCGAAAAAGAATAAAAATGCATATAAATGAATGTCAGGGCTCTCCTACATCCACTCAAATCCGATATCCTATGTCTGATCCTCAGATGAGGGAAAAGGATGAAATAGAAATTGAGGAAATAATAGAGGACGAGAGTGAGAGAGAGAAAGTATTGAGAAGGAATTTTGAAGAAGCGAGTTTTTTTTTAAACCATTCGTTTCTTCCCTTTTCGTAGTAGAGAAATGAAATCCATTAGTTGAGAAGAGGGAGAAAGTAGAAGAGACAAGTTTTTGAATTTCTTTAGGGAGCTTTAGCAAGCATAAATCGATTAGTGTAATTGCATTCGGCAGGCATTGAGAATGGTTGAATGCATTCCTTTGGATCCATTCATGAACTGAGCCGAAGGAAAAGAGTTCCGTTAATCTGTTTTTTCATCCCAAGGAGCACATCGGGGTCATTAGAACTTGTAATTTCATTCCTTTCTCTACTCCTCAACGAGCACAACAACCCAAAGACGCCCGACCTTCTCTTCACTTTCACTCCACTTTCACTCCACTTTCACTCCAGCTAAGCATACAAAAACACTCCTAAGTTGTCCATCTTTCTCCCTTTCCCCCTCTTGTTTTCACCCTATACCCTCCTCGCTCCCTACTTCATCTCTTCTCCACAACACCTGTTTAATTTAGTTTTTAAATGTAAATTCTTTTATTTGTTCCGTTTGTTTTTCTACCAGCAACTTTGTACTACAGTTAGTATCAGGACTAACAATAATAGTGAGTAGGAATACAATTGTATACCCACACTATTATGAAATTTAGACAAGAGAAAATCGAGCTTATTACTTCCTCTCTCATGTTCCATTTTTACCACTTACATAAAACAGAAAACTCAAAAGAAAAAAACACAAGTAAAACTAGATTGAAAGGATTCTTTTTTTTTGTGTGCAAAATTTTAGAATGCAAATACATTATTGAAAGGTAGTAACTTTTGTGGACACACAAAAATTCAAAGTAAATCATCAAAAGCATATTCGTGTCAAGTTACGTCTCTTTTCTATTATATTCTGGCCACAAACAGATGGATCCATACGCGTTGCTATGCGATAGTATGTACAAGCACTGAAACAGAGAAACACATTCTTTTAATTTTAGATATATGTACATATTGGTATCAACTTTCACCTTTACTTTCAAGTTGTTCCTTCTTAGAAACAGGGAATATATAACCAACCAGGTAAACGTGTCTTTCTTGTAGTTCCCTGGAATGAGACGTACAGAGATATGGGGAAAGTAGGACACGTATAAAAGAAAACTTAAATGTCACTAAGCTGTCATTCTGTCATTGATGTCCTTATGTAAATTTGCACATATTCCCCATGTACTAAATTACGGTCCGAGATTAGATCAGAACCCGTCCTTGAAAATTTCTTATGTAAACTTTACAATAAAGTTTCTGTGGGTGTGTGAGCGACCTACCCAAAATGCGTAGGATGTCAATTACAATCTACAGCATGCTTGCAAATGTTAATGATGCTTTCCTTGTAAATCCTTGTTAGTTGGTGATAAAAGAGATGAATCGATTGGGAATGATAGTAGATCTCTCTCATGTATCCGTACAAACGATGAAAGATGCTCTGGAAGTCACGCGAGCTCCAGTGATCTTTTCCCATTCTTCAGCTCATTCGTTGTGCAACAGCTCCCGTAATGTGCCTGATGACATCCTTCGACTGGTCGTAAGTATATTTTCTCCATTCAGTTTGATTATTAGTACAACTGTCACGGAGCTATATTTCCAGGACGACGCACAAGTAAATTATTTCTTGGAAAATTTCAACAAAACTCCAAAGAATAGAAAGTCTCTCCCATGGCAAATAACTGAAAATGATTTTTGAATAACCTTGTCAATAAAAAGAGAAAGTATATGGCTTGTGAGTGATTTTAACATTGACTTTGACTTTGAAATTTCAGAGCTCGAAAGGAGGGATAGTGATGGTAAATTTTTACAACTATTTTATCACCTGCAATGAGTCAGCCAGCATCAGCGATGTCATTGGTAAGTAGTTTTTACATTTATTAAATTACTGATTTGTTATCTTGTAGTTAGCACACACTGTAAGCATCTTCACATGTTTTTATTTTTGTTTACACACTTCAGAGAAAAAAAGTATGGTTTTTAAAAAATGAAAATTATTAAAGTTTTGAATGTGAAAAGGGTAGTGAGAATTTGGTAATATGCGGTGTAGGGTGTAGGAATACTTGATTACAAAATTGGAAAAGCATCTGGTGAAAGTCGGTTGTTCACAATGCAAGTTTTGTACTTGGACGGTCGATGGTCTTAGTCGTACTCGTACTCGTAGTGCCTCACCTAACCTAAGGAAGACTGTAGTTCCGCAAATTCCTTGAGAATTCCTTGCAATAAATTCCTATTTGAGTTAATAGCTAAGATGAAGAAATGGGAATGACTAAGAAAAAACTTATCTCTGAGCGCCACCATACATTTTAATTTACATCGTATTTGTTGTGAAGTTGAGAGCTCTGTGGTTAAATCTCCTTTGCACACTCGAACCAGACTACCGAGGAAAGAGCTCAGACTTGAGCGAGCGAGAGCAAAATTCGAATTTATACTTTTTACACACTAAAGCACAATTCAAGCCCTAAAAATTCTTTAGTTCTTTCTTTGCTCAAAATATAAGACGTAAAATTGGGCAGTTAGCATATACATAATACAGGAGTGAAAGACACTTTCCTTACCAGCTCAACATAGTTACGGTTGTTCGTAATTTTGTGGTGAAAGTTGTACATGATCGAGAAAAAGTGTTTTTGCAGCCAGAGTACCATGTCACCTTTTCCAAAATTTATCCCTCTCTGAAATGCATTCGATTTTCTCTAATTCTCTACAAACGTGATTTCCTATATAGCATAACACTATGACTACAAATGTACGACTACAAAGTGGGAAAGGAGAAAAGCGCGACAGTGCTGTGGAAAGTTAAGAATTTTTCTAGTTAGAAATAGTAATTAAATTTCAAGGCGGAATTTAACAAGTATTTCTTCTTCTAATTCCAAGCCCATTCAATCTAATTCTGAAGTGAACTCGAGTCCTATTGTGGACAGATAAAGTATCCCATAAGCAGTGTACCAACTCCATTTGCTCATGATTGCAGCGATGCGAGCTCAGCGCAGTATATCAAACTTTGAATCCCTAGAAACGTCTTAAATTTCAAAATCTACTTCCAAGTTTGAATGCTCTCTTTCCTTGAGAAAATTCCAATTCGGATTTGGATTCGGATTTGGAACTGTAAGGTAGGCTCGGAGAGTAAGTTTAGGATTTGCCAAATCTTATTCTTAAAATTCCACCGAGTTATATACTATATGTGCAACCAAATAGGGAAAATATGTCCAGCACCCGCAGTTTGTAAACATCATCAAGGGCAGCAGTAGCTCGCAAGTAGGAATTATATATTATATCCAGTCAAACTGGAAGTGAAAGTTTTTGGACAACTTAAACTACGTCTTTCCTTTTTTTGAATAGTTCTAGTGAGTTTATCTAAAATCATGAAAAAAAATTAATTTAGGAGAAATAAAGGAGGGTACAATCAATAAGAAAGTAATTAATTTTAAAAAGAAAAAAATACTGGTCTTATTTTTTATTGCTTTTCTAATTATTATTTGAAGTAACTTAAGACAAGTTTCTTTACAATAAAAAGATAAAACAGTAAAAAACAATTCAATAAGATGTATGACCAGAAAGACGAAGAGTTTTGGATAAGTTTTAAAATAATTTTTAAAAAATCTCGTGTTGATTGTCATTGCTTCATTTTTCTTCTTGTAATTCAAACTTAGCTCTCTCGCACATGAGTCTTATAGTTCTATGATTGTAAAATTATTGCTAGAAAATATACTAAAAGGCAAGAAGGGAGGGGGGGGGGTTTCTTATGATTTTGTATTAAATTTTGTATATTGCAAAAGCCCGTTTTATTGTACCGTCCTCAAGATAACATTTTTAAATGGTTTATCTCTATCTCCTAGCTAAATAGAAATTCCACTCGTTTCTGATTCTGAACTATGGGGGACTCAAAAGTTATGCTATAGTGAAAGGCTGAACTAACCAAATGTAAATCTGAAAAGCCATGGTAAAAGTCAACATTTGAAAATGGAATTAGAATTCCAACATTTTATTCATGACTGCATGTAAAATTAAATTTCTTTCCATTTCCATGCGTCAAAATTCCAAAAGTCTTGTGACTTTATTAATTCAATTTTTGAGAGGAAATTCGGGAGCCCTTAAAAGCTTCAATGAACTCGTTACATGGCGAATCAGATTTTGGAAAAGTATTATTCCTAAAGTAAGAAAAAAAGAGAGAGAAGAAGTCGTTGACTGAGTTAGTCCATCCAATCCTTTAAATGTTACATAACCACTATACCCACATACAACTTCATCTTGACATTTTTTTTTGAGTTTTGAATTGAACGCACACACATAGTTATCCCACATTCTAGACCCCGAGCAGACTGAATTATCTACTTTTACACGCTACTTACACAAGGGCTAGAGAAAGCATTTCCATCATTTCCAAAATGTAAGTTTTGAATTTGATGGTTAATTAAGAATTCAAAGTTGGATGTTAGTGTTTCAGCCTCATCTCAATCTTTTTGAGGAAAATCCAAAAGTCATATATTTCTTGTCAGTCAACAAATTATGTTATATAATTTGAAGCGTATAGAAAAATATTAAATTCAATTTAAATTGATTTTCTGTCTCCTTTTCCTACAAACTAAATACATTACTGATTTTAATTTCAAATTCCCTGGGGGTACAAAGTCTTAAGAAAGAAGAAAGTACACTTTCCATACTTTCTCCCTTGTTCCTTTTATTTTCTCTACATATAGCTTAAGTGAAAGGCTAATCGAGTTCCACAAGCTAACTACCCCATTATCAAATTAACAACACAAAATATTACATTGTGTACAATATTGCTTGCTTTGCTTTTAAATACTCTATTTTAAAAAAGTAATCTTCACAAGATAAACTTCATTAAGGATTAAGATTCTTCATTCTATTTACATTCTATCATACACAATGAATATATAAAATTGAAAGTTACTTTTATCGTGCTCAATTACTAAATGGGAGTTATATGAAAGTCATGATGTGCTAATTGCCAGGCCAAACTGTTACGCTTGAGTACAGAAACATGCATCAGACCATTTAGCAGAGATGTTTAAATTGATTGTGGCACAGTGTACAAATATACAGCGCATCTCTCTCCATCCTTTTCCCATATTTTGGGATTTAGGATGTGTACTCGACTTCAAAAACTTCAAGTTGAAATCTAAGAAAGAGAAAAGCGACCCGTGAGTCAACTAAAGTCATCTCTTGGTTTTTGTATGGAATACTTTAAATAAAGACAGCGAAAGGAAGGGACGGAATTGAATTGATGCTACACGAGTGTGCAGCTTAGTCTTCCATAAAGACTACAAAGAAAGCAAAAAGTTTAGTTGAGTGAGCGTTTATTTGTAAGTAGAGAAAGTTGTTGGGGAGAGAGAGGAATATGTTCCCTGAATATTTATATTTTCTCACAAGGTACTCCTCATCCTCCTTCACAAATGTGCATCTCCTCTACCTCCATCTCCATCCCCACTGTCTCCATAGCTATGCACTGTCTACTATATCTATGTAGAATTGTAGACTACACAAGGACGCCAAATTCACTCCACTACCATCCACTACCATCCACTACCATCTCTCCACATCTTCATCTTCATGTACATTTGATTAGCCCAATCTCCAGTCCCAGCTTCCCAGTTTTCATCTCGTCCATCACTTTATCAACTTACATATTATTATTCTCACCATGATTTCCTGTTGAAAATTCGCAAATTATTTAAATAGGCTCAAACTGTAAAATTAGGAGACAGACGTCAGACTGCAGAGCTTTCGTCCGCCTTTCTTTTTCTTTTTGGAATTATGATAAAAAAAATCCAGAGTTATAATATCTTTGATGCTGAAGCTGAAATTGTATCATTTCCTCCTTATAAAGAAGCCTTGTAAAACTGGGACAATGGTATAGGCTATGTGATGTGTGTCTGTGTAGTCTGGAGTCTGTATAGTGTAATTGTGTCTTGTGCAGAGCCTGCATCTTTATCATGATGTGTTGGGAAAGGAATGTAGAAATGCAAAGTTGGAGAAAGTAGGAGTAAAAATAGTTGAATTGAAGAAAGGGGAAACTATGTGAGACATAAGCTGGCATGAAATGATTGAATGCAATAAACGGACAGTTGGTTGAATCTTGTCAAAGGATCAAACAAAGCAAAGATCAAAAGCGCATATACATGACGTCTTGTTCTTTTTTCTCCCTTTCTCCTCTCTAACCTCAGTCTCTCTTTTATTGCATTAGACGCTCAACATTCGAAAAATATCATATTCCTCAAGACAACATCCACATGGACATACATATGTACTCCTTCCTGCTCTATACGATCACTTACTTAAATGGATATGAATATGGATCACGGTCACAAACTACATGCACAAAGCACATAAGCATATTATTCCAAGGCTCATATATAGAAAGCATTTTGTTCCTTTTCCATTTTATATTTTCCGTCTTCCAGCCATTCAAAATAGTCCTCCCTGCTTACATCGCATTCACTTTCACCAACACCATTATTACATAAAAGGAGAGCGTCATGTGAGCTCATGCTTTGTAGCCACGTCTCTGTCTCCGTCTATTGTTACACGCAGAGATGTAGACTCGTACCCATGTTGATAGTCATATCACCGAGAATTACATCAAAATTGATCTAATATTTCCGTTCCCGTACATACTAAATTCTGTCCAGCTCAATATTTAAAATGAGAATGTTGATATTTTTTGTCCACATTTCCCAAAGAACAAAGATTTTATTTTTACCATGGTCATCATAGCTGTAGACGCCTCCACGCGCCTTTACTTACAGGGCAAAAAATATAAGATGAAAAGTGAAAGTATTCAAAAGTTTTAAAACATCTCATGTGCGTGGTGATGATAGCTGTATTCATTTCTTGTGATTCAGTTAAGTGAACACATTTTTTAAAAGAGAAAGCAAAAAATAGAGAGAAATTTGAGCGTGTGAAAAGATGCTACGCATTTTCTTTGGTGACTCTGAATATTCCATTGGCATTCCAGAACATCTAGCCAGAAAGCCAGCCTAACTTTCAGATTACTTTCTCCTACTTTCCCTGGTGACTATAGAGCAAGATAAAGATAGGAGCTAGGAAGGAGAGGGAAGATGCGACCGCTACCCATGGGTATACGATATAAAATGTGAACTATTTGGGATAGATCCTCTTTAGTTGGACTCAGTTCATCTTCATATGCATCCAGTGAAGGTGCATACATTCCGGTATTATATGTAGCCAGCTTTACACAAGACAAGACACAAGCCGGGAGAGAAGTAGTAGTATAGGTGTATGGACTCTGGATGTGGATGTGGATGAGGATGTCTGAAGGTCTATAGATTGGAATAAGTAAACTTGACAGACTTTCACCGCTTTCTCCGATAAAACTATGACAGGATACATTGTCAGTCTATCAAGTTATAACAAGCTCCACTGAGGATAAAAATGCAATCGTTATCCATAGGATGCTTCAAGGCTTTCCAATTATCGACAAAAATGTAGCTCAATCTCTAACCAGCAATAGCTACTTCTTCTTCCGTTTCTATTGCCTCGCTCGTATTTTTTCCGAGCCCAAAACGAATTGACTTAATCTTCCTACACGCACTTTATGAATCCCTCTAAATAACCTCTTCCTCATTTTTTCCTGGTTTATTTCTCCCTCCCGTTTTCTTTCTCATTATGATACTTGGCACTGCACTGAGCACTCTTCATTCTCCCCTATTATTTTGATCCTATTGTACTAAACTCCACGGGTTTTCCCACGGTAGACCTCCATTCTACATTACGTACACAATCCGTTCCCGCTCGAAGACTTGGACTATCTTTGTTGTCGGGATTGTTACTTTATATGTGGATTGACTTTGTAAGCCAGAGACGAGACTGCGACCATGAGACTGTCAGAGGATCGGGACTTTCTCCCGATGGCTAGTCTTTAATTGCAGACAAGGGACCATTCTTAATTCAATTGAATTTATAATTAATGTGCTTTTACTACTACAGGAAAAGCTTATCTCCCAACTAAATAGCTGGGTGAAAGCAACTTTCCATTCCAGCACCGTCATTCCGTCATACATTCAGATCATATATAAAAGTTTAAGTCACGTCATTTTTCTCTTCTCAAGTGCCTCAAATACTGTAACTCTATGTTGTATTATTATTATTCAGAATGGGTTGAGCAAAAAAAAGAAGAAAAAGAATGAAGTGAAGAAAGGATAAAACTTTGACCCTGAATCAAAATTTTACCTGAGCTTCAAGCATAGTGTATAAAAATTCCTAAAATGAATTATTCATCGGTTTATGTAAATAGTGATATTGAAATGCCTTTGAAAAATTGATGGAGAGACGACTCAAGTTGTGGCAAAAGGCAAAAAGAAAAAAGTTAAAGGGGAAGTTCTAGGCCTAGGCCATCGAATTTGCCGCCAAAGAGTATTTTATATGCAGAGCTAACAGTTCTTCTAAAGATAAATTAAAATGATTATCATATACTCACGATCAGAACGGAGTATTTTGAAGTGTACACGCAGAACGTGAAATTGGGATTTAATTTTTTTCAGATCATATCAACCATATCAAGAGTGTTGCTGGTGTGGATCATGTGGGAATTGGAGCTGGTTTCGATGGAATTAACTAGTAAGTCTTCGTCCTCGTTACATTCATTGCATTTTAGTTTTATTTTCTACTTTTATTTTGACGAGTTTTCAAGTTATTTCTTTAAATACAAAGACTTGGGCTCTTTTGTCCTTTTTTAGATACACAGGAGAAATAATTTAGTTTTACTTTTACTTGTGGTACACTGCTTAGTAATTCATGTTCGTTTGATATGTGTGCTACTTAATCAGGCACGTGGAACGTTGTGGTTGCGGCCAGAGCCACATCAAAATCGTTCAATGTATTTCAAGAGTCCAGGAATAGCCTTATCTTTTATAGAGTTTTTTCTTTTTGCGTTTTAGAATCAAAAACTATATAGTAAAAAAAATAGTAAAAAGCATTACGTATTAAATAGTTGAGCCACTTTCTTCGTCAACAAAAGAAAAAAGAGCCCCTTGTCATGATGTGTCATGACCCGTTTTAATGATGAGTTGAGAGGGAAAGCAGAGGATATAGGTAGTTGTAATGAAATAGCATCAAGTAAAACATCATTAAAGGTTAGTTTACAGCCTCATAGGCCCCTACGTTCCTGTAGGCTCCTTTGTATAGCCTTTCGCTGAAAGAGGAGACAGCGAGTGAGAGATAAAGGTGAAAGGTAGGCAAGGTAGGCAATTAATAGAGGATGACAAAGTTTCCGTTTCTGTGTACTAGATTCAAGAATTACACTCATGTCTTATTATTAAGCTAAGGGAAAAATGGCAATCACATGATATTTCAAAAAAGTAAACCATATCCCACACACTTTCATCTTTTCGTCTAAATAACATACAATCATTACTTGGAGAAAGCAAAAACTTTTCCCATTTAATCAATGACCTCGTTCTTTTTAATAATACGAAATTTCTTTGTGCATTTGTCCATAGTACACCACGAGGACTTGAGGACGTCTCAAAGGTAAATTAAAAAATTTGAAACTTCTAAGCATAAACAGAAACAGAAATGGGAGAACCTAACCTTTCTGTTTATATGAATTAAAAAACAAAAATAAATCCAACTAATAATTATTTTATTCCCTTTCTTTCCAGTACCCAAATTTGTTCGCAAAGCTATTAGAAGATGCAAAATGGACACCAGATGACTTAAAAAAGTTGGCTGGACTGAATTTTCTCCGTGTATTTCGTCAAGTGGAGAAGGTAAGTTGAGTTCAATTTTATACTGTCGACCACCCAATTGTCGTAAGGCTTATCAAACTTGTACAATACTCTTCCCCGCCCCTCTCACGCATTAGTTTTCTTGAATCTCCTTTGATTGATTTTAGTTGTTTGAGAAAAAAAATGTTGGGCTTGGAAAGAGGCCATGATGATATGCGTCTGGTTGCGGGATGTGCGATGGATCGGATGAGTATTGGAAAGTTTTGAGCTTGAGCTTATATGAGAAATATTACTTCTTCCACAGTCTTCGTCTCTCACTCACTGACTGTATCATGAGAGCCTTTCTGAGAAAAACTAAGCGAGCCTCTCTAAAATTGAATCCTCCCAGCATCCATCCATCCATCCGTCCATCCAACATCTAAATCATCATCATTCTCCTTTTCTCGATTCCTTCAATGCCATTCCATTCTCCCATTCCATGTAGTCTCAATGCATGTGTTCACGTATCATCATCCATTCCCTACTCTCTGTACATGTACACACACTCTCTCTTTCTGCGCCCAACTTTCTCCATTTCTACTTGAACCCCAGTACCAGTACCAAGCCACACTTTTCCTCCAGCTTCCTCCTGACCACTGCCACTAGATCAATATACATGGGAAAACTTATAGAAATCCTCTTTTTTTTTTCTTCTAAGCCGATCCAGTGGCCTATATGATAGCCACTTCCATCAACTAAACCAACCAACCATCCATCCAACCATTAGTTAACGTTCAAACCTCGATTTCTGAATCCTTTAAACCAAGATCCTCAAAACCATAAAGTCCTTCCTCTCCCACCTCACTACTACGCTCCACCATTACGTATACTAATATTGATATATTCCAAAATCCAAACCTAATTTTTTAGAGCCTCTCCTCTCATTTTTTAGCTTCCTTTCTCTTTTTGTCTTTTTTTGTCTCTTAGTTTGCTCGCGATTTAAACAAAACAGTTTATCTTCTCTAAACTTTTCAAAGCCCTCAATGACCTCTAAGCCTTGGCTCGGCAGTCAAAGTAAAAAGTATGAGTAAGACATATTTTTAAGTTTTTACTTTCTTTATCGGAGACGGGACAATGTACAAAAAAGTCCGGGGAAAATGTCTTTGTGAGTGGAAATAAGTGAGAAAGCTCGTTTTTGGGTGAAGAATAAAATTTTAGTTGGGTGAAAGTAAAAGTCAGAGCTGGGCTTGGGTATTGGTTACACTTACAGGCAGTGTCAGAGTTTCAGTTTCAGTGGTTCGACAGATACGAATGAGCCTGGGGGAAAGTGTTTAATGTTTTTGATTTGTTCAATGTTATGTTAAAGGTTCGAAATGAATGGAAAATGGCGGCAGTTCAACCCGTAGAAGGTTTGATCCCCAGCAATCTTCTCGAGGGACATACTCAGTGTGTTTATGTGGGTTCATGATACGGACCCATCTATTCTCCTTAATTAACCCATTTACTTTGTACTCCCCCCGCTACTCTCAAACACTACTACTACTACTACTACTACTAATACTACTACTAATACATACAACCAACTTTCTCCATCTCTATCTTTTAAACATACACGAGGACCGGGACGAGAACAGCATGAACAATTTCAACATGGAGCACATATTCACACTTTAAATCTAATACCAACTAAGCCAACCAACCAGCCAACCAAACTCAACTTCACTCAAGCAAGACGCAGAAGAAAAAAAAGGATGGGGGAATGGAAGGACGGGAAACTCAAGGCACACTAAGGTGGTTTTTTTTGTGGCATTTATTTTCCCAGATAGATTTTCATTCACACAATTTCTATTTATGTTAGGCAGTAGTGCTTTCATTTCCCATTACAACCACCTCTCATTATCTCCTCTCCTCCCGTCCACCCTTGTCGCAACACTACTTTCTCTCGCCGCCTGTCCCCTCCCTAGCAGTGGTCATCCTTATTTATGTGATTTAGTTTTGGGACAAATTTACAAACAATTGTGTACGTATAAGTATAGCTCACTACCACTACAGTTACTACACCTATGAAAAAGTTTACTTTCTCCAAAAGATTCAAGAGATAGCCAATCTGCACCATTACACTCTCAGACTCAGCCCATTTCAGTTAATTAATTCACAAGTCTACAGGGTCAGTTTTCTCCAATTTTCCAATTTCCCTCTTTCCAATTCTGTATCACACGAAGCAACACACTAATTTTTTCTGCATAGGTTAAAGTAGAAGGTTAAATACATATAGCTTCTTTTCCCAACTCACTACTCCCCAGTTCCAATCCAAGCTCAACAAACCATCAATACTAAAACAATGTACACACCAAACCTGCTCTTGTCACCAATACATCTTACAGCTATAGATACATTTGGACACACGAAGAGAAAGCGTTCAATGTTTAAAATACGGCTGGGATAAATACACAATTAAATGCATAATCACGATTACAATCTAAATTCAAAGATGGATTAATTTGAGACAAGTCAGATGCTCAACTGTGACAAAAACAATTTCATGTTTGACAGGACGAGGACAGAATAGAGGAGAGCAGAGAGCGGAACGAGCCTCTTGTGTAAATAAAAGTGAAAGTATGGAAGGATAGTTTGCGTGTCTCTGCGTGAGTTACAAAGTCCCAGAGTGACATCAAGCTCTCCATTTATCACCACAAAGTACTCTGTAGTTACTTTCTCAATACGAATTTAAATGAAGGAGACTTGATGTGATGGGGAAGATCACTGTATCTTAGATTTGGGCTCGTTGAGTGCAAAACACGGACAAGAACAAGATCCACTCTCCACAGCCCACAATGCAGTACAATGTCAATGTGAGTCTAATTCAAAAGCCTCTACAAGATGAGACAGCAAACCAACTTTGGGTCGATCAACTTTCTCCCAGCCTCAAGATGGAAACTAAAGAAAGCATAGTAATGGTGCATAGGGATACTTTGACTGTGACAGTTTGTGATTTTGTTGTGTAACGATGCAATTGCATTGACATTCTCCCTTCATATGCTGAGCCGTGGATGTCGATATAATGGAATGGGATACAAGATTTGGATCCTCAATGAAACGAGTTCATGCAGACGACAAATGACCTGTCATCAAAAAAGCTTTAGCATTATTCCCCCAGATTACTGAAGAAGATCTCCTTCTAAATGGAATCTCTCCCACTCCTACGAGCGAGCCTCGCTCTTGTGCTCTGTTGTGTTGTTGTTGTTGGTGGTGGAGAATAACAACAACAAAATATAAATTTCACTTCGTGTTTACTGTCAACAGCTTTCACCTCTTATCCATGACACAGAAAAACCGAGAAATGGCATTACTACACAGAGGACAGAAAAATTTCATAGGAAATCCAAGGTAGAGAAAATAGAATTGGGAGAAAGTTAGGACGGGCGTAATTTTCTTTCTCATGATGGGGAAGATGATGATGATATGATGTGGAAAAAAGGAAACTCAATATGCATGTGTCTTCGTTTATGAGGCTCAAGTGAACCTGAAAGTAGACTCTAATACAATTCCAACATTGGAACTGTCATTACTTTTCTCATGAAAGAAAGCACATAGCAACTCATACGTAGCTTCTAATGTGGAGTGTGGAGTGGGGATATTGGAAACAGTAAACCTTCCTTTTTTTCTTCTTTCTCTCGGGGAGTGAAAGAATGTTGATTGCGTTTGGGGTGGGAAGTGGAAGTGGGGATTCTTCGCGACGTGGCTCTGTCACCCACTCCTCTAAAAAAGGAGAGAACAAAGAAGAAATGTATTGCTACTACTTGGACTTGACTGGTTTTCATCTTGTTACTTTTATTCTTCATAGGACATGGGAGAGTCAATTTCTAATCTTTTAAAAAAGTATGTAAGTACAACTACAGGCCTTCGTCCCACTTTCTTTCTTTCCTTCTTTCTTTCTTTCTGTCTTTCTACTTGACTTCTCCCAATGAAAGTTCCTTCATTGTAAAGTCGATATTTTTATTTTTCTCCCACACCCCAAGACAAATGACGTCCAAATAAAATCGTGTCACACTCGCAGTAATTTTTGATTTTGTGTGTATTTCGATCGTCAAAAATCATATACGTAAAAGTGACAGAATGAAATCTCAACATGGCTTTCTAGTTCCAATGAAATGAATATCTGTATTTCACAATAAAACCAAAAAATAAAATTGAAGATACTCCAGCTTTGAAATTTTGTGAGAGTTCCTAAAAAAATATAGCAAAAGTGAAAGTACTTGGTTTACTTTCCCTCTCCCTCCCTCCCTCCCTACTCCTTCCCAGAGAATAAACTACAATAATATCTAAATCAAAAGTAAGTAAATGAAATGCCCTAGATTCTCAAACTAAATTGTATTATCGTACAAATCAAAAGACTAACTGTTTCTTCTTCTGAAGCTTACATAAAAAATAACAGACTAAACTAACTAAAAAAGTTGAAGTCCAAATTAATACTTCCCCCTTTTCTTTCCCTTATAAATCTTGAGCTGAACATTAACAATAATTTTGAGACTCATATGAAACATACGAGTGCAAGAGGCGGAAGTGACTCATAAAACATAACTTTATGAGTGTTAAATAAATAAAGAGTGTGTGCTCTGTCTCCCTCTGCTCCTATGCTGTAGAGTCCCTTGAGTGGGGGAAATATAAAGAGTAAGAATCATTAAAAGTACAATTAATTACAAAGTGAGGGAGACTATCTTGGTAATTTTTAATTAGAAACAAACTCTCTCGCTGGCTCACAAAAGTAATACAGTTTATCAAGAGAAATACAGAGGGAAAGAAAGGGAGCGGAAGTTGAAAGAAATAGATGACAATTATGTTCATGTGCTCAAACTCCCTATCGTCCTCTCGTCTCAAGTGAAAGTAGTTTCCATAAATATTCGACACCATTCCATGAAAGTATAAAAGTGAAAATCATCTCAAAAACTACATCTCCACACATTATACATGAGGAGGAGGAGGACTACAAAGAAAGAAGGAGACGGAGACGAAGAAGGAGAGTTACCAAAATGTTTTGACAGCTCCAGTTTTTTTCGTTCCGGCTTCGTACGCCGTACGTACACGTTACGTTGAGAGCATGAGTGAAAGTTGAAGTAGAGAGTGGTGGTGTCTACTATCTCCTCTTCACAATCGAAATCGAGAGTATTAAGTGGGAAAAGTATATAATCGATAAAAAGGGAAAGGAACAACAGTGAAGAAAGAGTATGTGACTCTGTGAGCACATCTCATAAAAAAGTTTTTTTTCCTCCAGTTCCAGTGTACCTCTTTATATACATATATATATAATAAATACATATAGTTATATTTGATGTGCACTATGTGCTGTGAGTGTGAGCGTCGTACTCGTGGCAAAATGTGACTCTGTATTGCTGTGTATGAAGTGAAAGTGAATAATATTTGAGACTTTCATTATATCTGAATTTGTACTTAAGCCCAAAACAGAACCATTCCCGGGCGGACGTGTGTGCCAAAGGGAAAAATATTAAACAAAGTTAATGCTCACATTCACGTTCTTGCCCCATTGATGATGGTTTCTATTTTCCCAGTAGTCCACACACTTAACTTAAACCAGTTCCAGTCTCACTAGTGAAGGACCAAGAGTGAACATTGAACACGAGTGCGAATAACTACATTTGCGAGTGCCAATTCCAATGTCAATGACATGAACCTTGAGGAGAACTATTTTAACAATGTTGTTGACATTTGATACTTCCTCGTCTCTCACCATACACTTCCCCCGTCTTCCGTCGTCTCCCATCAAGACCCATTAATAACAACAGATTTTTTTCTGTCCGCTCCTGCATCGGGATTCTGGATTCTTATCCTACAGATTCCCTTGCGAGTGTGTGTGTGTTGTGTGTGAGGGTCTCGTCCCTCCCTCAGTGAAAACGAAAAGAGAAAGCAGCGAGTACATTTGTGATAAACTACTACTACTACGTATGCACATGAACTGATGCTGACTACTGAAATGTGGGATTTGAATCGTCCCTCACAATGACAATGACACTACAGTTACAGTGAAGTGATATGCTCAAATCTATAACTCTATTTACTCTACACAGAAGGAAAAAGGAAACCCATTCGGGGTAAATGTTCCAAATAATAAATGTACAGACAGTGAGTTGACGTTGAAGGGAAATCTCAGCCCTTTGTGCTTCGACATCCTTAAATTCATCTTATTCAATCCACACGACACACACACACACACACACACACACAATTCAAATATTTATAAATCATCACAATAGATACTACTGATATGAGACGGTTACCTGTACCGCGATATAAGGATAAATGTCATTTTCCAATAACTGCATCATATAACTGTAGGTTCATAATCTACAATCTACACTTTGTACTCAATATATTCTTGATAAGAATTAACAGAGCTTTTTACTCCCCACAGTCAATTATTCACACATAAAAACAAAGCTGATTTGTGGAGCCGTGCGTTCTTATCTTGTTGCTCGTCTTTGAATTAAAGTTTTAAAAAAAGTCGACTTTGATTTTGATGTCAATTAACTAAAAAAACTGCACGTAATTTATTACTATTACTATAAATAATGTTATCCTAATAACAAATGGATGTAGAACTTTGTAAAACCAAAACCAATGAACATACGTCTACTACTTGACTTAAATTGTGCGGAGTTGTGGAGTATGGGAAGTTGCGTTATTGACAATCCCAATTATTCAATTATTAAACATACCCGGCTCCGGCTCACATTAAATTCAAAATCATTTACGTACCTTTTAAACGTGAAACCCAAATCCAACGCAAACGGCTCCCCAACACAGCTGGAGCAACGGTGAAGATTTTTAAATTATTCATTGTGCATAAAATATATATAGAAAATAACGTTGTTGGATAAATTACGATTACGACAAATTTTATGGATTTCCCCATATACTATATATACGCATAAGTTTAATATATACATATAACATAGTATATGGGAATAAGAATGGCGGCATCCTCCTGCATCTATTATTAGTATTGTAAGAACAGCAATGCCAAAGGGTCTAGAAACTAATTAAAAATATATGTACATAATATATATCTAGAAGATACACAAAATCTGGTACTGGTAAATTCAATTTTTCAATGAGTGTTCAACACACACACACACACTCGAGAAGTTCAAGGAAATCCTTAACAAAAGGAAGGATGATTTCTGAAGTGGCTCCTCATCATTTGACTTTCTTTTATTTTTTGCTACTTTTTCTCGATTATTAGAAAATTCAAAATTGGTGTATCCTAATCGTACCACTCAACATCCAGTATCCAGAACCTACTGTAGGTCGTATAACTTCATTTCTTACGATTTTAGACTATAAAATGGACCCCGTTTGTAAATTTGATACGAGATTCAAAAATTTTCGTAATAATGTAAACATATATAATTAATTTGTAGATCACAATAATAAAAAAAATTGTATTATGACTTTCAGATTTAAAAAAGAGATTTGATGTAGCTGTAAGTATATGCGCTCACTGACTACTACTAACTCTCGCAATTACTACACTTGTGTTTACTCGACGTCTTCTTCCACATAAATTAGCTACATAACTACATACACTATGGAAATGGAATTGCTTCGTACTTTGTATAACTTAACAGCTTAATATAACATGAAAATAGAATTTTGTGACGTCACATAACTACTCACGCATTACGGCATTACTAATAATTATTGTTAATCTTACTACAAGTGTATTTGTACAATGTTAAAGAAACATAATAGTAGGCTAATCATGTAAATCAATACATAAATAATTGTGTGGTAATTTTTGGAATTTGGAGTTTGACAGAATAAATTCGGACTCTCGGATTTCGGGATTTGTAACGAATGAAAAATTATACTGTGCATATATAATATAGTACATTTATAAAAAAATACCAAAGGGATTTAAAGGGAAATGAGTGTAATAATGTTCTTGGGATAATGGAATAAAAAATGAAACTTCCTAGTAGTAATGCATATTACGTATTTAAAAAACTTTAGATTTAAAAAATTAATTTGTATATAAATTCAAAAATAAGGATATGACAGATATACCTATATATACCATACATATAATTATATACTATTATGTAATGTACAATGTAATAATTAAATAGGAAGTTTAACCCATTCTTATAGTGATATATACATATACTAAATAAATATTTAATTATACAGCTTAGGTACATTGAGTATGGACATTGATGACTATATAGACTTAAGTTGACTATAGGTTTGTAAAAAATATTATGAGTGACTAATAATAATTATACCATGCGGAAGGTTGTCATGTTAACCGTACAAATTTATCATAAATGTTGAAAAGTATGAATAATAAATAATAAAAAAAAAATTCAATAGCAAACACAAAGAGGAGGGAGGGGGGGGGGGGGAATGGGACGTGGGCGTACATACTACTTATACATGGCTAATTGGCAACTTGATAAAGACGAGATACGTATAAGGATATCATATTATTACTTATCTACCGATAAGAAAATGAGATACCCAAAACCAGAGCCGGAGCCGACGTGGAATTCCAATCCCCGAGAACCTTATTCCTTCCTTTGTTTCGCTTTCACTCGATTTCACCGCGGAGAGGAGACGGATGATACCGAGACCAAAGCAGGAGGAGCATCATTACGAAATCTAGAGAATTTAGCATTTGGAGTGCGACGAGAGAGAAAGTACTGTAGTAGAGGGTGTTGTAATAGAGCGTAGATAGACTAAACCCTCGGCAGGATCCATGGGAAACACTTCTCTTTTTTCCGTGAGCCTCTTCGGTTGTTCTTGTTTCTCGTGGAGAAAGAACAGGAGAAAGCGGGTGAGAGCGCGGAAGACAGTGGATTGGAGGTAGGCGGCTGGAAGGAACGGGAGTGAGAGCTGAAAAAAAAATTGAGCGTAGGTAGGTACATGTGTACGGCACGGCGTACGGCACGGCGTACGGAGGACGGAGGAGCGTACGTGTGTATTACTAATCCCAGAAGGAAGATAAAAAGGACAAGAGAAGAGGATACTTGAGTGGATGAAAGGAAAGGAATTCTTCATTGTGTCCGCATTTTTCATTCGGTTCGACAAGACTCAACTTCTGGCTTGACGGCGGTGAGGCTATAAATTACTTTATTCTTCAAGGCTACATTAATGGAAATCTCTTTGAGACATCATTCCATTCACCATTACAACTTACAACTACACAGACAAAACTACGAATCTCTTTGATTAAAAATACACACTCACTTTCTCTCTCGCTCTCTCCTCTCGTCCTCCTCCGGAGAAGATCGCTCGCATCGTCCCTCTCCTCCTCCGCCGAGCCACTCTCCTCACACAATCCACATCCAAACCAAGAGGCACGAGCGCTGAGACTCAGATGCCTAAAATCCTAATCCGTCTCAGTCTCAGTCTCAGCCCAGCTAAACCTAAGCCCCTCCAGCAGAGCAACCACACCTATATGTGTAGACTATAGACAGACACGCATTTCACCATCTCTCCCAGAATCCCCACATCCACCTTCATACTCATACATCCAATCTGGCACAAGCCCAGTTCCATGTGTCCACAATTAAAACAATGAACAGAATAAATAGAATAAACCCATTTTTCGACATTTCAAATATTTTTTTTTAAATTTCAAAAAGTTACGGTAAATCCAAGTAATTCCTTTAGTAGAACTGACTGGTAGACTTGAGCCAGATTCCATCTTCACCCGCGACATATGTAGGTACATAGTTTGCACATTCGATTTGAGCTCCACACAGTTCTCACAGTTGACTAACTTCAAATCCGAAAATCCGAACTTCCCTTCTTAATTTCTACCACAGGCATACGTTCATGCAGAGCTACAGGGTCCCATTAGAAATGTTTGAACTGAGCACAGGACTCAGCAGAGCAGAATCTGAAATCTGAAGTAAAGCTATGGGACCGCGGGACCGGGACCGGGACCGGGACCGGGACTTGTGGGAGAATTCCGGGATGAAAATAATGTAGCATGTGGATGATGCCTGAATTTTTCTTGTTCACCCTGACCTTTCCACAATGGGAAATGCTCAAGTGCTCCGGAGAATCCTCATCCAAAATGTAGCATGTGTCAAGTGTGAGGATGGGTTGAGGAGTGATTTTATGAGAATTACAACTTGTTTGAATACTCTTGTGTGGATTTTGGGCCTAGGTATGTAGACTGTGGGAGTCTAGTGGGGCGGACGGGAGGACGAGCGGTGTTCGGTGGACTGGGACCGGGACTGGCGGAGGTGGACGTGGGACGGATGGAGACAGTGAGTGAGGATGGGAGCTGGAGCTGGGAACGGTGAGTAAATAGTGGCGGGAGACTCCGGCTAAGATTTGGGCTTGAAGGTGTCAAAATGGATCGATGCCATGATTTGTGAAAGTTTTCAAGTGGAAAGATTGATCGTGTTCCAAAGCCACCTCTTGTCACTCAAACTCCCAACTTGCTCAACCCCAACACTCCATATTCCCTACCCCTCCGCTCCCCCGCCAACAACCGCGGAGAGAGGAGTCAGAGGAACGTCCAACTATCAGCACTCACTCCACCGAAATTCCAACGCCAACGCCAACGCCAAGGAACCCACCATCTCTACCTTCCTGTATGCCCACGGATCCCATCCGCACTCGCCCCGACGCCCAACACACTCACCACTAAATATTAACTCCAAGCAGGGCCGGATAATGTGGCCAGCACAGGCAGCCCACGCTGCCTAAATTTTCAAAAAGCATGTAAATAGAACATTGAGCACTTTTTAAAAATACGTAAAATGAATATATTGACTTTTCAAAAACATGCAAATAAAACATTTTGCACTTTTCAAAACATGGAAATAAATATTTTCTGACATTTCAAAAATATGGAAATAAAACATTTTGCACTTTTCAAAAACATGCTAATAAATTTTGCATGACATTTCTCAAACATAGAAATGCAACATTTTCCACTTTTCTCAAAACATGTAAATAGAACATTTTCAACTTTTCTAAATCAAGTAAAAAGAACATTTTGCACTTTTCTAAAACATGTAAATACAACATTTTGCTTTAGCAAAGAAAACCATCAATAAAATCCGATCAAAATGGTGGTTTTTGCATGGAAACAAATTGCTGCCTAAAACCAATTCCTTCGTCCGGCCCTGACTCGAATAGGCGCGAGGAGTAGTCACCAGTACGAGTCCCACTGTGAGACAGACGAGCCATCTAAAAGTCTCCTCCAACTCCAACTCCGTTCCATACATATTTCCACATTTTCACACCACCACAGCCAAATTCAGAATCAACTTGAGCCGACATTTTTTCTACTGCGACTCAATGACTTGCTCACTAAACCAAATATAATTTTCTTATAGAAAAAAAAGAATCCTTCTCCAACTCCAACTAACTTTTCTTTCCCGCTCCATACTCCATACATTCTGAGTTGTGTCCTTATTCAAGTCTACACGAGACAATTTGTCTCCTCAATCTATAGATTTTGTCACAGCCCACTTCTTTACGGAGGAGCCAGGTCCTCTTCACTTCACTTTCTCCGCTCTCGCATTCAAGTCAATCTCCCGATTAGACTTGACAAATTTGTACGGAAAACAAACCAGGACTCCTCCTCGATCTCGTTTTTTAAAACGAACACATCCATATAGCACGAGCAAAAATGTACGAGAAAGACGTGGGAATTGAAAGAGAGCGCTTGGGTAGGAGAGAGTGACTGACTGCATAAGTAGGAGACGGAGAGAGTCGGGCTGAAGGGGAAGACGAAGAATAGATGTGGGAGATAAAAAAAAAGATGATTGATAATAAGAGTGATCATATCAAGTGCATGATGGCTTATTATTTTCCTCCCTCCGACTCCGCTTGTCTGGCCATACAAAACTTTGGAGAGTGGATGTGATGTGTGGCTCGGTGGGACTAATACTGATAAGACTCAAGTGCTATAAAGGCTCTATCACTCTTCTTGTTTTTGTTTTTCTTCCCACCACCCGACACACGCGGCTCCCCTTCCCAGACGGAGGGAGGAGGGAAAACAAAGGAGTCATAACAGTAACACTTGTGGCTATAATCATCAACTCCTCGTTTTATGCTCTTGTTGTTGTTGTCGTCGTCGTCGTCGTCGTCGTCGTCCTTCTCGCTGTTGCTCCTCGTCCCTTATGTTTCCTCCCAGCCACGTCGCAGCAGCCATGTCCGGGAGTCGTTGACTTTCTCCATAAGAGTGAAATGGAGAGGAAAGTACGTGGAGAGAAAGGCGGGAACTGTAGCGCAGGAACTGGGAGCCGAGTGGAAGGGACTCTGTGTTAGTTTGTTAGTAGTGCACATTTGAATTAGCTTCATTTCCATTTGATTTCCCTAGAACTCTATTAGGACTCTTGAGACAGGCAGAGAAAGATGAGGGCCATCGTCCTGAGAGACGGAATTGGAGCCTTGTCTCTGTGGAGGTGACGAGCAGGGCCGGATTACGCGGCCAGCGAAGGCAGCCCCCGCTGCCTGAATTTTCAAAACCCCTGTAAATGGAACATTAAGCAGTTTCAAAAATATGAAAATACAATATTTGACTTTTCAAAAACATGCAAAATAAAATTTTTTGCACATTTCAAAAACATGGAAATAAAACATTTTCCACTTTTCTCAAAATATGTAAATAGAACATTGAGCAATTTTCTGAATCAAGTAAAAAGAACATTTTTCACTTTTCAAAAACATGTAAATACAACATTTTGCTTTACAAAAGAAAACCATCAATAAAATCTAAATGGTGATTTTTGTATGGAAACAAATTGCTGTCTAAAACCAATTTTCTTCGTCCGGCCCTGGTGACGGGTAAATGTGGGACTGGGAAAAGTAAGAAATAAAGCGACTAAGTAGATAAGTAAGTAGCGGAGGGGACGGCGACAGAGCGACGGAGGAAGTGTTCCTAAGAATGTCGTCGTAGATGAAGACGGGAAGATGAACTGGTTGACTAGTGTGGTGGTAGTTGTTGAGGTTCGGATGATGATTGTGGGCTGCAGGACGAGACTCCCTTCCCCTCCTCTCTCCTATACACTCAAATCCCAGATGAAAAATGATTAATACGACGGTGTCAAGAGTTGTCTTTGCAACTTGAAATTTGGCCAGATAAAAAGTGACATTCATTGATTTTATGCCCTTCTCCGTCTCCCTTCATTTCTTCATCTTCTCTCTTGTCTTCCACGAAAGGAACGAGGACGAGTTTCCGTCTTCCCTCAACTCCAGGCTCGCGTCTACTACAACGGCCGTGCATACATAAGTAAGTACATACAGAATACAGGGCGGACTCATGGCATGAGACAGAGTCCTTATCCCCCTCTCTCTCCAACTCTCCACGTCCCATCAAACGCCGAGTCGAGCCAAGCCAGAGGAAAGCAGGGACTGGAACGGGATCTTCTCTCTCCTCTCGCTGGATGCTGGTAAAAGCGTGGAGGGAGATGAGGAGAGTAGAAGAGGATCCGTCTATCAGACTCGCCCGGCCAAATAAGCTAAGACAAAGTCAGGCTGGAGAAGGAGGTGCAGGGCGAGAGGCAGGGCCGGACGAAGGAATTGCTTTTAGGCAGCAATTTGTTTCCATACAAAAATCACCATTTTCATTTTATTGATGATTTTCTTTGGTATAGCAAAATGTTGTATTTACATGTTTTAGAAAATTGCAAAATGTTCTTTTTACTTGATTCAGAAAAGTGCTCAATGTTCTATTTGCATGTTTTGATAAAAGTGGAAAATGTTTTATTTCCATGTTTTTGAAATTTACAAAAATATTTATTTTGCATGGCTTTAAAAAGTGCAAAATGTTCTATTTACATATTTTTTTAAAAGTGCAAAAATATTTATTTTGCATGTTTTTGAAAAGTGCAAAATGTTCTATTTACATATTTTTTAAAAGTGGAAAATGTTTTATTTGCATGTTTTTGAAAAGTCTCAATATTCTTTTTAAATATTTTTTAAAAGTGCGAAATGTTCCATTTACATGTTATTTGAAAATTCAAGCAGCGGGGGCTGCCTACGTTGGCCGCATTATCCGGCCCTGGCGAGAGGAAGCTCTGGAAAGGTTCCATTTTCCACAGAGCTACCTAAATGGCGAAGTATATTATGTCGTGTGCATCTATCTCCGCCAGACTGAGGGAGTATGTACACAGCCCAGTCTCCTGTATCCCAATATCCCAATTTCCGAGAAGCCCATTGAGTCAAGAGACTCGTTCTGAAGGTATATGACAAGTTGAGAAATCCGATCCCAACAGCCCACCCAACTACATAATCATGTCAAATGATCCACTCAAAAACAAAAACCAAACTGAAATCTTAAATCAATCTACATTAACTCCGCGTCTCCGAGACGACGAGCAGGACAAAAAGCGAGAGGAGGACGGGATGCTCCACATATAGGTACGCGCCCATCAATACGAATTACCTCTTTGTCTTTAAACTTACGATTAGAGCGGCTTAACAAAACCTATGAACCCATTGTAGCGTCAAGGACTGGGGGAAGGCAGGATGCCAGAGTCAGAGCAGGGCATCAAAATACCACGTGACTCCTACCTTGAAAATACAACTCTGGATTCCCGCTACAGTGGGTACCCAGCAGAGCAGGGCGAGCCTCCACCGCGTCCACTCTGCTTCGTTACATCCCATCAAATTATATTGCAATGACAATCCACCCAGAATGAATTTCCCGAGGAACGGAGCGATGAGCGAGAGAAACAAGTCTAATAAAAAAAAGTTGTCGCATAACTCGAGAGTCTCTATACGTATGCAAAGTGTGTACATGTCTCCCGTGTACTTCGTATTGGTTTTGGTTCCAACTGGAAACTTGGGGAAGATGAGGATGTTGAGGTGGACGGAATATTTAGAAAGAGAGACAAGTGTGGAGGTCTGTGGAGGGAAGGTAAGTTATGGGAGATAAAGTGAGGTAGCTAATAAGATAGGAGGCAGGGGCCGGGAAGAGATGCTGAGGGCGAGAGGAAGAAAAGAAAAGGGGAAGTGGAGAGAGATTTTTCGGAATATTCGCATGCATTGAGTGGATGTGATGTGAGGATGCAGGAAGATTTTGAATAAGTTGTAAGTCAGGGCCAAAATATGGCTTTTCTGGGCTGGATGGCAGGATGACGTTTCGTTATGTCCCCACTATCCCCAAAGTTGTAGAATTGCTCGGGCTGGAGACATGGCTCCATCCTGGAAGGAATCTATAAAGAGGAAAAAAGGAGACAAGGTGGAATGTATCTTATAGCTCTTCTCATCTAACTGTCTGTCTGCCGGGATGGCTATGACTTGGTGGCTGGCTGGCTCACTACTTGGCTGGTTCCTTGGTTCGTTCCTTGGTTTGGTTGTGGCCCAGCAGGGCCGGGTAATGCGGCCAGCGCAGGCAGCCCCCGCTGCCTGAATTTTCAAAAAACATGTGAATGGAACATTTTGCAGTTTTTAAAAATATGTAAAAAGAATATAAAGACTTTTCAAAAACATGGAAAATAAATATTTTTGCACATTTCAAAAACATGGAAATAAAACATTTTCCACTTTTCTCAAAACATGTAAATAGAACATTGAGCACTTTTCTGAATCAAGTAAATCGAACATTTTGCACTTTCCTAAAACATGTAAATAGAACATTTTGCTTTACCAAAGAAAAGCACCAATAAAATCAAAATGGTGGTTTTTGTTTGGAAGCAAATTGCTGCCTAAAACCAATTCCTTCGTGCGGCCCTGTGGCCCAGAGAACGATGCTGGGAGATGGAATATTGTCTGATGTGGATGCAGTGAGTGGAGTCGGAGTGAGGTGGGTTCTTGGTGGTGGATTGTGGATGTACGGCTGTCTGGCTGGCTGGATGGATGGGGAATTATAAGAAGGGAGAGAGAAGAAAAGGAAAAGACGGTAGAATTGAGTGGGAGTTTTTGGAGTTTATGTTGGGGAACTGAGTTGACTGAGCGAGACGAGACGAGTTGAAATGCGAGTATTGGTATTGAGCTGATGTATTCGGTGATTTGACTGTCTCATCTTCTCCGCAAATCCTCCAATCCATGATTCCTTCAAACCATCAACTACGCCAAGAGATGAGACGAGACAAAATGAGACAAGACAGGATGGGACAACATGAGTTGAACAATTCTCCACAAACATTCTCTCTGTCGCCTATTTGACCACATCAAGTCACTAGATTTCCATCTCCGAAGGCAACGCACACAACTTTCCTATTTCCATTTCACCAACACAATACATGTAACCTTCCTTTTTTCATATATAACTAGTCCTACCAATAAGATACATACATCCTTCATATATTATTCTCCTACTTCTTTTTCTCCACTGAGCTTCGAAGAAAAAACAACAACTTCGTCACCTCCCTTTTCAATTCGCATTTAATTTCCTAGCTGCAGCCGCTATTCCGCATTTGGGAATCGGAGCACACACTGTCAAGCCAAGAACACAACTCCCTCCTTAGCATTCAGATGAGTCTTATCTCACATTAACCACAGGCGACAGATACAAGTTTTAATGTTTATGTTTCCAATGTTTGCAATTCCAATAAAAACTAAATAAACTAAGTTTCAATGTAGATGAGGCTCAAGACAGATATATAATGTAGCGTTGCAAATTACAAAAATGACGTTAATAAAGGAATTACACTTTGAAGGAGACGAGGGGCTTCTCAGGTTCTAGTCATGCGAGTGTCAAGAGTATGGAATAAATTAGGATGTAAAATTGAATGGCTAGGAATGTATCTGTAGTATCGCTGTACCGCTGTAGGTAGATATTTCCTGACTGAGCTGGAGCCGTGCTCCTCTGAATGGGGAAAAGTTGAGGGAAATTGTGAAAAGTTTTATTTATTTGACAAATTAGTATGAGAAGATTGGATTAAAGTTGAGAAGGTAAAGATATAAAATTTGGATAATGCTCATTAATTGCTAGGGAAGTAACTGAGAGAGGTCGATGGGTTGAAAGTAGTCGAGTCTGTGGAAGTTGGGCTCCTCGTACTTGTGGGTGGGGGTGGGGAAGAGGGCCATGAATTGTCGATGTGGCGGAGCCCTGTGAATGGCATAGGCATTGAATCTGGTGATGGGGGTAGGAAGGTATTCATTGGGAATAATAGCTTCTCCCACCCAACGATTTCCTTCAATAACCGTTTCGTAGGACTTGAGTGGAAGTTGATATTGAAGAATGTTTCCGTGTCCATCAAGGATGAGGAGAAGATAATGGCCTCTTGGAGCCAGCTCAATCTCTAGATATTTATTGTCAATTCCAAGGAAAAATACTTCAACCACTTCATACTCCCATAACTTATCAACAGATCCTTGGGGAATATTCTCACCAACACGCGGCTCATCGAAGAAAGGAGCATCAACACGAATTACAAGACTATCATCGTTCTCCTCTTTCTCTTTCCCCCTCAACTTATTAGTTTCCATCTCTTCAGTCTCTCCCCCATCACCCTGAGACTCCGATGCCGATCCCGTTCCGGATCCGCGTCTCAGCCCAATACCGTGTCTTCGACGAGAGAACGTGATCTTGATTTCAGTAGTCTCATCCACTCCGCTTTTTCCATCCCATGATTTCCTTATGGTGAAGTCCAGCTCAGGTCTTCTCTCTTTCATCTTTTCTTCTTCACCACATCCAATCTCATGGCTCCTCAACCTCAGAACATTAATAACAACAACATTAACAATACTATCAACCAATCAGAATTAATAAGCCTTCCATTTCCATTTCTATTATTTACCAAAATCCTCTACAAGGGCCCAAATCGAAATCGAGAAATCTAAACCAAACCAATGACCAATGTAATTCCTTTTCAACACATTAGTTAATATATCCAGTTGTCCAGCTACTTTGTATCACACTACTTGGCATTGGTATTGGTCAATCGATCGATGCGATTTCAATCATTTAATTGTTTCTCACGAATTTAGAATTAAATCTGATTTCAATTTTCATCATGTAATAATTAACTTCTATTTCTGATATTCCACTAATTACCTAAATTATCTTATTCATTTTTTTGTTGAAAAAGTTGAATTTGTTGAAATGTGGTCATATTTGTGTAGCATCGGTATTTTGGGATGGATTTTAAATGTAAGGTGTGAAAGAGTATATGCTGTTTAAAATACGTTTTTGTCGGTGTTGGGTAAATTCTTCTTCCCGCTGGGACTGACGCTGCTGCCGGGAAACTTGTAATTTCTTTTCTACAGTATTTACATGGTGCGATACTAAATGTTTACTAATGACTGAGTAAGAAGATTGCTCTTGTCTTGCCCTGAGCTTCAGCTACACGCTCCTATCATTACTTTAATTTCCACTTAAGACACTTCCGGCTCGTAAGCGCTTCTTTCAGATAATATTTATACGCACACCACCTTCCACTAATGGCTTTTCCCACACTTTAACAATTTAATATTTAATATTTTACTACCCTGGACTCCGGAGTCGAGAGTCTAGACTCTGGACCATCCTACACAATTTGCATGAAGTGCAATTCCTTCAGGAGAAAAGGAAAGATGCACTTAAAATAAACAAGCTACTTACGCATATATTTTCATTTTATGTTAAGCAGAACACAAGAAAGAACTAAACTGACTAAACACGTTCTCCCTAGTTCGCAGTAATGGTCTGTATTCTGTATAATTACTTCGCATTTTATTTTTTTTTAAACAAGGGTATACACAAACAAGGACAAGGGTAGTGCTGTAGTGAGCTCCCTATTCCGATATCCAGATTCTTTTGGCCACCAAAATTGTGCAATACATTGAATTAATAAAGTGTTAATGCATTGCACTACTGTAACTGTACAATAAAAAATTCCATATATATCCCTAATAACACCTCATCCTTATCTGCGTAGTATTAAATACAAATTATTGTCACTTGTCACTGCTGAATTTTCCCGATTCGGATTATAAAGCTAACAAATTAATTCATCCTTCACGATCCTCATCAAATATTGCACCACCACCACGTAAAGTGTATGTATAGCCAATAGCTCTAGGAACAATTCTGCTAGCTAGATAAAGTAGCGTAAAATTATTACCAAATTACCAACATGATATTAATAATACTTTTTTTTATGCAATATCAAAGCGCTTACCCAGGACGAGAAGTTGAGACGGATGACATCGGTGTCGGTGACAGTGATGCAGTAAGTGATGTGGATGCTGAACTACTGGATTCAGTTTCCATGATTACAAAATAATTTATTAATTATTGTAGGCTCGCCTCTGCTTCAGATTTCCAATTCTGTTTATTCAACACACTCTTAACTATAACATACATACCAGTCAAAAATAAATTAGTCACCAAACACAACTAATATTATTTGACTCGTCGGGTCATCACCCGCAATTCGATACCAACCAGAAGGAAGTCAAATTAAATGTGTAATGAATCAATTAATTCGGGTTAAATGTAAATTTAATGTGCTTAAATGACGTTAAATGGATACAAGTTTCATTTTAAATGAGCAATCAATTCGCTCGTCCACGAAAACTCATCGAGCTAATTTCTATGACTATTACTCGTACTGATAACAACACAATTCAACACATGAAGTGACAGTGACAGTGGCATTGGCAAGTTGCAATTAATAGCCATGTGGGCGATGTGGGATTCGGGAAGGAATATGACGCCAGGCCAGACGCTTATTACGCGAGGGACACGCTGATTTATTAGAGAATATTCTCTTTGATTTGGTTTCCATGCTTTTCAATTTTCAATAATGACGTGGTTAAAATGTATATGTATATACTAAAAAGAACTCTGCACTTGAGCTTTGAGTCCCTCGATTAATTTTTCATGAGACTTTTGACAAAATTATTATTATTAGGAACGCTTCATGAATAATTAGTGGCTGTCTGGGCCACGGCCGATGAACATCTAGTAGGTGAATAAATAAATAATAATATTACTCCTTTCGTGGAGCATCATCTTTCTCATCATCATCACGTACCGTGGAAATAGGGCGGAGGACTTTTGTGAAGCATAATTGTCTGCAATTAAAAGTGGTCTAGTAGTAGAAGTGCACCTGCTTCTGTTAGTCTGTCTTGTCAAAGCTTGAGACTCTGATTGCATTATTCACACGCATTAGTAGATTATTTGCACGGAAGTAATGATGAGCCCGTTCCCGTTGCCCGTCCCCTCAACTGTGCTAACATAAAAGATATTGGTATACCTATGAACCTATGTATACGAATATATAATAAAATATGGAAGTGATTCTGCTCGGGAGTTGCATGTGTGGACGCTGCGACCAGATTACTAAGGGATTTGAATTAAATATAAAATAATTCCCATATCGTCTATCTACACTCTACTCTACACTCTACATATACAGTATCCATCATACAGTTTCCACATCTCGATGCTTGATTTAATGCTTTTTGGAAATGAAATGGAGCGAAATGGGATATTTTGGGGGAGAACAATGGCGGCTTTTGTCATAATTTGAAAGGGGAATGAGGACTGTGGGGAGATGTAACTTTGTATTTAGTTTCCCGACCTATTAAAATTCAAAGGATGTTAATATGTTAACAAAACGTTTTGGGAGATGAGAAAAAAATAAATGCAGAAAGCATCTCTTGCACCGTACACGATAATGTTGTATTTATATAAATATTTACTCCCGACTGCCTCGCTCTCATTTGTTTGATCACTCGTCTCATGTAAAATGTAATTTTCGGAGCACATATTTGATTTGATATGTTTTTTACTCTGAGCTCTCACTTGTCACAGTCACAGTCACTACTACAGTCAGTCTGTCAGTGTTCCTCCCTTACCTCACCAGTCAGACACAACCAGACGAGGCCGAGTCAAAGGAAAGTCCATGTGAAAACAATGGAGTCAAGGTTGGGTGGAACATTGTATTCAAATCAAGAGATCTCTCCGTACATGTTTCATCTATCCACCTCGCAATCACGGTGGTAAAGACTCTCTCACAGAATGAAATTAATAATTAATACAAATACATGGATGACGACATGACTCGGGTCGTAGGGGAGTAGAAGAACTCCGTATCCGTATGTGTCGCACCTTCATTCATATTCATCTAATATTCATCCTGAGTGCAGTACCGCGTTGCCCGGGTTGGCCCTGTTATTAGTGAAAAGTGACTGTTGCATGAAAACCGCATTCACACAATTCCTACCTCAGTCATATTATGAAGGGTTGATTATTAAATGGAACGTAACATATTACATATGAGGTGCTTGGCTATATAATTATCTGGAAAGATGTACATAGCACACGACGAGCGGCAGCGTCTGGGTCAGAGCCGGATAATGCGGCCAGCGCAGGCAGCCCCCGCTGCCTGAATTTTCAAAGAACATGTAAATAGAACATTTTGAACTTTTCAAAAACCAGCAAATAAAATTTTTTGCACATTTCAAAAACATGGAAATAATTTTTTCTCACATTTCAAAAACATGGAAATAAAACATTTTCCACTTTTCTCAAAACATGTATATAGAACATTTTGAACTTTTCTGAATCAAGTAAATAAAAGATTTTATACTTTTTTACAAACACGTAAATGCAACATTTTGCTTTACTAAGGAAAACCATGAATAAAATCAAAATGGTGGTTTTTGTATGGAAACAAATTGCTGCCTAAAAGTAATTCCTTCGTCCGGCCCTGGTCTGGGTCTGGGAGTTACAGATTATCAAAAATTCGTTGACGTTTTCATTTTCAAGATATCATATTTGCTCGGTGCCGATCTGATGATTCTGTAGTCTCAAGTCTCATTTCATTGTCATTGTGAGTGTGAGGGGCGGGTGTCTTTGTAGATTTGCCTGATGAATAGGGAGCATAACATCAACAGCAACAGTAACAGCACAACCCCTTTGTCCCTCTCCGACTCGTTCCCCGTCTCCTCTTGACTTTCCACAGAAGAATAAAATTAATTTGTTCAAAATCGATAACTCCCCCGATTACAAATTATATGCAAATTTGTTAATTTGTTTTCATTTTCCACACGAAAATTACAACGGACCAACTTGTGACGTTTAATTAGGACACATTAGAGACGAGCCGCGCTGCATAACAAAAATAATTTCTCATTTTCTCTCTCATCAAATCTGTGACTCGGCTACTGTATACTATGTATACGTAGCCTGTATAGTATTATTGCGGCTCCCCCTATAGAGCAACTACCATTAATCCGTCTACACCATCTGTGCATTTAGTAGCTATGTACGTACTGTTCCGTGGAGATTTTCTAGATTTTAATTTAGTAGAATGTAATTGAAAAAGTTGCTTGATGATGTCTGTGTACTGCTCAAATGCCTCATAATCACAGATTGGTTTGTGGAGGTACGGGGAATTGGTCGGGTGCGGGTAGTGGTGGAAACGGGTTCGGACTCGGCGGACTACCAAGACCAACCCACAGACCAACACAACACCACTACATAATTCCGATTTCGATCCGGATGAAGGCAGGAACATAGTTACACGGTGGTGTAGGTAGGTGTGGTGAATTTGGATTCGGACGCTAATTTTATGATACCCCAGAATGGTAGTGCCTAATCCTCAAGGGTCATGCAAGTCATAATCATAAACATAGTAATTAGTATTAGGTGATGTAAATTCCCAAGTTTGTGCGGTTTCAACCATGTGACTCCCCTTTCCAAAAATATAACATCAAATACAACGTGTATAGAAACAGAAACCTGAAGCAGAAGATCAGATTTATTTTTATTCTAAAGATATATTGAAAGAAAAATTTAAAATGTCTAATAACCATGAGCAGAATCAATTAATTCTTGAACCTCGCCTGGAATTAGATTAAATAGAACCAAGAAGTGCCGTCTACGTAATTGGGTTGCCAATGCCAAAATATACGTAGTTATTTGATGGGACTACGTCCAATGGGAAGTGACCCAAGGTGTGAACTAAGCTAAATTGAGGTGAATTATACAAATAAAATATTAATTGAATTGAATAGTAAATGTCAGTTGGAAAGAAAATAACATTTCACCTTCACCTCGTGAGAGGGAATTTTGAAGTAAATATTGTATTGTGCTTTAACACCATGTGTAGGTAGGTAGGTAGGTAATTCCATATGTATGGTTTCTAGTTTCCTAGCCTGTTAAATTCCTTGAGAGAGCGGGAAAGCGGGGAATGTGGGAATATGAGTGGAGTAGAGTGGAGTGGGAGCGGAACTACTCTCAGAGATTCTCTGAGATCCTGAAAAGTATGAGCAGTGGCAGTCTAATGAATCAGAGTTTGAGTTTAGAGAAGGAAGCGGAAGAAAGTACCCGGTATAAATGTGAGTGTGTAGATTGTGCATGTTTTTGATTGAAAATACCAAACCGCAGTCTGTATCGTTCCCCCGTATTCCCAACCAATCTTCGTCTCTCAGTTCCTCCTTTATGACCCCTGGAATTTGCTTATTTTAATGTTTAATTTTTTCAATTCCAGCTTCACACTTCATTTCTCTTGTATTTCCTGGAATATGGCCTATGGCCCTGTCATTTTTTCTAGACTTAAGACACATACGGAGGTGTGGAGCGTAGATCCTACCGGAGTCGGACCCGGTACCGGTACCGGGACCACTGGTACAGTGAGCACTTGGCACAAAGACCACTTCTATCTATGTGTGTCTGTTCGTCTGGTCTAGGTGTGTGACTGGCACTGGAGCCCTGGCAAAAAAATGTAGAGGGAGAGGGAAAAAATCAGTGTAAGACGAAATGGGTGAAAGGACTGTATCAACTATTCTATGGGAAGGTAAATGTTGCGGTCATAAAAGGTAATGTTTGTTTCCGCAAGGAGAAAAATGGCAGATCAACTGATTAAATATAGATAAGAGTGAACCTGCGAGATTTTCATTCGAAACTCGTGCAGAAACTATCTCCTCCTATCCACTTCTCTCCCTCTCTCCCTCCCTCACTTCCTATAACTTACATCTTCGTCCAGATTCCTCCCGCTCCTTTTTTATTTTACAGTCACCCAGACTCCGAGTCCTCTCCTATATTTTGAACAGCAATGAAACCAGTTAACTGCAATCCCTTTGTAGTTCCAAGCCTCCGTCCAGTCCAGGTCCAGGTAGATAAAATGTAGGTTTCCAGATACGAGCAACGAATTGGACTACGACTACGACTCTATATTCCTTTTTTTAACAGCTCTCTGTCTGTCCTCCGCACATCTCACATCTTTACGCTGGAACAGTGTACGAATTCCACGAGATATTTATATCCAAACGAAAAGGAATACGATCTACTCCACACCCTCATGACTTTGCGCATCTTTTTAAGAGACACAGATACAGATGGAGAGCTTCCTCAATTTCCGATTTTTTTCCCCACCGGCCTCATTCCCTTATCTTCCCACGACTCTCCTCTCGTCCTCGAAGCGAGAAAAACAAAAACAAAGCAAGAACTAAATAGGAACTGCGGGAGGAAGACGGCGGAGGAAACAAGGTTAGCTTCTTGTGTCCGTAATTTAAAATACGTGTAGTTGTGGAGGAGGACGGGTGGACACACGGAGGAGATAGGGTGGCAGTGAGGGTGTGGAGATGAGTACTCCTCAGAAGTAGGCACTTTGGTGGAGAGTTACTCGGGAGATAAGAGAGAGAGAGAGTAGAAGTAGACGGAGCGGTGGAAGTGGGTCGAGTTGGAAATGATCCAGTGAGAGCGTCCAGAGTCCATCAATATCCGTGCACGTAGGATTTAGTCATTAGCCATTGTACAAGTGCGACAGGGCTGAATTTTAATTACACATAAGAGATTTGGCTGGGAGACTGGAAGACGGAGTGGGAGAGGATGTTGGGAAGACTTGGTCTGGGACTGGGACTGGCGAGGAGAGGGATTAGTGGGTGGAGGAGCGGAGCCGGAGCCCGAAGACGCCAGATCCAGTTTGGAAGGGAAAGGAAGCGTAAAATCCTCATGTATTTTACATGTGTTTCATTAACAATTTTAAATGATCATGTCGTCACGGGAATCGATAATTATCTGAGTATAGAGACTCCTGGCAAGAGAGAGATTTTCAATCCATCCCCGTCTCTGACTAGGAACAGAGAGTTTGTGGCAGGAGACAAATTACAAGAATCTATTCTCCACTTCTCTGATTCCCCATCCTCAAATCGGCTCAATGTTCACAACGTCCCCAGCACGGCCGGTGCCAGCTCCGGCAGGAACTCCACCACCATCTTCACCTCCCGCTCCAGTAGTGCGATTGCGAGTGCGAGTACCGGGACGAGCTCCAGTAATGGGACCAACGGGAAACTTTACCGAAGAATTCATGAAATCCTCACGAGCTCTCCGCTGATTGATGGGTAAGCGACCAAGCGCTAGTTTAAAATTACAGAGCATTTTAATATTTAACACCCCACCGAGCCAATTCCCTGTCCTTCCCTTGTCCTGCCCACACGCACACCCACGCACTGCTCCACACTGTCAGAGCCCAAATACATGTGTCCCTCTATGTAATCCTAGGTGACGAGACTCTCTCTCTCTCTTTAATTTCCAGACACAATGATCTTCCCTGGAACATTCGCAAATTTATACATAGACAAATCAACGATTTCAATTTTACACTGAATCTCCGTTCACACTCCGTGTATCCCTGGTCGAACAGCACATGGTCTCACACAGACATCCCACGGCTCCGCGCGGGACTCGTCGGGGCTCAGGTCAGGCAAGAAGAAGAGACAGTCTCAATAAGTATTCATGAAGGAGGCTCATTAGTCATTAGCTACACAGCCCACATTCATCCGTATCCCAGCTTCCTCGGAGACCTCCCTCAAGAGTGCAGAAAAAAGAGTGCAGACACCCAAGTGCAAATTTTAGAGTGAAGGG